>CM046802.1:2293567-2626067 GCA_025617405.1 Perca schrenkii | reverse complement strand
CAGTCTGGTGTAGTCTCTACATTAGCTGAAAACAATGGGCAGCAATCATCCTCAACATGGTAAGCTAAAGATGCTAACATAAAATGGTCAACATCACCACACTGACGCCAAGGCAGACTGTCATCAAGATGACTCCAAGCCCCACAAGAGTTTCTGCCACACTAGTTGATGATATTCAATCACCATTTCATCTCTTCATATCCCAACCAATAGATAGGATCATAGTGGACATGAACAACTTGCAGGGGAGGTGTGTATTTCAAAAGAAATGGAAGTCACTGGATCAGATTGACTTGCATGCATACATTGAAATCCTAGTCCTGCTGCGTCCGCAGCATCCACCCATGCTCTGCAGTGCCATGTTACATCCCGCAACACCCTGCTGTGATGTTCATACGCACAGAGTAGTCAGGATCCGGTATAGGAGACTGCACTACTCAGTATGACACGATGTGCCCTGCTATGACATAAACTTCCATGACTACCTCGAGGTCACTGTTCCATTATCTCTAATGTGACTATTATTTGCCACTGTTCATCATATCCCCAACCGGCCCCGTCAGACACCGCCTACCAAGAGTCTGCCGAGGTTTCTTCCTAAAAGGGAGTTTCTCCTCGCCACTGTCGCAACAGCCACTGATAATGCTTTCTCTTGAGGGAATTACTGTAATTGTTGGGGTTTTGGAATTTATAGAGTGTGGTCTAGACCAGTGGTTTTCAACCTTTTTTGAGCCACGGCACAGTTTTTACATTAAAAAAATCCCGCGGCACACCACCAACCAAAAATGACACATTGTAGCCTAATAATCAGAATCTGCATTTTTCCTTTTTTTAAATGTAGCCTATCCATCGCTTTGCAGGCTTACATCGATGATCTCGGCCCTACTGCTTACATCCTGTCACTGCGGGATGCGCGCGAAAGGTGGCAGCAGGGCTCCAGACTAACTTTTTTCATTAGGAGCATAGTGGCCCCCAACTGAAAATTTTAGGGACACAACCAAAAGGTGCTGTAGATAATAAAGTTGCCTTGCCTTACAAACTCTGCCTATCAGTCAGCCTCCAGGCCACAGAGACCACTGCTGTGCCTGCTCGGCTCCGAGGAAGTGTAACGTCAACAGCACCGCGACCGCTTTCGGCTCGCCATTAATATCATATCACAGCAAACGCTGTCTGCTCGAAGTTATGAAAAACTGTAACCACACTTGAAACCATTTTATCGGCATTTCCGTGACTCACTGTGACTTCCACAAAACTTCAGAGCCGACGTAGTTCGCATCGTCTGCAGCTCAGCGTGTGTGCGAGTGTGTGCGTGTGTGTCAGAGCTCCACTCTCTTGTCTCTGTGTTTCAGAGAGGACAGATAAGCTTGCGCTTACGCGCTCTCAGGTACCGAAATGTCAACGTTTAACGTGTAAAAAAGGGGGCAAATTTACTGGTCGCAGACCTATGGTCGCACATGTGCGACTGGATGTAAAATTCAGTCGCACACAGTCGCACTGCCCTGCTGGCAGTAATTTTATTGTCTTAAATCAACAAGGTCATTATTGCGCTATAATGCCACCTACTGACACAGAATAGTATTTAATTTCTCTGCCAGTCATCATATTGAGGCACAGATGCGCAACAGTGGAAAATTATTTGCAGTAACTCAATAAAAAAATTTGTTGGACCAATTAAGTAAAATCGGATAATTTCCCATGGCACACAGGACAATCTCTCACGGAACACTAGTGTGCCGCGGCACAGTGGTTGAAAATCACTGGTCTAGACCTACTCTATCTGTAAAGTGTCTCGAGATAACTCTTGTTATGATTTGATACTATAAATAAAATAAAATTGAATAGTATTAGCTAGAGTTTACAAGTCAAAGGGAGAAGCAATTGTCAGTCTGTGGAATGATGAAAGTGGAAGGCCAATATTTCTAGCAACAATGTCTTTGGAGTCAATTCATACGAAAGCTTGGGTGTTCCACAACACCAGAGCTGGTCGAGTGAAAGAGACAAACTAGCTGAGATCAGAGATGTATGGGATGAATGGGTCAAAATTGTACCTAATGTGTACAATCCTGGTCCCCATGTCACTGTAGATGAACACCTTGTTCCATTCAGGGGGCGGTGTCCCTTCTGACAGTACATGCCCAACAAGCCTGCCAAGTATGGCATCAAAATATGGGCATCCTAGGATGCCAAATCTAGCTACTATGCATGGAATATGCAAGTGTATACCGGAAATGTTTTCACTAAATAATTGGTAAAAACAGTTTTGGGGGAAAAAATGTTTGTGATTAGGAAAAAAAGTTTGTTTTGAGTGTATTTACACTGTAAGGGTCATTTTGACCCGTAACATCATCAATGTCATTTTTTTCAACATAATACGAGGGTTAAAGGTGCAGTAGGTAAGACTTTTAAATCTAACTTTCTGTCATATTTGCTGAAACTGCCCCTATGTTCCAGTAGAACTACATTTAAAAAAAAAAGAATCCAGCTCCTCTGGCTCCACCTACAGCCTGTAGTGTGATTTGCAAAAATCTCCCTGGGCGCAGGTAGGACTTTTATTCATTGAAATATGTTCTCAGGGCAGCATTGCATCTTATTGGTTCTCTCAGCCATCCAATTAGTGCCAGGAGGAGGCGGGACATGGATTTTTTGAATTTTTTAGGAGGCGGGGCTTAGATATACTACAAAAGGAGATCGTTGCAGTCAAGGTAATTGTATGTTTTATGTTGAACTATATTAGAAAATGTCAAGATATTAAAGTATTTGTATTAAAGTAAAGCTTTGTTTTTCTATCAACCTGTTATTTAACTAGCTAGCTAACTAATGTAAGCTAGCTTGCAACATTAGCTAGCTAGCTCTAAGAAATGACAGGATCATAGCTAATGTTAGCTTATATTCTATTAATTACCTTAGCCTGATGAAATGTGTAACTTTTAATGGCTATGATAGCAAGTTACACTGCTCTCTTTGCACCTTATGTTAGGTCTAGGGACATTTTTGCTGCGGTATTCTTGCTGCTCTCAGGGCATCTTGTCATAGCTACATGCAACTAAATTATTGGCTGCTCTCAGTGCATTTTTGCTGCATAAATTCTAATACTGCTCTTAGAGCACCTAGTATCTGCATGCAACATGAATTGGCTGCTCTTAGGGGAACTTTGCTGCATATATTCTAATACTGGCTGCTCTCAGGGCACCTTGTAGTATCTGCATGCAACATTCATTGGCTGCTCTTAGGGCAACTTCCCTGCATATAGGCCTATTCTAATACTGCTCTCAGGGCACCTTGCAGTATCTGCATGCAACATTCATTGGCTGCTCTTAGGGCAACTTCCCTGCATATAGGCCTATTCCAGTACTGCTCTCAGGGAACCTTGCAGTATCTGCATACAACATTCATTGGCTGCTCTTAGGGCAACTTCCCTGTATATTCTAATACTGGCTGCTCTCAGGGCACCTTGTAGTATCTGCATGCAACATTCATTGGCTGCTCTTAGGGCAACTTCCCTGCATATAGGCCTATTCTAATACTGCTCTCAGGGAACCTTGCAGTATCTGCATGCAACATTCATTGGCTGCTCTTAAGGTAACTTCCCTGCATATATGCTAATACTGGCTGCTCTCAGGGCAACTTGTAGTATATCCTTGCAACATTCATTGGATGCTCTTAGGGCAACTTTGCTGCATATATTCTAATACTGCTCTCAGGGCACCTTGTAGTATCTGCATGAAACATGAATAGACTGCTCTTAGGACAACTTCGCTGCATATATTCTAATACTGCTCTCAGGGCACCTTACCGTATCTCCATGCAACATTCATTGGCTGCTCTTAGGGCATTTTTGTTGCAGATTTTCTTATGCTGCTATTATGACACCTTATGACATTAGGTCTGCAATTGGCTGCTCTAATGACATTTTTGCAGCATACATTCTAATACTAGAATGCAGTACTAGCATATGGCGCTAGCATATAGCTTAGCTTGATGTCCATAAACAAATATATTTTCTTTATAGAGTTTAGCTAGATTGAATGACATATGACGGACAGTACGAGATGACCCCACTTTGTATTTTTTTTCTTGTTTGGTTAACCATGTTCCTGGGGATTTGGATAATTTCATGATAGAGCCAATTGTAAAACCTAAACTGTAATAAAACTGAAAGAACACCAAAAACTGGATTGTTTGTATGTTTTTGCATCACTGTTGTGTGTTCAGAATGTAGTCTTCATTCCTTCATATAACATTAGTCTGAAAATGATGAATTAATATGTCTGTTTAAAAAGTTGTAACGTTATGTACAATTTCACCACTATAATCAAGAAATGATATGCTTTCTTATTTGCTCCTTAAATAGTTATTTTTTTGAATTCATACAAAGCAAACTGAACAGAAAAAAACAAGTATTTTGTTTTACTTTCTTTTCTTCCAGTTGGGGCTAAAGGGCTCGACCACTGTTGAGCTGCTGCATCATAGCAGCACAGTGTCTCATCACCAACCCATGAAAGCTAGAAGTCACCCTGCTGCTCCAGATCTACCTACTGTATGGCTGGCTACAGACTACAACCATCTGAAAGTTTTGTCTGTAGTTAACATCATCAACAGCTGCGCTTAAAGTCTCTTGGGGTCATATGGGACTCTGTTGTTCTCCATACTGCATCATACACTATATATATTTTTTCTGTTTTGTTATATTAGTACAGACATTAAGTATCATTACTTAATCACAGTATATATTATTCTGGTGTACACTGTTGACTTGACTCCCTGCTATTGATTATACGTCACTTTAACTTGCCACTACCTCATAACTTTGCCTTAATTGCTCTTGTATAGTTAATTTATCTTCTACTAGTTACATATACCTCCTATTTAATTTAATTATTCTTAATTTGCGTTGCAATACCTGAATTATCCCTCTTGTGAACACTTATCTTTATTTTAGTTCATATCATTAACCTGCTCACAACTCACCTGCACCTGGGTCATCTGTCAATATCAATGTTCCTGCTACAGTAAATCCTACAGGCAAAGTGTACTGCTTCACAGGAATATGAACCATACACTTTTTAGGTTTTGTGTCAAAAATTGTGCAGTTTGTTACTCATTGTTTTGACAAGGTAAATTAAAGCCATTTACCAAGTGTCGGCTCTGGTACATTTAAATGTACTGTTTTGTTTATAAATGTTACAGAACATGAAAAAATCAGGGTTTTAGTTTGTTGCAAATATGAACATGGCTTTAATAATCTGTATCTTATTGCTGTGAAAAACTACAATGATTTAACAAATATCAGTGATACTTAACATTTATTGAATTGATTGTATATGTCGGCAGACACTACAGGCACCTATTCATGTAAGCAGAGAAAACAATAGTTTGTTCTCTCTTTTATCACTTGGATTATGCAGATGATGGTGCAGAAATTAAGAGCAGCCAAAGTGCAGAAACGGGTGAAGTCCTTGTAGATCTCTGGAACTTTGGGGACAGACACATCCAGCAACTCTCCACTGTTGTCATTGTATAGTGTGCTCCTATTTAAGACAAATTCATAGACATCAACACATACGATATTGGGTGTACATATCTTTCTTTAACATCATTACTTTCTTACCTTACCTGATTTGGTTTTGTGGACAGTCATTTTCTCTCCCGGGCCTGGTTGTGCACCCTGTGAATTTAAGCAAGATAAATAAATGATAAGTGAATGTAACATGATGTGTGTGTAGTTGTAGTATTTGAATTACAATTACATTATTATCAGACTTGCCAACAAAAATGTCGACAAAAAGAGCAGACAATGAATGTTCCATGGAGATACTGTAACGTGCCCTGAGAGCAGTATTAGAATTCATGCTGCAAAAATGTCCTTAGAGCAGCCAATCGTAGACCTAATGTCATAAGGTACCCTCAGAGCAGTATTACAATGTGTGTAGCAAAAATGCCCTAAGAGCAGCCAATGAATGTTGCACTTAAATACGACAAGGTGCTCTAAGAGCAGTATTAGAATATGTATGCAGCAAAGTTGCCCTAAGAGCAGCCAATTCATGTTTCATGCAGATACTACAAGTTGCCCTGAGAGCAGTATTAGAATATTTGAAGCAAAATTGCCCTAAGAGCAGCCAATTCATGTTGCATGCAGATACTAGAAGGTGCTCTGAGAGCAGCCAGTATTAGAATATATGCAGCGAAGTTGCCCTAAGAGCAGCCAATTCATGTTGTATGCAGCTACTACAAGGTGCCCTGAGAGCAGCCAGTATTAGAATATACAGGGAAGTTGCCCTAAGAGCAGCCAATGAATGTTGCATGCAGATACTGCAAGGTGCCCTGAGAGCAGTATTAGAATAGGCCTATATGCAGGGAAGTTGCCCTAAGAGCAGACAATGAATGTTGCATGCAGATACTACAAGGTGCCCTGAGAGCAGCCAGTATTAGAATATATGCAGCAAAGTTCCCCTAAGAGCAGCCAATTCATGTTGCATGCAGATACTAGGTGCTCTAAGAGCAGTATTAGAATTTATGCAGCAAAAATGCACTGAGAGCAGCCAATAATTTAGTTGCATGTAGCTATGACAAGATGCCCTGAGAGCAGCAAGAATACCGCAGCAAAAATGTCCCTAGACCTAACATAAGGTGCAATGAGAGCAGTGTAACTTGCTATCATAGCCATTAAAAGTTACACATTTCATCAGGCTAAGGTAATTAATAGAATATAAGCTAACATTAGCTATGATCCTTTCATTTCTTAAAGCTAGCTAGTTAATGTTGCAAGCTAGCTTAGCTAGTTAGCTAGCTAGTTAAATAACAGGTTGATAGAAAAACAAAGCTTTACTTTAATACAAATACTTTAATATCTTGACATTTTCTAATATAGTTCAACATAAAACATACAATTACCTTGACTGCAACGATCTCCTTTTGTCTGCAACATCTCCTTCAAATAATCTAAGCCCCGCCTCCTAAAAAATTCAAATAATCCATGTCCCGCCTCCTCCTGGCACTAATTGGATGGCTGAGAGAACCAATAAGATGCAATGCTGCCCTGAGAACATATTTCAATGAATAAAAGTCCTACCTGCTGTTCAGATGCACCAATTAGGGCCAGGGGGGATGTCTAACTGCGTGTCAATCACTGCTCATGCACACAGATTCATTCTCCCTTGTAGGGGGAGGGGCTTAGGAGAGCGTTTTGAGCTTTAGCGGAAAAGGGGGGAGGGACTGAGAAGTTGTTGATGTTCAAATTATTTGGCTAAGTCCTGGATCTTTGCAATCCTACCTACGGCACCTTTAAGTCGTAGCTAAAGCCCGAAGCAAGTTAACGTTAGATGGCCAATGCTGAGCCAAACATGTTTGCTAACCTATCGGGTGCATTTTCAGGTGCCAGATAAAATGAGATGTGGTTGAGTCAGAACCTCTTTTGTTTGGGCCTTGATGTCTGAAGTTTTTAACAACCCGTTGTTATTCCCAACTTGTCAAATACTGACGCTTGGTCGGTGACTCTCAGCATCAGGTACCGACGCAAAAAATAACTCTTTAGCGTGTGTATATGATACAGGCATGGAGCTGTAAGACAGGGTTTTCACTTCCATTATAATTTTTAGGTGCAGCACCAGAGCCGTTTTGGGCAGCACCAAAGCTGAATGAAATTGATGCGAGCACCAAAATAACTAAAAGTCTTTCCTCGGATCTAACTATTGTAGTCGGAAGTCCCCGGTGGACTTCTTTGACTTTAGGCTTTTTGAGTGTTATTTATTTACTATCTGCTTTAGCTTTTCCAACGTGTTAGACAGAGATATGGTGATAAAATATGCTCCAATATTATGTCATACTGCTTCTTTTGTTTACTATTGAAAAAACTTCTTGGGGGACAAACCATAAATCCCCCGCCAAATACGTCCACCTAAGCTAGGGAAAACACTGTAAGATGATGTAGTATTAACAGCCACATCGGTAGCGAGTGAAAAACCGGAGACCAGGGTCCATGTCCCAAATCTTGTCCCACTGAAATATACATTTTGTAACCCCATCCCACCATCTTTTCCTAAACCTAACTGTACCGTTCTTGTGCCGCATAACTCAAACCTAAAACGCCAAATCGATCCCGACCCAGTGGCGGCATACACCTTAAAAGTTGGTTTGTAGCCTGCTTGTAAATGAAGAAGTCCCGACCCAGAGTGTCAAGAAGCCTCACTGTGTCTAACTTTGATTCTTTCCAAAAGAGAGTCTTTTTTTGTGCCAGAGATTGCTAAAGAAAAATGACAACAAACATTACACAACACTACATCTTCCTCGTCTCGATGGAGTAACGACTCTGAGCTAAACGCAGCTTATCAGATTTCTGGTTCCAGGAATTCATCAATGAATTCAGGATGATGTCTGATCATTGATTGTTTGGTAGCATTTCAGTGGTTAATTTCTTGACATTTTGCTGTCTGGTCATTTCCATGGTGTCTCTTTTGACAGATTGGGGGGGGGGTAAGTTTTTTGGATGATATGTGTATTCCCTCTTTTTTTTTTCTTCCCTTTTTTCCTCCTTTCAGTCAAGGTGATTCTCTGCTGGCAGGCAGCAGCTGGCAGAGTTTAAACACTCACACTTTCTGGACGCCTTCCAGAGTCTTAATGCAGTCTGCTTTTTAGACACTTACCGGCGGTGTCAGCCACTGTGTGTGTGTGTGTGTGTGTGTGTGTGTGTGTGTGTGTGTGTTCAGCCGGTCTTGGCTGGTGTCCACCTCACCGTAACAGACTCTCATCTTCATCAGTTAAACTCTTGGATTGCTCTATATCCTTCTACCTCCCACCTCTATTATAAAAGTGAGTGTCTGAGTTCCTCAGCCCCGGTAGGGTCCACTCACCTGAGGTCGCAGCATATATCTGACTGGCAGAGTCTGCTGTACAGGCCACTCTGTTCCTAGTAACCAGAGCAACACATTCTCATGAATAGGATTGGACATCGAGAACCGGTTCCAACTTGGAATCCTTTTTTTAATCGGAATCATTGGGAAAATTAGGTTTCGAATCCGATCATCGGATTCCAAATTTAACAAGCGCAAGTTTTTGTTTTCGTGGCGGCCACCGTACTTCCAGACACTTGTTGCGTTCCAGCCACAGAGAACAGTAAGCATCGGGCAACCCTTATTGTTGAACCCTGATATTGATTCGTAGGTAATGGATTGCTGCTCTTCGTACGGCTTATTAAGGTTCAGTGGTGTTCCATTTTTAATTTGAGTCGGTTCGAATTACCCCCAGGCCTGTTACGGACCAGTACTGACTGTGCTGAGGTCTGGTCCTTTCTTCTTGAAAATGAATGTATGCATGTCAGGTGTAGGTTTTTAATGGGCCCGTTTCGGTTTGGACCCGCAGAAACTGCTGGTCCTGGAAAAGTGTAACTTTACTGTCACAACTTTCTTTCCCTGTCTCTTTACTTCTGGGCTTGATGCTACTCTGTTAAAGGCTCAATTAGTAAATCACAGACCAGCGTAAAAGTGGAAGGTTGTTGTATCTTCTAAAAAGGATTATTTGTCATTTTGGATTAATCTGCTGCTCTTTGTCTCCATTAATCGCTTAATCCTTTAGTCTACAAAATGTTAGGAGTAGTGAAAACGGCTCATTACATTCTCAGTGCCCAGTTGAAAGAATTAATTGCCTTGTTTTGTCTGACCAAAACTCCAACACTGAATATATATTTATTTGACCACCATATAAGACGTGCAAATCTTCACATGTGAGAAGTTATAAACCATAGAATTATTGGCCTTGACTTGCTTCAAAAATTATTTAACTCCAAACTGTTTTAGTATGTAGTACATTTGGTAGAGGGTCCCTGCTCAGTCTCTCTCTCTCAGTTAAGGGGTCCTTGGCTCACGGACCCCCTGTTGAAGATCTCTGTTTTAAACCAATCACATTTGTCTTGGGATGGAGCAACGGGGCCTCTGCATAAGCCGAGCTCTGGAATTAAAATGGCTGTCGAGTGTGTGATAAGAATTTGACTCCAAAAAGAATAGATAGATATAATTTGGTTGGCAGTTCTAGCTCGGAGGATGTTTCTCCAATCGACGGGACACAAAGAAATGACATCCGGCAGAACCTCCAATTCGGCCCGGTAACTATCCCGTAAATGAAACCTCGTTGATATAGACTAGTATTTCCCCAAAAATCAGTACAGGAATAAACCGTCCTTTCCCGCAAATTTGATAGAAGTTATTAGGAGATTATTCTGAAACAATGGAACAGTAAATGGAAATGTAGTAGCCTGGGTAAACCCTGACGAACTTCCGGCAAATTTGAGATTTGCTCTGCAAGTCAGTCTGGCGAAGAGCCCATTCAAACCCATTTCCAATGTTCACAAAATTGAGGCACCAATCACAACTGCTGAGGCGGGCTCTACACCAATCACAACCGCTGAGGCGGGCTTTACGTGGCAAGCAGCTTTTTGTTTACATTCAACATAGCGGCTACCGAAGCCGTGCTTCAAGTGCTCAGCGAACTGCAGGTCAGTGTGACATATGCCGATTTCATGCCGGTCAACTCTACAATGAACTGACACCATAAGTTATACGAGTTTCAATTATCAAAGACGCACGCACACAGCACAGTCTCTTTTTCCTTTCTCTAAACTTTTCCGCCGTGTGTGGCGCGTACCCGCTCGCGGTGTGAAGCGTGTGTCCGCGCTATTCTCCCACATGTCTGGAACGTCGTGAATTAACCTGAAACATTTCAGCTGTTTGGGAATTCTTCAGCGCGTGTGCAGAAGATAACAAGTTTGCAATATGCAACACCTGCAAGGAGACAGTAGGGTTTGGAGGGACCACACCAAAAACACATTTTTTTTAGTGGATGTGAAAAGCGTCACCCGGATCGTTGCTCTGATTGGTTGAAGGACTATCCAATGCGCCCAGAGGCATTTGAGTGGCGTCCGTTTAGTGACGCCCCTCTGGAAATGAATGGTCAATGAACCTTTCCCAGACCCACTCTCAGTTACAACTGAGAAGGGTCTGGTGTCAGCCAGGCTAGAAATGTAGACCAGCTTTATGTTCCAGATGAAATGTGAAAAAAAATACACTGAACAAGAGGCAGTGAAAAGAGCAAAGAAGAGAGTAGAGAAGGAGGGAGAGCAGACAGAGAGCGATAGCATCAAACTGCAGGACGAGGACAAGGACACATTGATGAACTGAGTGTGTGTGTGTGTGTGTGTGTGTGTGTGTGACTGGTGGGAGTGAGTACAGATAGAGCTGTCAAGGTGGTGATTTACTGATAGAGAGAGAGAGAGAGAGAGAGAGAGAGAGAGAGAGAGGGACTGCTGAAGGAGAATCAATAAGAAGGAAACCGTGAGGGGAAAAGAAAGAGAGGGGAAGAAATGAGAGGAAGGAAGGGGAGAAAGGTGGACAGGATGAAACAAGAAAGGAAGGGTAGGGAAGGGATGGGGAAGCAAAAGAAATGTGGGTGAAAAGGGATGCCACCGGGGTTCAAAATGATGGGTCCATGCGGGGCAAATTACTTTTACTTTTATGTAAAAGTCCCACCCCACTTCCAGGTCAGACCTGAAACACATGTGTAACACTTGAACACGACACTAGTGGGAACTGAACACCGACGCATGAATGGAAAGGTTGCAGCAGTACAAGGTTAAACATGTAGAGACATGCACTGCCTTCTAAGATCACTGTAATAAATCAGTGTTTCTCTCGCTTCGTGGAACACTTAGCTGCCTGTAAATGTGTTGTGTTTCAATTAATAAGATTATCAATGACCACCTTCACCCTGGACATTACATGATCAGCCTGCTTCCCTCTGGGCGGGGGTTACAGGAGCATACAATCCAGAACTGACAAGACTTCTTTCCATAGGACATCAGAACCCTTAAAGGGATACGCCACCGTGTGTTGAAATAGGGCTTATCCCGGTCTCCCCTTGATGTAGACAGGTGGGGTTTCCCCTAGCTGTATATAGGTGGGGTCTCCCCTAGCTGTAGATAGGTGGGGTCTCCTCTAGCTGTAGACAGGTGGGGTTTCCCCTAGCTGTATATAGGTGGGGTTTCCCCTAGCTGTAGATAGGTGGGGTCTCCCCTAGCTGTAGATAGGTGGGGTCTCCTCTAGCTGTAGATAGGTGGGGTCTCCTCTAGCTGTATATAGGTGGGGTCTCCTCTAGCTGTAGATAGGTGGGGTCTCCTCTAGCTGTAGATAGGTGGGGTCTCCTCTAGTTGTAGATAGATGGGGTTTCCCCTAGCTGTAGATAGGTGGGGTCTCCTCTAGCTGTAGATAGGTGGGGTCTCCCCTAGCTGTAGATACGTGGGGGTCTCCCCTAGCTGTATATAGGTGGGGTCTCCCCTAGCTGTAGATAGGTGGGGTCTCCCCTAGCTGTAGATAGGTGGGGTCTCCTCTAGCTGTAGATAGGTGGGGTCTCCCCTAGCTGTAGATAGGTGGGGTCTCCTCTAGCTGTAGATAGGTGGGGTCTCCCCTAGCTGTAGATACGTGGGGGTCTCCCCTAGCTGTATATAGGTGGGGTCTCCCCTAGCTGTAGATAGGTGGGGTCTCCCCTAGCTGTAGATAGGTGGGGTCTCCTCTAGCTGTAGATAGGTGGGGTCTCCCCTAGCTGTAGATAGGTGGGGTCTCCTCTAGCTGTAGATAGGTGGGGTCTCCCCTAGCTGTAGATAGGTGGGGTCTCCTCTAGCTGTAGATAGGTGGGGTCTCCCCTAGCTGTAGATAGGTGGGGTCTCCCCTAGCTGTAGATAGGTGGGCCAACACATTTTTTGTGCATGCATTGTTTTAGTCCGGTGCAACACCGGCAGCGCCGCTGCTAGTTAGCTTAGCGTAGTGAATGGAATTCTATGTTGCCGGTTAGCATGTTGTGAGTAAAAGTGAGCCAAGAAAAGACAAAAAAAAACAACCTAATTACTTGCACTGAGACAAAAAATGCGTGGGCCCACCTATCTACAGCCAGGGTAGACTGTGATAAGAACTATTTCAACAAACGGTGGTGTATTCCTTTAACACATATAATACAAACCAATAACATGTCCATTGTTTCCTTTTTTTTAGCAGTGGGGGGAGGTCTGTCCGAGCAACAATTTGTATTTTAACTTCACTGTAACTGATTCTGGTTTCCAACTTCGCCCCAGGTGTGTCTGTTAAAAGACGGGCAGAGACAACTTCTCTCTTTTGATGCTTTATTAAGATCAAGCATCAGTACAAACATGGGTGTGGGTAGCTTTGGTATGTGTGTGTGTGTGTGTGTGTGTGTGTGTGTGTGTGTGTGTTTGTGTGTGTATGTCTGTGTGGTTCTGCAAAAAATAAAAACATTGTAAAGGCTACCATACACAATGCATAGGAATTATATATATCAAATAATACAATAACCCCACTATTAATTACATTATCTTAATGCAGTGTAACTACTTCAGCATGTAAATAATGCACCTCAAATACAAACAAGCAATCGCTATTATATCGAATCAACAGCCACAATTTAGCTCGCAGGTGAAGAACACAAACTTTGAAAGGAAAATCACTTAATTAACTTGATTTAAATTTTCAGAACTATAGACTAATACAATAACAGGCTTAAATGAACTGACACCGTAAGTTCTACGACTTACAGTTCTCAAGGACGCACACACATTCTCAACTGGCTAGTCATCCTCCAGACAGACAGCGACACTCTTCTTTTTTCTTTCTCTCCCTTTTCCGCCGAGTGGCACGATCGCGCTATTCTCTGACTCCACTCTTACAATCAATCAGCAATCACTGCTGATAGACGGCCGTTTGTACAGCCCTATTTCTGATATCGTGGCGGCAGAAATTTTGCCATGGCGGGCCGCCACTAAAAAATCAGCATAGAGGAAACACTCCATGCCTTTATCATACCGCAATAATATTACTATAATCATACACCATGTGAAATATTTCTCCTGTCCAGTAGGGCTGTCAAAATTGCTTAAAAATGACGTTTGAATATTCCCTCTAAAATAGCAACGAATATTCGAACTATTCGAACATCTGGTTGTGCACATAGATATATATATCTATGGTTGTGCATGCCATAGATATCTATGCTGCATGCATCCAAGGTGGCGCGCGACATCGTGACGTCAAAATTATGCCATATCCGGCCGAGCCACACGTCGTGCACGTCTTTTTTTTGAGTTCGCCGACAACAGGACTCTCAGAGTGACTGCAGGTCTCTCTGGTAAACTTACCGGGTTAAGATGAGTTCTTTTATGGTGAATGAAAGGCTCGATCCGACGAAGTAGGTCAGTGAATCAAATCGAAGCATTAATGGCAATGCTGCTGCCAGTTCTGCCGTTGTTTACCTTTTTCTTCTTCTTCTAGTATGTAGAAAAGGCAGCGTCGGTAGCCTTTGCTCATTAGCACCACCGCTGTTAAGGAGAAGACTGCAGCTAGTGTCGCGAGTACCAGCGCAGGTATAAATAGCAGAGATGCTCACAAGTCTCTGAGCTAGAGTCCAAGTCAAGTCTCAAGTCTCTTGTGGTTATAATAAGTCTTGCATCACGTACAGCGACCCATCCAGGCTGCTTAGAACACTACATAGCTATATATAAGAAATTCAAAGAATGCAATATGTTATTATGACTCCTTTATCTATCAGCATACAGTATCAGCTTTGATTTTGGTATATAATCAGTGTAAACAGACTATTGCAACATGATAAAAACCAAGAATATCTGTACTTTAAGTAACATTCAGTACAGACCAAAAATTGAGGCTCTGAAGAAAAAGGACTCCCTGTCTGTTGATGAATTATAATGAAAGGCCTTGGCTCCTATTGTGCTGGCTCTGTGGGGCCATAAGACCAAATATAGAAAATATTATAACTCACAACACTAAAATTGGCATACTCCTATTTAGTTCAAAACTGCAAAACATCACAGTGTAGCTAAATGCAAAACACTATTGCAACCAAATGAAATTTTTAACACACTACAGTGCACTTCCTTATGATGGAGAATCCTCAATTATTTGTTATTTACTTAGTGGAAGATCCATGTAATGTGCGCTGCCTATGCAACTAATCATACCTTATAAACTACTGTAAGTCAACACATCCCAGACTCTCAAACCAGTGTAACGTTATAACTAAATGAAACTGTAACGTTATATGATCAACAATAATCCTGTAAGTGTAACGTTAACTAAATGAAACTGTAACGTTATATGATCAACAATAATCCTGTAAGTGTAACGTTATAACTAAATGAAACTGTAACGTTATATGATCAACAATAATCCTGTAACCTGTTTGCAGACAACGTTAATAATTAACGTGATGGCAGACAGCGGCACCTAAATGATTAACGTAACGTTATTCGACCACCACAAGTTTGGCAATTAAACAAACGCTCATTTTATATTTGATAAGGAAGACAGTCGGAGTTAACCTCCCGTAACGTTAGGTCGTAGCTAAAGCAAGAAGTAAGCTAACGGTAGATGGTCAATGCTGAGCTAAACATGTTTACTCACCTATCAGTGTGCGTTTTCAGATGCCTGATAAAATGAGATGTGGTTGAGCCAGAATCTTTTATCGTGATACCGCATATTTTGCATTGAGTGCTTCTTTTGTTTGGGCCGTCTTGTTTAAAGTTTTTGAAAGCAAAACTTAGGATGAATGGCACAGCAGCGGACGGTGAATTTGACATGTTTGTTTGTTGTCCTCCAGCCAGCAATACGTACGTGTTACGTAGGCAGGTTATAGGTAACGGAGGGAGGGGTATAGCGAGCTCGTCAGACGTTTCCTAAAAATCAACATTGTTCACGAGTCCCGCAGCTCGAGTCCGAGTCGAGTCTGAAGTCTTTCGAGGACGAGTCTCAAGTCGAGTCTGAAGTCACTGTGTGTGCGACTTAAGTCGCACTCGAGTCCGAGTCTCAAACTCGAGTCCCCATCTCTGATAAATAGTCACGGCGATCACATTTGTATGCTCCAGGTGGGCTGCATCCAGTATGTAACGGCTTTCAGGCATGCTACCAAAGCAGACAGCCAGACAGCTTCTGCTACCGCGAGCGTTTTTTTCCACTTTTTATTTTTTTTTTTTTATTTTTATTTGAATATTAATTTTCACCTTCGAAATTCGTTTTTTTAAAACTATTCGAATACATATTCGAATTTAGAATATTCGTTGACAGCCCTACTGTCCAGTCATTTAGTGTTTTTTTTATGTCTATAATTCTTCTTCTTATTGTGTATCATATTTACTATCTTTAACGCACCAACAGTTGTGGTACTCACAATTTTGTTGTATGGGTCCACAATAAAGGTTTACCTTAAAAGAAAATGCCATTTCCCCCGTACATTTTGTGTCTCTTTGTGGGATTTTGTGTCTCTCTGTAGTCGTCTTGTGTCTCTTTGTGGTCATTTCTGTTTTCTTTGGAGTTGTTTTGGGTCTCTGTGGTCATTTGACGTCTCTTTGTAGTCGGTCTGTGTCCCTTTTTGGTAGTTTAGCGTCTCTTTTTCACATCATTTTGGACTGTTATTTCCATATCTGTGTCTAAAACGTTGGAAAAGCTAGAGCAGATCATAAATAAATAACACTCAAAAATATTCAAGACAAAACTTAAAGCAAAATCACTTTAATGAAATATGATACACTATAAAAGAGCCAATATGAATAGTTGTTAGTAAATTTTTGTACCAAAATAGTTCTGTTTTCCAGTCTTCATTTTGGTGAAGCTGCAGCTACTTTCTTCTGTTTCTGTCGGAGCCTCGCTGGGGGGCGGGCCGACATACGCAAACACACAAACACTGGCGCACACACCAGACGCCAGCCACCACGTCACTTCTGTTTACTGATAGCTAGCGTTTACCTCAGGCTAATTTATTTGCTAGTAAGTGCCGATTTTTGGCAGCCAGCCTTCCAAAAGAAATGACGATGAAATGAAATGTTAACCGATCCAACGTCTCCTGCAGCGGGGAGTCAAAGGCAATAAACTGAAGCTGTCATATTTAACGGGACCCGAGTGAGTGTGAATTTCATGTCACGGCTTTCGTCGCTGTTTGTTACTTTGCCTGAGATTGGGTGACAAGTTTACTCGGCCTGTTTATTTGGTTGCTATGACTTGGCGAGTGATGACGTCCTGTCACTGTTCCAGTTGATCGCCCTAAAGGGGAGAGAGAGAGGATGATGACGTGTAATTACGACTTTGTGACTTTTCATAAACAGCTGAAGGAGCGGCGGTGCGCCGCTGCTACATGTACATAGCGGAAACCCTGTTGTGTGTCTGTCCTATTTCTGATACCGTGGCGGCAGATATTTTGCCATGGCGGGCCACACTGCAATCATTAACTGTTGACCGACAAGCAGGAAATGGGATTCTCACTTCACCTGTCCAGGAGGCTCGGACACATTTTCCACACTCCGAGTCCGGTGTTGATGTTGTGTGCGTTGTCGGACACATGCAGCCACTTTACAGAAACCGCTTGCGGGACCGACACAAGTCCACAGCGGCCCGCGGCGTGTATGTCCGAGCCTGTCTCCAGCGCCTCCACCCAGGGGCGCCGCCAGGAATTTTGGGCCGCATGACAAAAAATCCAATTGGGCCCCCTCTGCGCAGCTTTTGTCACCACATCTCTAGGACCTAACTGTCCCATCAAAAGCTTTCCAGAACTCTAATTAAAGGCTTGCAACTGTCTTGCTGTTTGTAGTTCAATACTAGTACTAGCACAATATTTACGGATGGTGATTTGTACATGCATGCAAGCAGGGGTTAAATTGGAATTAGTTATGTGGAGGGGCTCTCCCTAGGGGGGTCCGGGGGTATGCACCCCCGGGAAAGAAATTGAAAAATAAACTGTTAAATGGCACTTTTGTGCAAAGAAATGGAGAAATTGAGTCTTACATGATATGTTCAAAACTGCAAGGTTAAGAGCCTATACTCTGCATTGTTGTAGTATCAACAGGTATTAGGGCATTTGCATTACTGTTAATAGGTCATCACTTGATTACACATTATATTACCTTGTTATGATATAAGAAGTGACCCATACAATGTGCCAAACATAATGTGCCACATGAAGAGACAGTGCAGCATGACAGTAGCAACAGCTGAGAAGATTTGGGTCTGTGGTCACCAGGTCCACCTCACACAAACTTCCTTCTCCCATTCTCTCTTTACTACTACAACACACACACACACACACACACAGCACCGAGTGGGGCTCTCCGATGCTCGGATGCGAGCCGCTGGAGGAGATGCGACAGTGAGGACCGGCTTGGTCAGCGACATGAACTCGTAGCGGCTGGTGGAGCTTCCGAGCACCGGGCTTCCACCGCTGAGAACGGGGTTTTAGCTTTAGGAGAATGCATTTAATCTGTTAGTCCTACCGACGGAGACTGTTGTCTCGGAGACTGTTGTCTATTAGCCACGATAGATTTTTTTGTGTGTGTGTGTGTGCAAGCTTCTCAAATAAATTGCCCTTCATGATGGGAATAATAAAGTCTGTATCTATAGATGTCATTCCATAATTCGAATCTAAATGAACGTATCAAAGTGGATTATTTTAATATTGTCTGTATCTTACATGCAGGCTCAGGTAAGCTACTCACTGTTTCCAACTGTCCAGCATCCAGTACAGACAGTAGGTTTTTTATTTTATTTTTTATTTTATTTCATAATGATCATGTGATAAAATAATTGTTATTAATGTGTTTGAATTTTTGTCATTAACAAATATTTCATTTTCTTTTTTTGTAATGGTAAAAAGAGCAAGAGAGACAGAGAAATCCCCACAGACTCCCTGCAATGATGCTAACTGGCATGTCATTGGACACAATGCTGCTCACCTTCTTCACTGGGACAGAGAGGGGCTCAGTTAGGGGGAGACTGGGGGTGCTGCTGACTCATCTGTTGTTAAGTCTGCTAAAAGGGGCAGGGACAATGATTTAATATGAACATCTTGCTAAACGTTTCCCTGCACTGATTAAATGTAGGCTAGCACTAGTCTGTAGCTTATTTCACTATGGACATTAAGCCAACAGGTTAATACCACTCACAGACTACTACCCACCTTTCTTCCTTTGTCTTTCCTCTCTCTCTTTTCTCTATTTCCTTTTTTGAAAACCAGATTTTGATTTAACGTTACTTGGCAACATTTTGGTCACTGTAGTTCTGGCGCATCTACTGACTGCAACTAAACACCGTCATGCAGTGCGCTAAGGCAGGATCAAACCATTTCATGCAGATACAGGGGGGTGGTCGGTCAATATGGATGTTTACTTTTTGGTCACTGGGGATATTTAACTTTTACTGCCAAAAACAAGTAAAAACAAAGAGATGGTCAATTTTACTATTATATTTGAAATATATATACTGAATGATTATGGTTTAATAATTTTATATTAGTTTTTACCTATTTTTTGGGGCCCTAGTCAGTCATGGGCCCTTGGAATTGTCCTAACTTTTCCCCCCTATACGGCGCCCCTGCCTCCCAAGCCCCCAGGAGGAGCGCTATGTCTATATGCCAACATGGGCTTAGCGGATAACGGTGGTACTGCACCCCATGGCCCAAAAAGACTTTTCACATAGACATTACATGGCGAAAGAAACGTCTATATTTCAGCGGATCATTTGTTTCGGGGTATATAACTTACCAGCTTGAACAATGAAAATGTCTTTGTTTAAAACGTTACGTATTTAACATTTTTAACATTCACTAGAAGCGAATAAAGAATTATTAAATTTGAAATGATGAACGCGCATAACGCCCGCTCACATGACTGTTCTGACGAGCCCACGTAGCTAGCTGTAATAATGGATATAGCTAGTGGTTATAATTCATCATGTGTTCTATTAATACGTCCATGGTATTATCTTATAAAGTTATGATATATCTGAGTCATGTATGTATGTTGTAAAGCCTGTTATGTGGATGTAACGTCATTAGCGTTTCCCAAATTGGCGGGGCTAGCAGCTAGCTAGTTGCTAACATCAGGTTTAGCTAGCATGGCAGTATTAAGATCATGCCTACATAACGTTACTACAGACATAGTGATTACATGGCCCTGATCCATCCGAGGGCTGTATGCTGTGAAGCTTGTAACGTGGATGAGAGATGAAGCCGTGGATGAGCTCTGTTCACGAAACTGCAGGCTAACTGCTAGCGCTAGCTAGTAGCACGACATAATGATTAAATCTCCTTGGTTGTCTAAATACATCTATTGTTTATTTAGCTAAGCATGTAAACGACCGGGAACAACGAACACACAGTGTTTAACGTTAGCTAGTGAATATTTTATACAATCAAAACGGCGAGTTCATGAGTTCGCCACTTGTAAGAGAGACGAGAGAGACGCTCATGAACGAGCATGTTGCTACCGGTTGCTAAGACAACACAAACAAATTGTTGCTAGTGCGCGTGTCCATCGTGACGTCATGGGCCAAGAATGCGGAAGAGCCGAGCTCCATGTTGTCTTAATGCGCTTTTGAGCACTCTCATTGGAACGTACGGGGCTTCCCGCCGATCACTGTATCCAGTTCTCTTAATACATCCATGCTGCCTCCACCTGCAAATGTCAGCTGTGTGTCTGCCTGGTTTACTCTTAGACGGACGATTTAACTCGCCGGTCCTCATCGATATAGTTTCATGTGTCACGTAGCTCTCCACAAGCAGAAAAAAAGTGGAGCGTAAAATGCAATTTTCTGGTTCAAAGTTAGGACTAGCAAGTTAATTAGCAGTTAAGAAATAGATTGTATAGCCTATTTACTTTTATCATGCAAAAGACGTTTTTTTAAACTTTATATATATCTTTTTGTTAATATTGGTTTAACTGATAATATTAGGCTAATCTGTCACAAATCCTATTGTCGGTTAAACGCTTAATCATTAACACCCCTACCAGCAGGACTTGCAACCCCAACCATCACGTTTTATTATGTAGACCTAAGTCACAAAAACCCTAAAATTTAATATTTTGGCCGGTAAAAAATATGCTTGGCCGCTGGATTCTTTTCATCTACCCGCCAACTGTGAGTCAAAAAGTTAATTTTGGATAATGTTTATAAGAAATTTGTCTGTAATTTCCTAATAATTTCCTAGGGAGTTTCTTGGATCTGGCACAAATTATAGAGAAAAAGTTATGAGTGACTTATTTCAGTTAATTAAGTGATGTAGAGTTTAGAAGCACAGGCTTTCCACAGGAAGCTTGCAGAAAGTATAAGTGAACGATCCGAATAATTAAAAAGAACTGGAGAATTTCAGAGCAGAGGGAGTTGTCAGGAGGACTGTGACTCATGAGCTCAGTATATCTAAACTAATGCCTACCGCCTTGTGCTTATCGATACGGGTTCTTATTCAATCATTGTGTTCTGTCCTATTATTTGAGTAAGAAAAAAAAAATCTATGCTGAAAGGAAAAAAAAACAGTCATCTGTGATGAATTATCCCTTCGTCCCAGTTGGGAACAAATCCAGAGAGTACTTCTTTTTTTATACCTGATGTTTGTCTGATCAGAGTTTTCCTGCAGAATAAACTGAAGCTGTGGAGGGTTTAAAAGGAACGTCCGTAAAAAGAAAAAAAGGAACATCTGCTGCGCTTCAAAGTCGACTTTGTGGCGTTTATGACGAGGAGTTTGTTCCGAGCCTCTGTTCAGACTTTCCAGGAAAACGCACAGACACTGAACGAGGCTTCGACCGAACAAACCGCCTCTCTGATCAGGATGAAAGATTTTTCAGTAGCGCCGGCATCAAAGGCGGGAGGAGAAGCTGCCGCTGTCAGAGCCTGTCACAAGATTAAACCAAATATAAAAACATAAAAACAAAGAATACAACAGGTTGATGTGGCTTTGGTGGAGATGACGAGTTATCCTGCAGAGCAAAGCACTACAGGTCGGAGGTTAAAGTCACTCATGTTTTCTGCTGTGATGAGACACATCTGACAAAACTAATTACAAATATGAAGAAATACATCAGCCAAAACATGAATAATTAATAAGTAGATAAAAGCGTGAGAAAAAAAATACAACTTGTAGTCTTACATCACATGCTGTGGCAAAAAAAAAGAAGCTTTGACATGAAACCGTGCAGAAGGAGAGTTTGTCTCCCCTGTGGTTCAACAGCTGGAGCCCGGCAGCAATGGTATTGGTTAGAGCCTCTGAACGAAGGTATGATTGTTAGGGTTGACTCAGTGTTGTGAAATATTCTCATTCATGTTGGAAAAGATGGAGACTGTCCTTGCCCAAAGAAGGGCCACATAAGTCGTTCAAGCAGCAATTATTACCCCTGCAGGCCTCTGGCTGCTGCAGGCCTCGGTCCCACTGCAGGCCTTGGGTCCCCTGCAGGCCTTGGGTTCCCTACAGGCCTTTGGCCCCCTGCAGGCCTCTGGCCCACGGCAAAGCCTCTGGCCTCTGCAGGCCTTGGTCCCACTGCAGGCCTTGGTCCCACTGCAGACCTTGGGCCCACTGCAGGCCTCTGGCCCCTGCAGGTCTTGGTCCCACTGCAGGCCTATGAGCTCCCGTGGCAGATGCACGTTTTGCCCAGTAGTGATGATGGCTTTTGATCTTCCATTATGAGATTTTAATGTATTGTGTCTTGTATTCAATATGACACATCCCCCACTGGACTGTACCTCACTCCTGTTATGAACCATACCTGTGTTTGTTTGCAGCTCTGTTGTTTATGTAATGGAGAGCAAATAACTTTCCTATCGGTGATCTCATGTTTCTGCGCTTCCATCTAACCTCCTCATTTCCTCTCCTCCTACAGCCTCGGACACTTCCTCATCTTCTTCCTCGTCCTCCTCTTCGTTTACTCTTGGAGGTTTCGTGGACTTCACTTTCACCCAGGAGCCTCAGGACACAGTGACGGTGCGAGGGGGCGTGCTGCAGCTCGACTGCCAGGCGCAGTCCGATGCAGTGGCAGGACCTCCCATCATCACATGGCGTAAGGACGGCGTGCTGCTGAGTGCAGTGGTGGATGAGCGGCGACGGCAGCTGGCTAACGGCTCGCTGCAGGTGCAGAATGTCGTCCACTCGCGGCACCACCGACCTGATGAGGGCGAATACCAGTGCATCGCCACACTGGATGGGCTTGGGAGCATTGTTAGCCGGACCGCCAGGGTCACTGTGGCTGGTAAGTGAAAGCTCTATATTGTATTCTAGGGGTGTTGAAATGAATCACTGCATCGATGCATCGCGATGCAGACGTGGACGATTCTGCATCTATGCAGTGACAGACCATAATCGATTATTGCCTACTGATGTTACTTGTTGATTTTTTCTTTTTGCATTTTGTCTGTTGTCTGCTGTGTCAGAAAAAGGGGAGTTCAAATATATCGTACTGCTTGAATTTGTTGATAAAAACATGTGTAGCAATAAATAATAATATTGAGGAGGTGAAGCATCGGGATATTGAATTGAATCGTTGACATGATAATTGTAATCTAATCGTAAGACCAGTGAAGATTTACAACCCTATTGTATTCCAACACACAAATTTCGTTTTCCTAACAGCACATACAGGTAACTGTTAACTGACTTATGGTTTTATCAGGTCTTAGCACAATTTTCAGACTACTTGATTTTATTACACTGTTTGCATCACATAGCCGGTGTTTAAGGCTGACCCCTTGATTAGCTCAGATCCTCTTTTTAACCCTTGTGTTGTATTCCTGTCGACTATGCAACGTTTAGTTTTTTCTGGCTCGAAAATTTTAACTATTTGGTCGTTTTTTTCAACACTTTTTTTTATGTTTTTGTCACTTTTTTTCCAATTTGTTTGTTACCTTTTTAAATATTTTTTGTCGATTTTGTTTTTTCTGCGCTTTTTATTGTTTTTGTTCCCAACATTTCTTTCACTTTTTTATTTTTATTATTATAATTTTTTTTCAAATGCTATAAAATTGAATTGAACACCCAAATTCAATGAAAGTAGTGAACTGATCATTTATTGTACTTGTGAAGCGCATTGTATGGAACCATCTACGTTATTCTTTTATTTGACAATTTGGTTGAAAGAAACCCAAATTTCTCACTTTTTGAAAACAGGTCAAATTTGACCCAAGGACAACAGGAGGGTTAAATCCAAACTTTCTCTTAAAGTAATTATAAACTCCACCTCCTCACATATCAGCTGTGGCATCCCACAGGGCTCAACTGTAGGTCCTCTTAATTTCTGGGTTTAAACAGATTGCTTCCACTTGCAACAAAATGTTCCATTTAGCTATATAATGCAACAAAATGTGATTTGGGAAACAAAATAGTCTTAACTCAAGGTCCACATGCTGGGTTTTAACCATCATGGTTTCCTAAGAAGAGGAGAGCAGAAGAAGAGATTCCCTTATTCAGATTATGTTCCATGACACCTTGAACTGTCCTTGACATTTACCATGGCGCGGGGGCACACACACACACACACACACACTTGATATTGCTTAGCTTCCTCTATTTAGTTTAATGTTCCTATTTATTAAATAGAAGCAAAGTAATGTAATAATGTAATTTAGTAAGTGGAGTGTGGCTTAAGATCAATATTGTTTATGGAAGACATTAATAGCCAGAGAGCAACAGAGGCTTAAGTGCCTCACCATCACCATCAGTGTGTACTATCTACACTGTGAAACAATATACAGTATAAGAGGGATTTCAAATCTATATTTAATTTGAAGGAAAAATCATGTATATGGTGTCAAGAAATGTATCAGACTTATCAAACGTTGGATAATTTACATCATCAATTAGCCACAGATTGCAACAAATTAAGTTTGTGCCCACATCATTCAAGCATTTTTTTTTTCATTTGAACTCATTTAATGATTTAATGATCATTATCAATTATTATTTAATAATAGCATGAAGCTCAACATGAACATCAAGATTTCCTCTCAACTCTATACATTTTTGGTAAAGCACAGAGCTGAGTTGAATTGTCTGCATACTTACATTAACATTTTAATAACATGATATATCACTTTAAAAGCAGCTTCCTTGTGGGACTCTGAAATACTGCTGAACAGTGTCCTCACTACTCTGACATTCGAGAATGGGCTGGAGCTTTTCATATCACATATGTAGTCTTCAGTAGATCTCTGGAGCAGCCATCAGCTGAATGTCAACCTGTTGTCATGAACCATACGTTCATATACAGTAGCTGAGAAAAGTTAAGCACTGTAATTTGTAAGCATTCCACAATGACTGCTGCTGTAGCCGGCGTCACATGACCAGGTGACGGTCTCCTAGTTTTGTAGGATATCTTACATTTTGGTATGCATACATTTTTGTACTATGTCATACGGACCCGTCCATGAGAATGCGTTGCGTTCATTGATGACAAGCTCTTTCCAGTTTAAATGATGCTGGAACCTTTGCTGCTGCTGCTTCAACTGAAACTTATGACATCTAGTTTATCCATAAGTATCATATCTGGATCTGGAATAGTCAAGCTGCAGGCTACTGCTAAGCTCACGTTAACCTGTGTCTTTAGCTGCATGCTACAAGCCGGTAAGCTTGTGTGTGTGTGTGTGTTTTTTACACAAGTCGGTGGGGGTGGAGAGGGAAGTAAATACTGGCGGAATCGCTGATTCTGCGTTTGACTTCAATAGTCAAAATCGAAAGCTCATTTTGATTGATTTTTTATTTAAAAAGACACCCCTAGTGGTAATTGTTTGTTGTAACCTCACTTCTGTTGGAGACAGACAATTGGCCAGACACACAACACACAATAGGAAATAATTCACGCTTATCCCAGTATTACCTTAAAATATGAATCAGTTCTACCTGCATGTCATTTCCACACGCACACACACACACACACACACACACACACACACACACACACACACACACTACAAGGCAAAATGCTAATGAACAGCAGAGGCTTAAAATTCAATTAGCAGTCAGTCTGTTTGTGTGTATGTGTGTGTGCTGAGATATGACTGTAAACTGGGACTTAATTAGAAACACTAAACATTCGGATGATTGAAAGAGAGTGAGAAGTAGAGAGAGAGAGAGAGAGAGAGAGAGAGCGAGAGAGAGCATGTACGACTGAGGAGAGAAGAAACAGGAAGAATAAAGAGACTGAAGGAGAGTGTTGTGAGCGAGAAACTATTGAAGAATGTGCAGAGAGAGAAAAAAGAGAAATAGAAAGAGACTACAGGTGAAGGATGAGAAAAAAAGAGCAAAAAGAAAAAAGAATTACAAATAAAACACTGACTGAGGCACGATGACTCGGATGACTTGCGTGTTTTCATAAGTTTGAATGTTAGCTGTTAAACATTAAATAATATGATATAATGTTGCCACGTTTCTCGCGACCTTGTGACTTCGCAAGAATCCAGCTAAAATAAAAGTTTCAGATACGTAAATCTATCTAACGTCAAGTATCCCACTGAAAATGAGACAAAGCAAAAATATATAGCTTTATATTCATCGAACAGGAAGCTAATTTAGCCTAACATTACTTAAAGTGCTCATATTATGCTCATATTCAGGTTCATAATTGTATTTAGAGGTTATACCAGAATAGGTTTACATGGTTTAATTTAAATACAAAAATATATTTTTGTTGTACTGCACATTGCTACAGCTCCTCTTTTCATCCTGTGTGTTGAGCTCTCTGTTTTAGCTACAGAGTGAGACATTTCACTTCTGTTCCATCTTTGTTGGGAGTCGCACATGCTCAGTACCTAGGTAAGGACTACTAGCCAGTCAGAAGCAGAGTATAAGGGCGTGGCACGCTAGCAGCTAGGCGAGCATTATATTGTCTCTGAAGTAAAGGCTGGACTATTAGGAGCAGTTTGTGAACAGTGGGCCTGATTTACTAACACTGGCGCAGTTTGCGCTGCGTCTGTTTATGCGAGTTCGGTAATAGCGCACGCTATGCTTCCACATTTTGCGTAGTATTTATCAACCCTGACACCCATCAGCCAATCAGTGTCTTTCTCCGCCCACTATACCGTAAATTGCGCTGTAACAAAGCGCTACAGGTGCTATGATACGGCAGAGTGCAGACTGCGATATTCCCACTGCTGATGCTATGACTGTTTGAAATGATCCTGATGCCAATATTTGTAATGTAGCGAGGAGTTTAACAACTGCTGGAATGGGATGTGAACGCTGAGTGGGAGACTCAATTTCATCTTTGATTTCTTCCAGTAACTCTAATATTGCATGGCTGCTTTATCTGTAACGCTAAATGATGTTGTGTTCACTGACAAAGTGTGATTCTTGTGTTAACGATATTTTCAGCCTCGCCTATGTCTTCGTCTTACTCAGATTACTGTTGCCATTTCACCAGCAGCATAAAGGTCTACGAGGAAACTCGATTGCGGCTGGTTCAGACCTGCTTTAAAGAGGCGGAGAATTTCCCCCGCAGAATAGAGGTGCGCTCCTACTGATAGTCGTTGTAAATACCACAGAATATATAATTAGGCGCACTTTGCGCTTATCCTCCCACCTTTTTGGGTGGAACTCCCACTTTACCCATGACCCTCCCACGAACGCATATTGAAAGCGCAACTTGTCTCTTCTCGCTCATGTGGCAGACAATCTGCGATTTTAGCCAAGTGCGCCCCGTTTGTAAATAGCCCGCATCGGTTACGTCCGTCTTTGCGACCAATTAGCGCCTGGAAACAGGCGCAAACGGCTTGATTAATCTAGCCCAGTGTTTTCTGTTGGAGATGGTTATTTAATTTTTTTTATTCAACCTTTATTTATCCAGGTAAGTCGAATGAGAACAAATTCTCATTTGCAACGACAACCTGTCACATTCACACAGTTCCACATTCAGACCTGGAAGCTGCCCGGCACAACCACAGTCTGATCTGCTGGCCACTGAGCAGCTCCACTGGAGCAGTTGGAAGTTAAGGGCCTTGCTCAAGGGCACCACAGTGGTTATAATGAGAGGGACAAGCACTGCTCTTCAACTTTCCCCACCCAGATTTGATCCTGTCGGTCTGGGGAGTGAACCGACGACCTCCCGGTCACAAGCTTACTTCTTTAACCTTTAGGCCACCACTGCCCCAAATGGTAAGTCCCTTTGGGGTGGACTTTGGGCTTTTTCCCTTTGTAAACCTATAACATAAAGATATATATTACACTATAAAAGAAAAGGAAAAAGCCAAAAAGCATAATATGAGCACTTAACATTACCATCACTTTCTGTCTGCTATATCTGCAGGATTATTATTCTCTCGAATAAAGCAATATTTTTGTTTAAATGTAAATGTGTTAGCTGCTGATCTCTAGCTAAGGTGTATTAGCCTCCACGTGTTACTTCCCAACCACTCCAAACACATCATCATACTATCATCTTTAAACTCCTAGCTAAAGTTCACAGCGGTGGAGGGAGAGACGGAGCAGCTTTCAGTCCGTCTGTCCTCGATCAGCCGTCAACTCTCTGAGGAGTTAGACAAATCCCAATTAAAGGCAGTGAGGAGGAGCGGGGTTTGACCCACAGAAGTAGATAATAATCGGTCCCACGGCGACGATTCAGAGTAGGAGCGTCCCCAAATCCCTCGGCCTCCCTCGCCTGTTTGATGTGATTTGCATATTATTATCCGTCTGACTTATTTTGGTCCGTTTGTCTAATGAGGATGAAAACAGCAGGGAGACAACAGCCTCCGTCCTCATTGCAATTCAAGACACGGCGTTTTGATTTAGTTTTTTTTTTTATATGGAGGTTGCGGGTTTGAATCCTTATGGGCTGCCTACATTACACACGTAACGTATGCGGAGCGGACGTACAAACTATGCTTCCACTATAATCAATGAAGCTGGCGACAGTGAGCAGAGAGCAGTGCATGGTGGTGCGTATGCTCTGCAGAGATGCGGATCATAAAGTGTCTATATGTCTTTTAAATTAAACTACCGATATACAGGAAACAACTTAATGACTGTCAGTGAGCGGATTGGCAGTTTGGTTTTGAGAGTTTCTGATTTTGTTGTTTCCATCCCCTGCATCCTCTAACAGCTGACAGTAGATTGACGTTTTCACAGCGCTCACAATCCCAAAGCAAGAGCTCTCCGACTCGCCTGTGACTCACATAATCCTCCTTGGTGTGTGCGCTGAAGGTGTAGCCGGTTAAAAGATACATTCCGAACGATCCGCATACGTTACGCGTTCAATGTAGCCAAAGCATGAAACAGAAAGTTGAAGTGAAAGAATGTTGAGTTCAAGGTCAAAGTTTCTTCCTTTCTTCTTCTGGCTCCTTTTTCTCAGTGATGCTCCTTTTCTTTCCTAATTCCTCTTCCTCCTCCCATTCCGATGGGTTGAGCCATTCCTTTTCCCCTCTAACTTTCCTTCGTCTTGTTTAGTTTTTTTCTTTTCATTTTGTGTGATCAGAATTTCCTCTCGGACTGAAAATGACAGTAAACTCTCTGCTACACATGGATTCATGAGGCTGTTCATTCTGTTTTAGTGAATTTAGGCAACGTGTTCTTGAATTAATAAAAAAGAAACATGATGCCAATCGGATTCATGACCTTGTCAATGCAAGCTATCTAGTTAGCGCTAAAGGATTTTTTTTTTCTGAAAGATTTTCTGTGTACCGCCGTACATGCAGATGAATGGCGCCAGTATCTGGAGGTCTGCGTTTACCTGCCGGTAAAACTCAGCTGGGTGACTAGCATTTAGCTTAGCGCAGCACCCTTTAAACCATAGAGACACTGGCTTAGCCTCATCATCCTCGCCAGCTCTGCCCTATTTGTCCAAATATGGTCACTTCTGGTTTCCAAATTACCAAGATGGCGTGGCCAAAATGCTAACTCCCGGCTTCAAAACGAAATGAAACCTAGTCCTCACAAGTCACAAAAACAAGAGTGTGTGTTTTATGTGTGTGCAGCTGCAGGCTGCAGTGTGATCCACACAGAAACAGACAGCAGCAGAACTTATATAAGACGTACGATCCAAATACACATCAGCGTTCCCGTCGCCTCTCATCTGTGTGATGTCACAACGGCTCAAGTGCTCGCCGCCACGAGGACGCACAAAACATGCAACCACACCACGATTCACGAGTCAAACTGAAGCGTTTCTAATGTTACAGAACAGAAAGAGAAAGCTAGTGTTTGTGTTTGTGTGTCGAGGTAAATCAGAGGAAGCAGAATCTGATTCAAGCCAGCATGCAATGGATTTTTTCTGTCTCTTCCCTAGATGAAATGTCCTCATGAGGATTCATATGCTGACAGAAATGTAGAACTCTTGGGATTTAGAAACTTATTCAAAGGTTGTTTTTTTTTTACACAAAGCAAACTGCGATGATCTTTCTCCAAAATAGAATTTTAAATGTGTTTAAAGACACATACATTGCTTATAAAATTCCCCTTGAAAGAAATGAAAGAAAATAAATGACTGCATACGAGAAGGTAAATGACCTCCTTATAGATCTGGGGTTTGATCGGGAGCATGCAGTGGCTTAGGGGTGATGACATGCCAACCCTGAACCGCAGAGTCCCCGTTTTGACTTGGGTCCATTTATTGCATCTCTCTCTCCCCTGTTTTTGCTTTTTCTCTCTACTGTAGCTATTGAATAAAGACATGAAATGTCCACAACAAAAAGGCAATGTCCTGTGCCCAGTTGTCCCTCCTAAAACCTTGGGTAGAAGCAATGCTGTTGGCAAGACTAGCTGCTGTGTCAATGTTAATTTTGTGAATTATTGCCTTAACTACAAAGTGAAACTGTTGGTTGTTATATGGTAAATTGCAAGCATTGTGCATTTCAAACCAGTGTCTGTCCAATGGTGTAAAGCTGGTTTATTAGAGAGAAATGTCTCTTTATTTTGTTTTGATATTCAAAGATAGCTCAGAGAAAGATGATTTACGATTTATGACTTACGATTTACCCCAGTCAAGAGCGACAGGTACAGACACTCATTATCATCATTAATACCCACCATCTCATTCCTGAACTCAGGTATGGCCAGGGCTGTAGGTGCTGATGGAATGCCTGGGTCCTGATGTCTAATGATAATGATGTTGATGGAAAGGTTGGGTACCGAAACCCGGTGCTAATACAGCACCGGTGCCTAAACGACCGGTATCTACTAGGGTTGTTGGAACGAATTCCGAAAGTCGGATATAATTCGAATAGACCGGAGACCGGGGATGGCGTCCCGCGTGTTGCAGTTCCTTTCCTCGTTATTCTCTTCCTAACCACAACCGTCCCGCTGTTGTCGGCGTGTCCCGCGTGCAGCGGTTCCTTTCCCCGTTCTTCTTTTCCTAACCACAACCGTCCCGTTGTTGTGGCGTTTCATTTCCCCATTGGTGCGTGCCCTTGCGCCCGGGGATCGCGTCCCGCAAGTAGCGGCCCGTCCCGTTGTTGTGGCCAGCATGTGGCGTTTCGTTTCCCCGTTGTTGTGTCCCCCCAGAGCAGGTTCAAAAATCGTGACCTGTACATGTTCAAAATTCGTGACGTGTACACGAAATAAACGTCAAAATCGTGACCTGTAAACAAATCAATAAATCAAAATAACGTGACTATTTCACGACCTGGCCTGAGACCGGGTTGATACAGGGCATTAGGGTCTGTTTTAGTCTTATCATTGATTGTTGTGGTTTAGATTTGTAGGGATTGGTTGTATTTTTATTTGTGATGATACTTTTTGCACAGATTTATAGGTGATTGATGATGTCTTTTATAGATCTGGATTCATCTATCTGGATTTTATTGCACGTAGTTGAAGTTAAACTTATCGATTAATCTTTGCAACTCTAGTGGTCTCATTCTCTTTCTTTCTGAGAGTGCTATGTGAAGGTCAAAATCTATCTCTGTTAAGTAGGGGTGTGGTTATCTTAGCTTAGCATAAATATGTTTTCTAAAGCTCACACATTAACATGTTCTATATCTCAGAAATGGGAAAACAAGTTGTTGTCGTTGTATTTATTTATTTGTTGGATCGATTGTGTTACAGTGTCTGCGTTGTTTCTGACTCCTGAGACACACCAATATTGTCCTGGAATGTGTTAGCCTGTGTGTTAGTGTTATTTATGGTCCGCTGTGACTTGTCTGAATTGTGTCCTTTTCTTATTTTGTGACTGTGTATGTGCAACTAAACTGGTTTCCCCACTGGAGATGAACGAAATGATCGAATCACAATCCACGCGCTGGAAATATTTCTTTCCGCCTCCACTTTTCCACCTGAGTAGTGTCTTCCCGGAATCTTGTTGTCTTCGCTGCACAGAACCAGGGGGACGGATAAACTGTTGACGTATTGATTATGATGGATCAGTGACCCCTAAAAAGTGTAGAGTGTATGTCAACCCAGCTGTCACAGGGTTCAGAAGAGGGTGGCAAGAATAACAGAATATTTCAAATATTTCGGCATGAAAATATTCACATTTAATCATTTAAACCAGTTCAAATTCAACTGTAACATCTCAGTACATCAACACAGAGGAAGGAAATAAGCTTCTCTTTATTAAATTCTTGACATTCCTGCAGAGTCTAGTTAATCTGCCCAGAGGCCCCGGCCCGGCAGCCATGTTGAAATTAAAATACAACCATGAAGCATGAAGCTTCTGATGGAAATACCAGGCTCCTCAGTGCGAGGCTGCATGGCATCAGCTGGGCGGTGTGTTTAGGTGGCTACAGGCTGCTTGTTGTTGAAGTGAATGTGATCAGACAGGAAACGGCGTGTGTCCTAAACACAGCAGGCTGGACACTGCCCGTCCACACTGTCCCCTGTCTCTCTGTCTGACTTTCATCTGTCGTCCCGGTGTTCAGAGTCTAACTCGGTTTCTCACACGCTGGGCCTCGCTTCTCTTCCTGTTCCATTTTTCTCCATTATTCTCTTCTTCTCTAACCTGAAAAACCTTTACCGTCTGCTCGCCTCTTCTTCTTCACCCCTGCTGCTACTGTGTGTCTTTTGTTTCTGACACAGAAGCCCTATTATATACAGTAGTACACCAGCACTAACAGCAGAACCACCGCTAAGGAAAAATCCAGCATGTAGACGGCTCTTTAGGATACGGGAAAGAGGTGATTTAACATCACCACTAATTTGAAATAGAATTTAGCAACAAAACAATATGGTGAGGGACAGGTGGGGGGGGGGCAAGGGTGGCCAGTTCCCCTGCAATATTGAGTCTCAACCCCTCTCTGGCCCCCTTAATTGAGGCAAATATTCTCATACATTTTTAAACCAACATTATCATAAATTTTTCTTCAACTAAATATAAAACTAACAATTACCATTAACAGTCATACCCCTTAGGAGCTAATGTCAGCAATTAATTGCAGTCAAACAATGAAATGGCGATTTTGTAAAAAAAAATATAAATTTAAATAATTTGACAATTGTGTAATTATTGTCACAGGCCTAACGACTGCCACCGCTGAGGAAACATTACTACATTTTTAATAACCCCTCCCCCTTCTGGACTCCCCCCAGGTCCGCTGAAGGTGGTCATCCCCACCGAGTCTGTTTCCTCGTACCTGGGCGACACCGCCCTGCTGCGCTGTGAGGTCTCGGGCGACCCGACGCCCGTCATCCGCTGGCAGAAAAACCGGGAGGACCTACCACTGACCTTTGACCCTGACTCCCGCATGGCGGTGCTGCCGTCGGGCTCGCTTCAGGTCAGCCGCGTCCAGCCGCCAGACTCAGCCACGTACCGCTGTCTGGCCGACAACCCCAGCAGCACCCGGACGGGGACGGACGCCGAGCTCCGAGTGCTCCCAGGTAAATGATCCAACAGTGATGTACTGCAAACACTTGGTAGCTTTCTCGGTTTACTGATCCATTAGGTAGTGGTGGAATGCAAGGGTGTAGGTTTAGATAGATAGATAGATAGAAAAACTTTATTCATCCCGATAGGGAAACTGGTTTGCCACCAACCATACAGCAATCAAACACAATACACAATGAGCAGACAAATAAATAAATAAATAAATAATTCTGGATTAGTAGACTAATAGACCTTAGTAAAGAGACACCATTTTAAGAAAAATTCAATTTCACAAGACCTGAATGTAAAAAACAAACACTATAGAAGACAAGAGTAATATCCAACGGTTAACAGTGTTGGTTAAAATATCTAACCGCTGCGGGAACAAAAGACCTTCTCATGCGCTCACTAGAGCACCGAGGCATTAACAATCGCTCACTGAAAGAGCTTCTGAGTCCTTTGAACAGAGTGTGTAGTGGATGGCCTTCAAAAAGCAGGACAATTTTTAGTTTTGAACGAATCCTCTTCTCTACAGTAACCTCCAGTACATCTGGGTTAAGACCAATAACTGAACCAGCTCTCTTGATTAACTTGTGTATCCTATTTTTGTCCTCAACAGATATACTGCCCCCCCCCCAGCACAGTACAGCATAAAAAAGAACACTAGCCAAAATCCCCTTGATAAAAAACATTTAAGAGCTTTGTGCTGATGTTGAATGATCTAAGTTTTCTCAAAAAGAACAATCTCGACTGAGCCTTCTTCATTATGACATTCGTATTCTCCTTCCAGTTTAATTTTTCGTCCATATGTACACCTAAAAATGTATATGACTGCACAATTTCAATCAACTGGCCATTAATTGTAACTGGAAGGACCTTCTCTTTTTTCTTCCTAAAATCAATAACAAGTTCTTTGGTCTTTCCTACGTTCAGTTTCATAAAGTTAGACTCACACCAGGTATAAAAAAGACTGCACCTCCCTTCTGTAGGCAAGATCATCACCCTGATTAAGTAGACCCACTAAAGCAGTGTCATCCGAAAATGTTTGTACCCAACAAGATGGCTGACTATGCCTGTAGTCAGCAGTATAAAGTGAAAATAAAAAGGGGGATAAAACTGTGCGATGAGGTGCTCCAGTATTAGTTAGAATGGTATCAGAATGTTTGTTACCAATCCTAACAAACTGTGGTCGTGCTAAAAGGTAATCTAAAATCCAGGCAATAGTAGTATTATGCAATTTAAAATTGATTAATTTACTAGCTAAAATATGTGGCTGTATAGTATTAAAAGCACTCGAAAAGTCAAAAAACATGATCCTAACGGAACTGGCAGTAGTTTCAAGATGACTGTAAATATTGTGAACCATATATAATAGTGCATCATCTACCCCCACACCCTTCCTATATGCAAACTGCAAAGGATCCTGAAAGGCAGACACCTGCCTAGTCAGATGATCTAGTACAACCCTCTCGAAACACTTCATAATGTGCGAGGTCAGAGCTATAGGCCTCAGATTTGAAAGACTGTTAGACACCTTAGCTTTTTTGGGATGTTTAGTTTCAACATCATAACCAATGGGGTCTGGAGGTCATCCTCCAAAACCTTTTGAGCATCAAACACTTCATTTCCTGTGTCTGAAATTGTTAAAAAAAATGATATACCTACTGTAGTATATATATATATATATATATATATATATATATATATATATATATATATACATGTACAGTACAGGCCAAAAGTTTGGACACACCTTCTCATTCAATGCGTTTCCTTTTTTATTTTCATGACTATTTACATTGTAGATTCTCACTGAAGGCATCAAAACTATGAATGAACACATATGGAGTTATGTACTTAGTAGCCGCCCTTTGCTTTTTTATTAATAAGGGACAAAATTCCACTAATTAACCCTGACAAAGCACACCTGTGAAGTGAAAACCATTTCAGGTGACTACTTCATGAAGCTCATTGAGAGAACACCAAGGGTTTGAAGCGCTATCAAAAAAGCAAAGGGTGGCTACTTTGAAGAATCTAAAATATAAGACATGTTTTCAGTTATTTCACACTTTTTTGTTAAGTACATAATTCCATATGTGTTCATTCATAGTTCTGATGCTTTCAGTGAGAATATACAATGTAAATAGTCATGAAAATAAAGAAACACATTGAATGAGAAGGTGTGTCTAAACTTTTGGCCTGTACTGTATATCCCCTGCATCCCCTGGGGATGCCTATGGTGGAATGTTCTGAAGTACATTAACTTGAGTAGCGTTCTTGAGTACAGATTTGAGATACTTGTCTTGTTATGCCACTTTCTACTTCTGCTCCGTTACATTTCAGGGAGCTATATTGTACTTCTTACCTCACTACAACTATCTGACAGCTTTAGTTGCTAGTTGCTTTATATGTAATGAAATGAATCATTAATTCAGCTACCCAACGGTATAAATTTTGCCTTTACCGGCTTTTAGAAACTGTTATGGACAGAGATCTTTTTTCTATGTGCTCACTAAAGTCTGGAATGACATTCCACAGCACATCAGAACTTTAACGTCAATAACATCATTTAAATTAACATTTGCTCGCTATTTAATGGAGAGGTTTACCTGCGACCATTAAGTCAGCTTTATGGCTTTGCCCTGTTGCTCATTCTCCTGGTCTGTGTGTTTGTGACTGTTTTTGTCTAGGAGTTTTTGTTGTGTATATGGTGTTTATGTTCTGCAGAGCAGGAACCTGCTGAAAATCAGTTTTACACTGAGTCAGGCCCGATTGTCTTTAATCTTTTCCTGTTTAATAAATAAAAAATTAAATGAAATGAAAAAAAAAAATGAAAAAATGAAAAATACGTACAGCTGAAAGGATTTGTCGATCAATCAAATAGTCGATTGACAAAAAAAGGTCTCCTTTCAGAATTTCTACAAACCAAACATTGAATAGTCAAGAAAATAATTAACAGATTAATCCATAATGAAGATGATCATTAGTTGTAATCCGATATAAACCTGCTTTTATATTAATTCATGAGTAATAATTATCTAAAGATATAATATATAATAGTATACATTTTTCTGATTAACCCTAGCCCTACAACTCTGACTCCGGAAGTGTCCATTGTGTTTCAAAGTGCAGCTAGTCGCCTCTGTGTCTTTAGCTGCAGACTGTTGGACATCCCGGTGTTGGAATCCTTTCGAGGGAAATACAGCCACACTTTAAACCATTTAGAACTTACCTGTCAGCATTTTAAATGTTTAAGCCGCCTACTAGCTAACAGTAATAGTAACATTACCTGCTGCCAAATGTCATTTTAACTAGTGGCGAAATCTGTGTTGTTATTCGGTCCGGTAGATACATGGATGTATTATAAGACCTGGATGCAACGTTAATTGCGTAGCCCCTTTTATTCCTCTGAGAAGAAGCTTAGTAACTTTTTTGGTGGATGTGCCACTGAGCAAGGTGTATCCGCAAAAAGGCTTACTAAACTTCCAGGTGTACTTCCGTGATATGCGTCCATTGAATATGCACAGTAGTGTTTTTCCCGCTGGCCCTGCCCACGAGTTCCCGCTCTGCAACACAGGTCACAGGTTTCTAAATCACTTTTCTCGGCTTGAGGGAAGTTTTTCAAAGCCGACCTTGTTTGCAGTTCAAGGTCTCCTGGCAGCAGTTTTTACAATGGTGGCCTTTTGGGAAAGTTCTTGTCTCGGTTGCAGAGGCGTTATTATGGAACCCGCTGCAGTGGGTTAGGGTAACGTGCAACGAGTGGTTAGGCGTCCATGCTCACGCGAGGGAACGGAACCCGATTTGTTCAGGTCCTATCCCCTGACCAATTAGCTATTCTAACCTTAACTACTCAAGGTCAATGCCTAACCACCAATCAGGCTGCTTCATAGTTCAAGTTCTATTTTATTTATATAGCACGTTTAAAAACAACCATAGTTGACCAAAGTGCTTAACAAGGTCCAAAATCAAAGAGATAATATACACAAACAATACACAATATACAATACAAAATAACCAACAGTAGAAAAAGGTCAAGATATCAACGCTCAACTTGAATTGAAAGCCAATGCATAGTAATGGGTCTTAAGCAAGGACTTGAATGTTTCAATGGTCCGAGCTGTTCTTACATGAATAGGTAGACCATTCCAGAGGTTTGGCTCGGTCACCTTTGTTTCATAACCTGGATCTGGGCACATTGAGGAGCATCTGATTGGAAGACCTCAGTGCTCTGACAGGTGTTTGGATGTAAAAGCTCTGATAAATAAGAAGGCGACAATCCATTTAAGATCTTGAAAACAATTAAGACAATTTTCAATTCAATCCTGAAACAGACAGGAAGCCAGTGGAGCGTGGCCAAACTGGTGTAGTCACGTTTTTTGGTCCCGGTTAAAAGTCGAGCTGCTGCGTTCTGGACTAACTGTAACCGACGAATGGATGACTGATCCAATCCAACATATAAAGAGTGACAGTGTTCTAAACGGGACGTAATAAATGCCATGTTGGCACCTGGTTTCAGTATCTAACCCTACTGATTATAATTACATACATTTACTGACGTAACATTGTAAATGCAGGACTTTTAATTGTAACAGAGTATATTTACTGTGTGGTATTAGTAGTATAAGGCTAATCTTACCTTATCTTAGTACCTTTACTTAAGTAAAGGATCTGAATACTTTCTCCACCACAATATGAGATGCTTCCAATCTGTCAATAAGTCGACCAGCCTTAAAGAGTTACTGAGCCTGAAATCAATTAATGTATCTGGTTTTAGTGGATAGTTTTGGCCTCCCACAATAGTGTACATGTAGATGTAGTTTTAGTTGTAGTCTTTCTGCCCTAATAAACCTAACTTTGAACTTCTGGCATCACATATTGTATACATTTGAGGTATTATTTGTGTTATCAACCTCCAGAAGCCAATTTAGATTTCCAGTCTTGCTACAGCGAAGTACTGCACCAGCAGTTTTACCTAATGGTGAGGGCTACTTTTCCTGCAGTCATCATTTTGTCAGGTCCTCATTTTTTTATTCATTTCCTCCCAGTGCTGGATGTCTCATTTGAAAATGAAGTGTGATGTAATGAATATAAAGAGTGTAAGATGTGATTTTAATAATGTTTCTGAGAGGAAGCAGCTTCTCATCAGTCTGCAGGGAGTCTGTCAGCCGCTCCTCACCGTCCAATTAGAAGAGTCCGCACACTGTCCACTTCATCACTCAGATAACAGCCTGGGTTAGCTCTCTCTTGCTGTTGAAACACCATTTTGACTCGAGCTCATCAAGTGTTCCTGCGCTCCGTCCCAGCGGAGGGCTCCCTGGGGCCTGAGGGCCGGTCTATAGCACCATCATCACATACTTTACATTTCAAACTCCACTCCCATTTTTCATCACTACTCGCTACCACAATCCAAATAGAATAACAAACAATATCCCATGTATGACTGAGTAAATAAACAAAATATATATTTGAAAAGTAGATCATTAAAATTGAGTATTTAAAAAGTAACACAATTTTAGAATATGCAAATAAAATACATTAAATAAATTAATTGAATGTAATTTATAAAACATCACATGGCAGTAAAACAATGCATAATCAAACCAAATTTAAAAAAAGAAGTACTTAAAAAGTAAGGAATGTATTATAACATAACAACCAAATAAGATAACAAATATTAAAATTCCTCTCCCCTCCCCTTGTCTCTATGCCTAATGCCGTCCTTACACCAAACAACTTTTCAAGCGTTTCCACCGTCACAGACTAATTTCCAATATGGAAATGAAATCCTGAGAGTCTTGCTAGAGTCGGGCCATACTCCCGTCGCCTCAATCGTTTGGTGTGAGATGGTCATAAAACTCAGTCTTTTTCTGTCTTGATGTTCAAACAAAATCAAGTGTTTGATATTATCCTAAGTTTTAAGTTTTGGAAGTGAAGTTAAATCACATGAACCTTGTCAACAACCAATGGGTGTGCTCCCTCCAGCACCAACAGGAAGCAGCAGACGGCTAGAGCAAAGAATTTCTAATATAGGAAGAAATTCCACTTTCTTGTTACTTCCGGCTTCTGAAGTTCAATTCAATTCAATTCAATTCAATTCAATTCAATTTTATTTATAGTATCAAATCATAACATAGGTTATCTCGAGACACTTTACAGATAGAGTAGGTCTAGACCACACTCTATAATTTACAAAGCAACCAACAATTCCAACAATTACAGTAATTCCCTCAAGAGCAAGCAGTGCGACAGTGGCGAGGAAAAACTCCCTCTTGGGAAGAAACCTCGGACAGACCCAGGCTCTTGGTAGGCGGTGTCTGACGGGCCGGTTGGGGGGTGTGTTGAACAGTGGCGATAATAGTCACATTAATAATGGAACAGTGACTGGATGTAGCGGGAAGCTGCAGGGTTCAGCAGGAAGCTGCAGGGTTCAGCAGGACGCAGCAGGGCACCGTTGAGCTCAGCAAGGAGTGCAGCAGGACCATGGCGACAGCTGGAACCAGGATCTTGGTGCCAACGTTCTCCAAGGAAATACGCTGGGGGAAAAAACATAAGGACTCCGGGGAAACTCCCCAGAAGCTAGGATTAGTAACTAGAATTTCCGGGACGGGATACACGCAAATAGTAATAGTAATAGTAATAGAAAGGGAGAGGAGAGAGCAGCTCAGTGTGTCAAAGGAAGGAAGTCCCCCGGCAGTCTAGAACTGTAACAGCGTAACTATAACAGCGTAACTAAGAGAGACAGGTCATAAGGAGAGGTAGCTTTTTCGGGCTTAGAACTCTCCCCCTGCCGGATCGGGCTTGGCTGGCCTGCCTCCCTCTACTTTGTTATGTTTTATTAATCTAACAATTATGAAGAGAAGCAGTTGGGCCAGTTAGGTGAACACTGCAACTCCTCACTCCCTAACTATAAGCTTTATCAAATAGAAGAGTTTTAAGTTCATTCTTGAAAGCGATTACAGTTTCTGCCCCCCGAACCCAGATCGGGAGCTGGTTCCATAGGAGAGGAGCCTGATAACTGAAGGCTCTGGCTCCCATTCTACTTTTTAGAGACTCTAGGTACCACCAGTAACTCTGCATTCTGGGAGCGCAGTGCTCTAGTGGGACAATAGGGTATTAGGAGCTCTTCTAGATATGATGGTGCTAGACCATTTAGAGCTTTGTAGGTCAAGAGAAGGATTTTAAACTCAATCCTGTATTTTACAGGAAGCCAGTGCAGAGAAGCTAATACAGGAGAGATATGATCTCTTTTCTTAGTTCTTGTGAGAACACGCGCTGCAGCATTCTGGATCAGCTGGAGAGTCTTAAGGGACTTATTTGAGCAACCTGACAGTAGGGAATTACAATAGTCCAGCCTAGACGTAACAAATGCATGAACTAGTTTTTTCAGCGTCGTTTTGAGACAGGATATTCCTAATTTTGGCAATGTTACGAAGATGAAAAAAATGCTGTTCTTGAGGTTTGTTTTAGATTGGCATTAAAGGATATATCCTGATCAAAAATAACTCCTAAATTTCTGACAGTAGTGCTGGAGGCCAGGGCAATACCATCCAGAGTAGCTATGTCTTTAGATAATGAGGTTCTGAGGTGTTTAGGTCCCAGTACAATAACTTCCGTTTTGTTAGGGTTTAACATCAGAAAATTATATGTCATCCAGGATTTTATATCTTTAATGCACGCTTGAAATTTAGCTAGCTGACTGGTTTCGTCTGGCTTGATTGACAAGTATAATTGGGTGTCATCTGCATAACAGTGAAAGTGGTTGCAGTTCCACCAGAGTTCCATATAGGGGGCACTCACAGGCCAGTGCAGAATGAATGGGACTCTATGGAGCTATACTCCTCAAAATCCACTTTTCTCAGGATATAATTTTTTGTCTAGTAATTTGAACGTTGCATTCGAAAGGGAAGGCAAAGAAAATACACACTGCTGGGTGTTAGATTTTTGTTCTAAAAAGCCTTTTAAAATGTCGATGACATCATACACATTTACGGCCGGAGATACTGCTTTATGGCAAGCTCTGAGTCGCTTCCTTTTTTCTCTCTCGAGGCATCGACAACACAGCTGACAGGTTAGTCTCTCCCTGTCAATATAACACAGCTGATAGGTTAGTCTCTCCCTGTCAATACAACGCCGCTGATAGGTTAGTCTCTCCCTGTCAATACAACACAGCTGATAGGTTAGTCTCTCCCTGTCAATACAACACCACTGATAGGTTAGTCTCTCCCTGTCAATACAACACAGCTGATAGGTTAGTCTCTCCCTGTCAATACAACACCACTGATAGGTTAGTCTCTCCCTGTCAATACAACACAGCTGATAGGTTAGTCTCTCCCTGTCAATACAACACCGCTGATAGGTTAGTCTCTCCCTGTCAATACAACACAGCTGATAGGTTAGTCTCTCCCTGTCAATACACATGCTAGAAAGAGGTTTGCTGATGTTTTAAAAACCACGCTGAAATATTCACTCGGACATTCAGGCTCTGCTTCGGATGCCGTCAAGCTGGATCTCTGATTGCAATCAGTCCTTCACTGACCAATCAGTATTCATTAGCAGAATGCTAGTGTGTTATGGGCTACAACGACTCACCCTGTCAAAAGGACATAAGTACTCATTCAACTTTCGACCTATAAGCCATGTTGAACTTGCAAAAACTACAATCAAATCTGAGATTTCTCAACAACAACCAGGAGACACATTTAGCCGTCTAGCTCCATAGAGTCCCATTCATTTTGCACTGGACCGCGATCATCCCCAGTGGAACTCTGGTGGAACTGCAACCAAATTCGGTACAATGGGGCTGAATAGGGAGTGGCTTTCTGTAGACCGGCGTTGGCTAGAACCAGTGTTGTTCATGGTTGCTATGGCGCCACGCTAAGCTTAACGGTAGGGTTCCACACAGCGAAACATGTCATGAATTTTGGCCAGCGAAAGTTTGCCTCGGGGGCGTGGTCGTGAAAACGATACGCAAGACCGCAAAATTTTTTTAAATGTCCCGGGCTGTCAGAAGACAGGGCGGTAAACCTGCACAGCAACACACCATTGGTAAAATATTAGCTCATAAATGCTCTGGTAACCTGGTTGTGTAGCCTAGCTGCCTTGCTATGCTTACAATGAAATGCAATGTCCGAACATGCTAGCGGTTGACCTGTCAGCTAGCTGAATCATTTTGAGTGTTTAAACTATCTACAGTGGTCTATTTGGTGGTGTGTTTGCCCTGTTTAAGTTCGTGTGACATATAAACAGCAATCCATGTTGCTAGAAGCGTCAATGTTCGCCAACAAAACATGTAATCAAACAAATGCAGCTAGCTAGCTGCCTGGCTAGGCTACAATGAAATCCAATGTCCGAACATGCTAGCGATTAGCCTGTCGATATGCTGAAAAGTTTGAGTGTTTAAACTAACATATACAGTGATCTATTTAGTGGTGTATGTGCCCTAACTAAGTTTGTGTGTCATATAAAACACAATTTGTGTTGATAGAAGTACCAATGTGCGTGTAGAAACATTTTAATCACATCACAATTTTCATGATACGGCGCTGATAACCTCTGCCATCTTTGTCAGACTTTTTTTGTAACTCGCCTCCAAACACAAACACACGGACCTGATTGGTTCACGAGTGGTCCTCATTTGAATAAAGTTAAACTTTGTCAACTTTATTTCGCTCCCCTCGACGATTCGCTCTGATCTCGCTCAATCAGGGTGAATTTCGTCTCCATTCAACCTCAATGAGAGCAAAGCGAAATTTCGCTGTGTGGAAACCTACCATAACGCTAAAGAAGGAAAGTTGACGATTGATGGAGTGATTAGCACAACAACTGAAAAGCCCCATTGTTAAACGTGGGGGTATACTCGTCGCAGCCGACCCGTCGAGCGCCAGTGTGACGTCATGGGAGCGCTGTAACTATATATAATTGCGCGTGGTGACACCAAGGGGGTAAGCTTCGCTTCAGAAATCGAACCTCCTATGGCGCCATTTTGATGCTACAAAGAGATCACCTCCCGTTACCATTCCATTGACTGCCATTCATTTTGACGTCACTTTGACAGCGAATAACTTTACATCTGAAGCGTTTAAAGACTATTTGTCCATTGTTTATTTCTAAAGAAACACGACAATGTATAAAAGGCTCCATTACCTTGTACCTTACGTTATGGCTCCGTAGCAGACTTTTTGTAAAAATAGGCTAACGATTGTGTCATAACCACGCGACTTACTGTTGCATAGTAGAGGAATTACCGTATTTACCGTATTACCGTAGTTTCGACTTACGTTAGCTGTGTAGGTTTAATTACTGATGTTAACTAGCATTTTAGTTAGCAATAATTAACCTGTACCTATGTTATCTCCTTACAAATACCTACGCTGTCTGTCTCTGTAAGATTGGGAATGATTGAGATTTCTCTTGCACAGCTACCAGAAGACTTACAACTTTCAGACAGGTTGCTCACGTCACATTTACGTTTTCTCTGTCAGTTGGAGGCTGCGCAGTAACGCTCAGTGCTCACCGGAAAAGTGCTTCTAATATCCTTCACTGGTCTCCGTCCAGAGCAACGGGCTCTGTTGGTCCATTTTATATATGTCAAAATGGGCCAACAGAGCCCGTTGCTCTGGGCGGAGACCAGTGACGGATATTAGAAGCACTTTTCCGGTGATCACTAGCTTTAGTTAACATTAGTAATTAAACCTAAACAGCTAACGTAAGTCGAAACTGCCTGCGAGCTTCTCCTGTACTATATGGTAATTCCTCTACTATGCGACAGTAAGTCACTTGGTTATGACACAATCGTTAGCCTATTTTTACAAAAACGTCTGCTACGGAGCCATAACGTCAGATTCAAGGTAATGGAGCCTTTTATACATTGTTGTGTTTCTTTAGAAATAAACAGTGGACAAATAGTCTTTAAACGATTCAGATGTAAAGTTATTCGCTGTCAAAGTGACGTCAGAATGAATGCTAGTCAGTGGAATGCTAACGGGAGGTGATCGCTTTGTAGCATCAAAATGGCGCTATAGGAGGTTCGAGTTCTGAAGCGAAGCTTACCCCCTTGTCCTGAACAGGGGTGGCGCTAATGAGGAAAGGCTGCCGACTTTGCTATTTCTACGGACTAGAAGAAGAAGAAAAAAGTAAACAACGGCAGAACTGGCCGCAGCATTGACGTCAATGTTTCGAATGAATTGGATATAATATAATAATATAATATAAAGCTTTATTGCAGACCCATGTCCATATAATACATAATACAGTATACATAGTATAAAAAGTATAAAAAAGAGATACAAAAATACATAATAATTGCACATTAGCCTATACAATAATACATAAAAATTGCATATTAACCTATAGGATATACAGGCTATTACACCAATAATGTCTTAACCTAGAAGTGTATCTGTAACAGCTTTTCACAGGGCTGACTAGAGCTTCAATTATGTGGTTCTCTGACTTGTCCAGGCGACACATAAAACTAAACATCAGTTGTCTTAAGAGTGCCTCACAGGTCGGCACTCTAGTGGACACAAACAAATGGCTGGCACTATGCCACCTCGGGACACGGAGCAGCAGCCTCATTGCATCATTGTATGCTACCTTGAGCCTCTGCATACTCTTTTTCTTATAGTTAGACCACAATTGTGCAGTATATAGCGGTGTGATGTAGGTTCTAAACAGAGAGCACTTCACAGAGTCAGAGCACATGGAGAACCTCCTTGTAAGCATGTTAGCTTGAGAGTAAATTTTATAGCGCTGTCGGTAGAGGTCTTTGTCATCCGTCCAGTCATCAGATACGACGTGACCTGAAACACAGGACTTTCACCTGGGAGAGCCGGGTTCGCGCCCCGCGTGTGGCGATTTTTCGTTCCGTTTTTGTTTTTAAAGTTTTTGTTTTTAATAAGCCTTACCCAATGTTTCTTTCCTAAACCCAACCATTTGTTGTTGTCGTAAGCGTGTTTTTGTCGTTATTTTCTGTGTTTTTGTCACTGTTTTGTTACTGAAGCCTTTCCCTGTGTTCTTTTCCTAAACTCAACCATTTTTTTTTTGTTAACAGGCGTGTGACGTTGTTCTCGCGATAGTACGTTGCGTTCTCGCGATAACGCGCAACGTGGCGAGGCCACGTGGTGGGTATGTTTACATCAGCTGTATACAGCGTGTATCATACACGTGGATAGCTGAAAATGGCGTACAATAACACGCCATTTGGCTTTATGAAAGTGGCGTACATATTTACGCAAAGTCATGATGCCATGTTGAACACAGAATGGAGCAGATACAACATTGTCCCATTTAACCTGAAACGTTTGGTGGGCATATCAAAATGCTAAAATTCTCACGAAAAATGTAGGGGCACCTCTATCTAGCAATTTTACAAACAATCGTTCATGATTAATTCTATTAAATGCCTTTGACGCATCAATAAAGCATAGGAATACAGATGAATTTAGGCTTGTGTACCTAGACACAATCTCTTTAAGAGCATAGATACACAGGTCAGTTCCATGTTTTCTTTTTAACCCAAACTGATTGTCAGTAGTAAGGACATACATTTCTAGCTTTGTTAACAGTATTCTCTCCAGTACTTTCGACAAGATACTGGCTAATGCAATTGGTCGATAATTGTCAATACTATTGAGCTCACCAGCCTTGTCTTTAAGCACAGGTACTAACATTACAGACATAATAGCATTTGGCAGGACACAATGAACCAGACAGCCATTAAAGCATGACCTACTTGGTGGGATCAAGCCTTTCATTGACAAAAAAGAACTCATCTTAACCCAGTAAGTTTACCAGAGAGACTTGCAGTCACTCTGAGAGTCCTGGAATCTGGTTGCCCTCGAGCTCGTCCATGCTTCCTGTTTCCGCTTTGTTGTGCGCCGCTGAAAAAACTCCTGGCGCGCCAGCGAAAGCTACGTCATTTTGACATCACATTGGCGCGCGCCAGCTCGGCTAGGGCCACTGTAAAATGGCCCTTACTCTCTGCTCCTCACCACGGGGCTTCTCAGGTGCTGCGAGCAAATCCCTCCGCCCAAGTAGCAGAAGTAGCAGTGCTTCGACTTCTGAGAATATAGTTCCCAGTTTGTACACGCTGTGACTATACAAATCACAACATGTAAATAGGAAACTGTTGGTGTTATTTTGTCACTTATTGGGAGCGGTAGGCTAGTTGGAGCCGGTTACCTCCAGCATCAGTGCTAAACTAGGCTAGCGGTGTGGGCGTCAGACAGAGTTACAACACGCACTGAGATGAGAAGGGTATGTATGGACTTATCTAACTCTGGGGGATACGGGGAATAAGACAAAGTCCCAATAAGTCGGCGTGTTCCTTTAAAGTTATATGTGAGATGATTGTCTTTAGATGTGAGATGTTGTCAGACTTTAATCTTTTCAAATACTGTTCAAAGTCTTCTAATGTATGCTAGGCATAACATTTCCTAAAAGTGTTTGACTCTGGGGAAGACGGAGAACAAGAGAACATTGCCTTTTGCTTCCTTTTCCTTCAGAGAATCTTTTAAACATTTCTTAAAAGCCAGAGAGTTCTCTGTGTTTCCTTTGATCTGTAAGAAGTTTTAACATTCAGATGGATTATGGTTTAATGATTCTGAGTCCATAAAGATATTCAAAACTTTATACAATTAAACTGTTTTCTCAATTTATGTTTCGAGGGAAATGTATTTTGTCATGGATCACGATTGATTTAAACATTAATATATTTGTAATCAGTTTTGTTAATTGGGCTTTTATTTAGTCAAGCACAATATACATTGTTGACCATGAAATTGTCAGAAATAATTTCTGTCAAATAAGGTACAACAGACTCATTGCCTTTACTGTATGTGGACTGGTCACGCTTAATGCCGTGTGTAGTAACACAACATATGGCTGTATGTCCCAACATGAGTCTGACGCTGGTACGAGGATATGTTCAAACAAACGTGATCTCAGAGAATTCACGTTTCCCTCAAAACGTAATTGAGAATGCAGTTTAGTTGTATGGGAACATAATTTTTTTGGAGACAGGGTTGGCCTTAGTGTGTAGTGTGTGTGTGTGTGTGTGTGTGTGTGTGTGTGTCTATGTAAGTGTATGTGAGTGTGCGTGCTTGTGTGCGAGCGTGCGTATGGGGAACGCAATTTTTTAGGATACAGGGTTGGCATTGGTGTGTGTGTGTGTATGTGTTGGTATCAGAAAGTGTGTTCTTGCTCTTCTTCCTCATTGTGATGCGAGTGCCATCGGTGTGTCATCTGATTTGCTGACAGCCTCCTTTGGTGGCGTGTCTGTGAAAACATTAAAGGAGTCACACTGTCGTTCAGTGATTATCTCTGTGATCCCTCACTCTTTACTCTTCTCTGTGACCAAGCCAAACAAATCTGCTGCGTGGACGCTTCTCCTACTTCTTCTCCTACTTCTTCTCCTACTTCTTCTCCTACTTCTTCTCCTACTTCTTCTCCTACTTCTTCTCCTATTTCTTCTCCTACTTCTTCTTCTTCTTCTTTTGTCTCCCTGTGTTCACTGCTCACGTTTCTGCTGACTATCGTGTGTTTGTTTCTGTTTCTTTAGTTTTTTTGTTTCTGAATTTAGAGGTCGTACAGCTTTACATCTTATTGTGTGTGTGTGTGTGTGTGTGTCTCAGTGCTGCGGGGCGTGTTGTAATTTCCTGTCTGCTGATGGAAATCGTCTCGTCGTTCTTTGAGAACCCACCAGCCCCCGGGCCAACCTGAGGGTGAACACAACCTGACCCACTGTAGGGGAGTGTGTGTGTGTGTTTGTGTTGTATGTGTGTGTGTGTGTGTGTTGTATGTGTGTGTGTCCTCAGGCCTCAGTTTTTCTTAGTTGGGATTTGATAGAAAATCTGATTTTGAAAACACATGAAAGTTTCGACCCTATGTCAACTTTTTAAGAAGCCAATTCTGAGTTAGTTTTGGGATTACACTACTGGTAAGTGCACGTTAAGGGGGAGGGAAGAGGGGGTTGACTAACCGATTCCGAGACGAGACAGAGAACTTAGAAAAAAGTGGTCTTCCTCCAGTCTCCAGACCAAGACGAACTCTAGGAGACTCTCCTTCCAGGAAAAACTACATCATCAGTCCGTCCAGCAAATGCCCTCAAACAACATAGGTTTATGTTAAAGTAACAAAGCCACCTAGCGGCCGCAGTAATTATGACTTTTGTCCATGAGGAGCAAAGGAGGAAGTAGTGTGATGTTGTTATAGCGACAAGCTCCACGTAGGGAGGAGGTCTGGTGGATGGATGAGTCAACAAAACATTGGACTTTAACATTGGAGAAGACTGTTCATTTCCTGTGTCCTACCAACAGGAAACATTGGTTTCTTTGCCCCATGACCGATGTTATTCCATAAACACGTGGTTATTATTGTTACCATGATGACAAAGAACCCTCTAACCTTAAATGAACACGCCGACTTATTGGGAATTTAGCTTATTCACCGTAACCCCCAGAGTCAGACAAGTCCATACATACCCTTCTCATCTCCGTGCGTGCTGTAAGGCTGTCTGACAGCTCCAGCGGCATCAGGCCAGCACAGAACATGCAGGTGAATGGTTCCAGTAATCCTACTGCTCCCAATAAGTGACAAAATAACACCTATTTACATGTTGTGATTTATAGAGTCACAGCGTGTACAAAAAACAACATAACATGAGATACAGCCATCTTCTAACCCTAAACAAACTGGGAACTATATTCTCAGACGGAAGAATATAGTACTTGGGCGGAGTGATTTACTGTCTCTTCAAATCACAACATGTAAATAGGAACATGTTGGTGTTATTTTGTCACTTTTGTCACAATTCGGAGCAGTAGGATTACTGGAACCATTCACCCACATGTTCTGTGCTAGGCTAAGCTACCGGTGGAGCCGTCAGACAGCGTTACAGCACGTACGGAGATGAGAAGGGTATGTATGGACTAGTCTAACACTTGGGGTTACGGTGAATAAACTAAAGTCCCAATAAGTCGCTGTGTTCCTTTAACCAAGTAGTTATTAAGGATTTGGCATCGAGAACCGATTCCTTCTTGGAATCGTTTCAAAAATTACGATTCCAGTAGAATTGTTTCTTTATTGGAATCGTTTGGAATCGTTGGGAGGATTTGGTTTCAAATCCGATCATGGCTTCCCAATTTAACATGCGCAAGTTTTGGTTTCCATAGCGGCCAGGCGCTTGTTGTGTTACAGCCGTGGAGCACAGTAAGCAGAGCTCTAGTGTGGCTTTATTTTATATTGAAAAAGCCCCGTAAAACTGCAAACCTCCATTGAATCAAACTAAAACTTTCCTCTTATTTGTGAAAATACGCATGTGACCTGTTTCAACTCCACCCATCAACGAATCAGAATCGAGAATCAATAAGAACCAGAATCGAAAGGAAGAATCGCAATTGGAATCAGAATTGTTAAAATCCAAATGGTGCCCAACCCTAATTTCTACCTAAACTAACCTCTAACCAAGTTGCTTTTGTGCCGAAAACTTACCAAATGTTAACCATAGCCGTGTGAGCATAGCTGTGTAAGATCAGAAGACCATTTTTAAGACGTGATACTCACTGGTTTCTCTGTATCTACAGTATAAGGCTCTTATTGGAAAACTGCCATCTTACCTTACAGACCTTCTCTGTTACTCAGAGGGTCATTATCAGACTCACTCTGCTGACTGGCTTTTACTTCATGTTCCACGACCTTGGTCTGAACTTGGTCAAACTGCTTTTAGTTTTAGTGCACCCGACTCCTGAAACAAATTACAGCACTTTCTTAAAATCAACTCAATCGTGCGTCTTGGACAATTTAGAAATCTGGTTCTAAACCTGCAAACTTCTACTTGTAACTGCTTTACATAATTATGTTTTCTTTTGCGTCCCCATTATCCAAATTTTTGTATCAAACCATTTTCCAATTCTGAATGTTTTATTGCCTTTCTATATTCCTTATGATTGTACTTTCTGTGTTGTTGTGTGTGTTTTTGTCTTTTTAATCTGACTCGATGACATTGAAAATGATCTCTCGAGGAGAAATAAAGGTTGAATGATCTCTTTGTTGGAAACGGTATGTGAGCCTGGCTTAACACCCAACATCAGTGTTGGACTTCACTGATGCTCTCGTGGCTGAATTGGAGCAAATCCCTGCAGCCCGATTCTGGTGGAAGATCTGTTGGAAAGCCTGAAACCAGACGAGTGGAGGCTGCCAATATAAAGGCCTGTTCCGCTATTATATGTGGCTGAAATGTTTGTGTGTCCACATGTATTTGTGTAGTGTATCTCAGAATATGGACCATGTTTCAGCTTTCTCACTTCCTCCTCTCTGTCTCTCTCTCTCTCCCTCTCTCTCTCAGAGCCCGGGGTGACCAGGAACCTCCAGTTCCTCCAGCGTCCCTCCAGAGTAACGGTTCTGCTGGGAGCCGACGCCGTGCTGGAATGTTCCGCCTCCGGATACCCGACTCCAAGCATCCAGTGGAGGAGAGGAGAGGAACTGATCCAGAGCTGGTCTGTCTAACTGTCTGTCTGTTCATATTACACATTGCCCTAAATAAAATAATAATCCATGTTTAACCCACGTGATAACCAACAATATCTACTCAAGGTATAGTTTTGCCCATTAGATCCCCACATGTATCCCACCACGGCCCAGTAATTAGTATAAGTCCAGTAATTATATTTTAAATGTTTCTTCTTGTCAATGAATGCCACAACCAACAATCAAAGTATCCAACTAACAAGTACTATGTGTTAATCACCATCAATGAGCCACACTGTTGCACTGGGTGGCATTTTCCTCCATTCCAACCAACACACAGACACTCACGCACAGTCCTGCTGAAATACTCACTAGACTAGACCAGTGGTTCCCAAAGTTTTTGGTCTGATGTCCCCCCCCACGGCGCCAAACTCACGAACCCCTTCATTAACTCCCAATGTACAGGGGTGCTCATAAGTTTATGCAGCCCGGTCTCATGGAAGTTCGTGTAAATGTGACGTTATTTGAATCTATTGATACGTGTTCACAGAGACGTTTTTGTCGTTTTTTACGTGGTGGACAACACGAAAATGTGAACCAATGTATTTCAATGGGAAGCATATTTCGTGGCCACAGAACGAAATTGTAGGGAGTAATATAAAAAGCCGAAAATCCGCGTAGGGAGGTTGGTCGGGGTGGTGGATGGGTCAAACAACACAGGACTTTCACGTGTGGCAGTACCTTTGTCCCGCGTGTTGCAGTTCCTTTGTCAGCGTGTCCCGCGTGTGACGGTTCCTTTCCCCTGTTCTTTTTTTTCCCTAACCCCAACCGTCTCGTTATTGTGGCGTTTCATTTCCCGTGTCCTGCGAGTGGCGGCCCGCGAGTGGCAGCCCGTGCCGTTGTTTTGGCCGGCGTGTGGCGCCTCATTTCCCCGATCGCGAGTGGCGGCCCGTGCCGTTGTTTTGGCCGCCGTGTGGCGCCTCATTTCCCCAAACAACACAGGACTTTCCCCCGGGCGAGCGGGGATCGCGTCCCGTTTGCGGCACTTTGTTTCCCGGGGATGGCGTCCCTGCGTGTGGCGTTTTGTCCCGCGTGTTACTGTGGCGCGTCTCCCGGCGTTTAAGGCGCCCTTTCCCCGTAAGTGTTTTCCTAAACCCAACCTCCGCCATCCCGTTATTGTGGGGCGTCCCCAGCGGGCCGCTGGGGACTTTATTATCCTTAATAAATCCTTAAAATACAGGGGGCATAAGTCAGCACACCCCAATGTTAAATTTAAATTAAATTTCACCATACCTCGAGATTGGAATGGGGTACTTTCCATAAAATCATCTCTCTATCATCTCTTTATCAGGATGCAAAGTATCCAGGATACTATGCATCCTGATACAGTTCCCTTGGCCTTTGGAATTAAAATAGCCCCCCCCATCGTCACATAGCCTTCACCATACCTTGAGATTGGCATGGTTTTATTTCAGTTAGCCTAATAGCTGGTTTGATTTGCATTGAGAGAGAATTTTATGGAAAGTACCCCATGCCAATCTCAAGGTATGGTGAAGGGTATGTGATGAAAAATGTTTCTTTTATGTAAGTTTTCAACTGATCAAACAAACATGCTAAAAGCAAACGGCCTGGCTCTTCCTTTCCTCTGTAGGAATAAGAAGTACTCTCTGCTGGTGGGCAGCAATCTGATCATCAGGAGTGTCACCGACGACGACTCTGGCAGTTACAGCTGTACAGCGGCCAACAAGAACCACAACATCACTGCACACACAGAGCTGAGTGTACTAGGTAAGCCAACACACGTGTATTATTGGTGGCATTTTTGCCTTTATTTTGATAGTGAAAAGCAAGGTGACGGGAAATGAGAGGAAAGAGAGAAGAGAGGGGACATCCTGCATCAAAGGTCCCCAGCTAGACTCGCATCTGGGATGTTGCCTTTACATGCTTGACGTCTTAAAACCCTAGTAGGACACCCCCTTATTCTAAAATCAATCAAGCCTAAAGCCATCTAAACCCTCTAAAAAAGGCACGGACTAAATGTCCTCACTCTCCAAACTCCTGGTCCTCACAAGGATATAAGTAAAATATAAAGATATAAGAACATGCACACACACACACACACACACACACACACCTCAGTGCTCACAGTTATGTGAAAAAAAAAGATGAAAGAATGAAACTGTGTCACTTCTCAAAGCTCCTGAGGGAGGAACTAAAAAAAAATCCTAGAAACTGTTGTAAACAAAAGACCCAAAAAAAAGAAGTGTGTTCCCCTCCGCTCATAGAAGCCCTTGTGTCTGCAAGACAGTCTGATCCAGAATCACATCCAGAATCAAATACAGTCATGAAATATGAAATCGGAGGCGTCTGTTTGCTTCAGGAGGCTTTTCATGAATAGAATATGTTTGTATTTACTGTCTGACTGCTCCCCAGCTGCTGCTGGATTCCCACTGATGCTGCTCACGTATTCAGGTGTGTTCAGCAGGAAGTCATCAGCCGGCTCAGCCAGAGAGGGCATTTGGATCAGAAACAGCCCTCCCCTAAACTAAAAATTCACTGAAAAGTGTCCTCCACAGCGCTGCCTAGGAGGGTCTGATAGTCCACACAGAGAAAATCGTGCTCTGGTTTATTGGCTGTTCTTTAAACCAATCACTATCGTGTTTAGTGGCAAGCACCGGGCATAGCCTGCTTTATTCAAAATTAGTTTTTTTTTGTCAACGTTTGTTGCTTTTTTCGACTATTGTGGCATTTTTGTTGACATGAAGTCCTACAAAAGTCGGCAAAAAAAGGTTCCTTAGCCATGATAGAATTAAGCAAATCAAGCAAAACAAAGATTACATTTTTAAAAACAGCTGCCACACAGCCGACGCAGCCTGAATATGAAAACTCTGCTTCTTGAGTCTCAAAGTCGGCAAAACTGCCAAATTCTGTCAAATGCTGTCACGTAATGACAGTCTGAAAAACAGTTTCCTGTCTTTTTGGTTTGGTGCACAACTATTTATTGGGAACCTATATGCTGGCCGGATCAAAATCTGGGAGGGACCGTATTTGGTCCCCCGGGCCTCGAGTTTGACACGTATTCTAGACAGTATTTGACATTGTTTTAGATTGTTGCAATAATACACATGAAAATACTCGAGAGTTAATTTAATCGCGATTAAATATTTGAATCGATTGGCAGCCCTAGTTGTGTTGTGTTGAGGTTCAACTTTTTTGCCCGAGGACCGTGCATCTTTCTCTGTTATTTCTTCGTTGAGAGAACTGATCTGAGTGAACATCTGTTTGGGCCTTTTCAATTGATAATTAGCCTTGATTCTACTCTCATTATTTGATGTATTCCTGTCATAGAGCATGACAAGTTATTTTGTGCACACAGGCAAAAAAATGATGGGCTTAATCACCAGACAACAACTACATCAGATTTGTTTGTATTTTTTTTTATTTTTTTTACTTTTTAATGAAAACAAAAGACGTTATATTTTTTCTCCCCCCCGCAAGCACAGAGTGGGAATCAAACAGAAGCAGCTGTTGTTTGTCTGAATCTCAGGAGAAAATCTGCAAATTAACCTTCGGGTGTTTGCGGTCTACTTCCAGCCGCGCCTCCCTGCTCATCCCCGTCCTTTTCATGTCTTTGTCTCAGCATCCCCTCCGAGTCCGTCCCTGTGTTCGCATCACATTCATATTCTGTTGACACTCTGCTCCCAACAGCCGCTGCCTGCAAACATTACACGATGTTTACAGCAAACAGTGAGAGTATGTGTCTCCAGTATGTCACGTCGGGGATCGGCTCTTAAAGTGAATGTTAAATTAGTGCCATGGAAATGGTACTGCTCATATGACCGTAAGATATTTTATAGCTTCTCAAACTCACTCCATGTTTCTGAAAAGTATTGTCTAGGGCTGGGCAATTAATCGAAAATGTATCGCCATCGAAATTCTGAAGCTGTTATCGATGTATTTTTCCCATGACGACAATTTTGATAATTTATTTCTGTTGATAAGTCTACTTTCTCCTTAAAAACATTCTACCGCGTGTGCAGGGTCCGGAATTAACACTCGCCAGTCACCAAATGCGGGGGCGGGCCGACACGCACACACAAACACTGGTGCACACACCAGACACCAGCCACTACCTTCTGTTTACTGATAGCTAGCGTTTACCTCAGGCTAATTCATTAGCTAGTAAGTGGTGATTTTTGGCAGCCAGCCTTACAAAAGAAAGGACGATGAAATGAAATGTTAACCGATCATTAACCGTTGACCGACGAGCAGGAAACGGAGTCTCAGTTCAACCGTCTGGGAGGCTCTGATACACTTTCCGCACTCCGTGTCCGCGGACAGCTGTAGCCACTTTACAGAAACCGCTTGCAGGACCGACACAAGTCCACAGCGGCCCGCGGCGTGCATGTCCGAGCCCGTCTCCAGCGCCTCCACCTGCAGGTTGTCAGCTGTGTGTCTGCCTGGTTTACTCTCAGACGGACGATTTAACTCGCCGGTCCTCATCGATATAGTTTCATGTGTCGCGTAGCTCTCCACAAGCAGAAAATAGAGGAGCTTAAAACGCAACTTGCTGGTACAAAGTTAGGACTAACAAGTTAATTAGCAGTTACGAAATAGATTGTATAGCCTATTTACATTTTTATCATGCAAAAGACGTTTTTTTAAAACAATTTAAAAACGCAGTGTCCGTCGTCGAATCACAAAAAAAATTCAATAATCGGTCATTTATTGTTATCGCGGTAAAATGTGCAATTAATCGTGATTTTGATTTTAGGTCATATCCTGCAGCCCTAGTGTTGTCAATAGAACAGTTATTTCTAATGCCAGGCCATGCACGCATCAGATTTGAAATTAGCAATTTACAAATATGTAGCCAATAGAAGGAGACTAAAGACCGCGTGAGCACTAATGAACTAATAATAATCACTATTAAACAACAGCCACAGTCAGCATGTTTTCATATGAATTTTATTAGTAGAACTAGTACAGTGGCCATTGAAAATGTGCCTGTTTGGAACGGGCGATTACATGGTATTGCTACTTGTAGAATTCATCTAAACCAAATTGTACCCCAAAACGACATACAGAAGGACCCCAAACCACTTAATATGCAACTCCACTGTATAGCCTACTACTGACTTACAGTGTAGACTACGTCTACATCAGAGGAAGACATTGTACTGCTGTATTTACCTGACAGAGAATGCTGCAGATTCAGAATGTAATCACAAAATATCACAATGACAATGTGGAGTAATCAGACATTAGCCTCATGGCGGTTTGCTGCCTACCCGGCACGTTACGAGAGTTAATCAGCACATATCTGTGTTAATCAACCACCAGAACCGAGAGAGAGAGAGAGAGAGAGAGAGAGAGAGAGAGACACAGTGTTATCTCGTGTCGTATGATCAGTGTTAATTTCTATACAGGTTTAGTGGCTTGACGGTTAACGGTGAAGTAGGGGATTTGATTCGCGGGGCTGTTTTGGCGACGGTAATGTTATTAGTGTTGTAATTTAGCAGTAGACTTAATTAACCCGACCCAGGGTGAGTCTGATGAAAAGTGCTGTGTCTTCCCGGTTGAGCTCTGAGATTTTCTCGCATTGCACAGTTCCGCGAAGGAATAATCTCTGAGATTACTTTATATGCTGCCTCTGGTTAGAAGTGGTGAATGTAGGATACAGTTTGATATTTAGTGTTGGCAAATGGCTTTTTGTTGAGTTTCTTCTGGGCGAAATAATAGACCTTTGTTTCGGCAACCTTATTCCACACAACGGTCGCGATGTTCCGTTCTGCTATCCGCTCTGCTTCAGGAAAGTGAAGAAAAGTTAGTTTGGTATATCCAGCAATCATGTAGCTAACGTTGGAAGCAGGAAAAGGCCTACAGATAAAATAAGAACAAAATGCATATCGATGAAAACACTTTGCTGTCATCGGACATGGGACAAGCCCATTACTCCAGTCTCTCTCTTGCATTTACATTAAACTAATACATAAGGAATATGTGGTGCTAATATGCCCCATTACACTTAGTGTTGTATTTTTTTTCTTCCAATGAGATGCTGATGAATAGCCACAGTGTGGCGATGTATGGAGCTGTGTGTGTGTTCTGACTCCACAGGGCAGTGACCATGATTAAGATAACGAATGTGAGTGTTGTTTCCCTGTGATAATGAGTGCAGCCCGGCTCATTAGCCGCTTCCTGTTAGCGGCTTAATGAAAGCGACATAGCCAGCGCTGCATCTATCATATATGACATGTATATTCAGTGTGCTGCTGTCAGCGCTAGCTGCTGGTAGCGCTGGATGCTAATGGAAAGAACTATGAGAGACTTTCACTTTTCATACTTTAAGAAACCTGCTGATACTTACATACTTTTTACTTAAAAGTGAGGTTTTAATCGTACGACTTTTACTTTTTGTATTTATATTTATAATTTATATATATATATATATATATATATATATATATATATATATATATATATATATATATATATATATATATACAGTACAGGCCAAAAGTTTGGACGCACCTTCTCATTCAATGTGTTTCTTTATTTTCATGACTATTTACATTGTAGATTCTCACTGAAGGCATCAGAACTATGAATGAACACATATGGAATTATGTACTTAACAAAAAAGTGTGAAATAACTGAAAACATGTCTTATATTTTAGATTCTTCAAAGTAGCCACCCTTTGCTTTTTTTGATAACTCTGCAAACCCTTGGTGTTCTCTCAATGAGCTTCATGAGGTAGTCACCTGAAATGGTTTTACCTTCACAGGTGTGCCTTGTCAGGGTTAATTAGTGGAATTTCTTCCCTTATTAATAAAAAAGCAAAGGGTGGCTACTTTGAAGAATCTAAAATATAAGACATGTTTTCAGTTATTTCACAATTTTTTGTTAAGTACATAATTCCATATGTGTTCATTCATAGTTTTGATGCCTTCAGTGAGAATCTACAATGTAAATACTCATGAAAATAAAAAGGGAAACGCATTGAATGAGAAGGTGTGTCCAAACATATATATATATATATATATATATATATATATATATATATATATATATATATATATATATGTGCACAGCAGACAGCAGTCAAACACGGATCGGTTTAGTCTATTGGTTCACAGTGATTGTCTCACTTCACTGTGGAATCAAGTCACTCTCTAGGAAAGAACACAGACACACACACACACACACACGGGTTTGTGACACTATCTTTGTGGGGACCCGTCATTGACATAATGCATTCCCTAGCCCCTTACCCTAACCTTAACCATCACAACTAAATGCCTAACCTTAACCCTTACCCTAACCTTAACCATAACCTAATTCTATCCCTAATCCTACAACCAAGTCTTAACCCTCAAACAGCCCTTTAACCTTGTGGGGTCCAGCATTTTGGCCCCACAAAGCTGTCGGGACCCCACAAGTGTACTGGACTCCCGGTTTTTGGACCCCACGAATATAGTTAAACAAGCCCAGACACACACACACACACACACACACACACACACACACACCCGTCCTGGTTGTGGTCTGCGGGGGCTCCTCTCCTGATTAATTACAGGCTCTGTGAATTACTCTGGGTGTTTTAGAAAACATTTAACGAGCCGCCAAACTCCCCCGCTGAGCCACCGGCCGGCGTGCTCCGCTCGCCCAAAAACACTGAGCCGCAGATTGAAAGACATGAAAGAGAGAGAGGAGAGGGAGGGAGGGGGCGGGGTCACAGAGCTCCTGTGGAGAGAGGGAAGTCTTCACTAACACCGAGGGAGGATTTAAAGTCTGTCAATATGTCCATCGGTCCAGCCAAGACCAGGGTGTCTTCAGCCAATCACAATGAATGAAGTGCCAAAACTGTTCACCCCTCTCAGATATTTATATGCGGAGCTGTTTCTCTGTGGCTCCATAAAAACAAGGTCGTCCTGGAAGCTGTTTTTAATACAAAAATAACTTCAATTTAATTTAAAGGACCATGGGGACGTGGAGGGAACAGAGGGATAAAAACGCTGTAAGTAAGTACACAGTGTTATATAAAAGAGTAATATAAAGTGCAGGCTAAAAGTTAGTGCTGTGTTATTCTACCAGATTAAAGTCAGTTTCATCTGATCCATCTCTGTGTGTTTGGTCCAGATAGGAGGTGGAGTCCAGGCTGTACTTAGCTTAGCTTAGCACAAAGACCAAGCAGGGTGAAACTGTTAACTAGCTCCAACAAAAGTTTAAACACTCCATTCAACAACTCCAAAGCTTTCTCATTGTCATGGTTTCATCTAAACAGGTGTAGAAATAGAAAAACAACACATAGACGTTGGTAAGCTACTTCCCAAATTTCTTCATCCTCTCTTCCTTTCTTTGTTCTTCTTTTCTCCCTTTCCTATTTCTCCACTCAACCTTCATCCCCAAGTTATAAAGTTATTTTAAAATAGGCTGAGGGAGTGATACCATGATCATCTGAACAGACCCAACACTTTGGCAACACAGCGCTGTGGAGGAGGGTCTGGCTAGTCCACACAATATTCCGGGATGGGAGAAAAACGTGCTCTGGTTTATTGCCATTTCTTTAAACCAATCACAATCGTCTTGGGCGGTGCTAAGAGCCGGACGAAGCAACAGTGCCTCTGCAAAATAGCCTCGGGAAGGAACTTGTTTTGGAGGAACGTGTACGTTCAAAGGTTGTTTTATTCGTACTCAGAACAGAAAACTCAGATTGGACAGATAGTCTAGCTAGCTGTCTGGATTTACCCTGCAGAGATCTGAGGAGCAGTTAACAATAGTCCTCACAAATCCACCGGAGGTTAGAACGCTAACACAAAGAAAGAGGAAGGTAACGGAGATTTGCACAATTCCCCAAATGTATTCCACCCTAAATCCCATGACATCCAGGTGATATGATGTAACTCAGCTAGAGATCTTATATGGCAGTTAATACATTACAATGGCCTTCATTTCTTCATCCTCTTTAGTCTCTGAATCTGTCTGTCTTTCTTTTCAGTACTCTAACCATCCTCCCTCAGTTAATCAGCATCTCTTTATGAACTGTCCAGCTGTTACGGATCAAAGCGTCGCCGGCTCTTTGGTTACGTATGTTCAGACCGTTTAATCCGTTTCAGATTGTCCAGTGTGCGCATGCTGCAGCTCATTTCTTTCTGGCTGGTCACAGGTTATAAAATGTCGGCCTCGTAGACGAATCAAATCATCTTGACCCATCCTTTGTCTCTCTAAGCTCTATAATCCAGGATTTGAACTCAATCAAGTCATAGAGGGGGGAAAAAAGGACTTAACGTGACTTTAGAGCATGACCTGACCCTGACCGGGCCAACCTGCTCGACCCGTTTGAGCTTAAAGACCATGTGTTACCTTGCGGAGAAACGTCTTCCTCTGCTTGTCCTTCGAAAGAACACACGTCTCATGAAAGTGAGAAGTGTGAGGTGATCGGTTACAGACATCTGTTCCTTTTCACCATCTGTTGTCATCTCTCTCGGTGCTGCACATTGTTTGGATGCTTGTGCCGAATCTTGGGAGATTTCCGTTCCCTCTCGCCAGTCAGATCTCCCTCCAATTCATTTGTGTTTGCTGTCCTTAATCCTGCCATCTGTGTGTTCTTTTGTTTGGGAATTGATATTATGTAAAATGGCTCTCGCTGCTGGTTGGAGGTGAGTTAAGCAGTGAAGGTTATTCTGATGCTTCAGTTTAAGCACAATCTGTGGTTTCTACAGCTGATTTTACAGTGCAATGATTTCTGATTCCTTCCTTCCGCCCCCCCTTTTCCTTACCTCATCCTACACTTGAAGTGTAATATGTTTTTTCAAGCCCTATTTCCCCATGCATTGGTGTCTTAAGTGACTAATGTGGACAAAAATATTTGAAATTGGTCCAGTATTGAGCGAGTAACGGCAGCCGTGAACCAGGCTGCAATGTAACCCTATAGGACAAATAGACATTGTCACAATCTCTGTCCACTAAAAGTTCTGTTTTTTCCGCTGACAGACTCAGATTATTATTATTATTAGTTTTGTGTCTAAGTGACTGATGGGAACAACAATCTTTGAAATCGGTCCAGTATTAAGCCTGAACGCCATAACCAGCAGCCACAGACCGGGCATTAATGTAAATGTATGGGGCAAATGTTCAGCATCAGTTAGCGTCGACTAAAAGTTCTGTTGTTGCCGCTGACAGACTCAGATTATTATTAAGTGTCTGACAACATTATGGAAAGGATCCCTACAGAGATAGACCTTTTTGTTAAGAGCAAAATCCTTTTTTTGTAACCAGAAACAGCCTTGAAATCGCCATCGCCAAACTCGCCAGACTCCATTTGAATAAACAATACTTTTAGCGTGTATAGAGCCAGCATATTTTCACATGTAAATGGGTGAATTAAAGGTGCAGTAGGTAAGCCTTATAAAACAAACTTTCTGTCATAGTTGCTGAAACTGACCCTATGTTTGAGTAGAACTACATGAAGCAGGTCATTTAAAAAAAATCCAGCTCCTCTGGCACCACCTACAGCCTGTAGTGCGATTTGCAAAAATCCACAGCTCCCTGTTCAGATGGACCAATCAGGGCCAGGGGGGGTGTATAACTGCTTGTCAATCACTGCTCATGCACACGCATTCATTCTCCCTTGTTGTGGCAGGGTCTTAGGAGACCATTTTGGGCTTCAGCAGAAAAGGGGGAAGGGACTGAGAAGTTGTTGATGTTCAAAGGTTTTGGCTAAGTCCTGGATCTTCACAATCCTACCTACGGCACCTTTAAGGGTTTATTTCAACTGGAATTTGGCATCGAGAACCGATTCCTACTTAGAATCGTTTCAGAAATTACGATTCCAGTGGAATTGTTTCTTTATTGGAATCGTTTGGAAGATTTGGTTTTCAAATCCGATCAGCGGTTCCAAATTTGACGTGCCCAAGTTTTGGTTTCCGTAGCGGCCAGGCGCTTGTTGTGTTGAATCCATTAAGCACAGTAAGTGGCGCTTTAAAGTGTGGCTTTATTTTATGTTAAAACTGCAAACCACCATTGAATCAAAACAAAACGTCCCTCTTTTTTGTGAAATAAGCATGTGACCCGTTTCAACTCCACCTGTCAACGAATCGAGAATCGATGATAACCGGAATCAAAAGGAGGAATTGGAATCACAATTGTTAAAATCCCAACGATGCCCAACCCTAATTTCAACCAACCCAGAGTGGTGATTGTTGGAACAGTGGAAAGACGAACCAAGACGGCTTTGAATCAAGTGTGTTTTCTGATGATTAAATTACTGATTATTTAAGTGGACTCTGCTAGGTTTGGCGATGGTGATTTTGGGGCTGTTTCTGGTAAAACAAAAAGGATCTTACTCTTTAACTAAAAGTCTATCTCTGTAGGGATCCTTTCAATAAAGCTGTCAGACACTGTCAGTGGCAAAAACTGCAAATTGAATGTAAGTTGAAGGTTTGCATTTTGCCGATAACTTTACATTGTAGCTTGATTTGCCTCTTGCTTAACACTGGACCAATTTAATTGATTTAAACAGAAAAATAGCGCCCAGGTTGAAAAAACCTGAAGTTACCCTTTAAAGAATAATGCTTCAGGCTGCAGTTTGTATCTATACTCAGTAGGGGTGGGGGAAAAAAATCAATACAACATAGTATCGCAATATTTTCTCTGGCAATACTGTATCAATACACAGACGCCAAGTATCGATCTTTTATTATATAAATTGAACATGAGAGTTTAACCTTTTGGTACTAGAATAATAAGATTGATTGTTTTTTCAGTCCACTAGATGGAAAATTGAAGTGAGATGAACAAACCAGATATTGCAATATATCGCAGAATATCGCAACATGTTTGAAATCGCAATAATATTGTATCGTGACATAAGTATCATGGTAATATCGTATTGTGGGGCCTCTAGTGATTCCCAGCCCTAATACTCAGCAGCATGTTTGGCCTTTGACCCTGCACTGCTCTCTTTCAGTCTGTGTTGGTTTCTTTCTCTCTGTGATGTCACAGTTTGTCAGCGTCCTCCTTCCTTCCCTCCTTCCTTCCTGCCTCTTTGTCTGCAGCGATTACCGTCACCCGTTAGTCGGCACGGACGGCTCCAGCTGGGACAGACAGCTCCGGCTGGGATGGACCGGTTAGCTTGTCCTCGGGCGTCTCGGCCCCGGCTGTGTCTTCCAGCATGAGCACAGCTGTCCTGATCGGACAGGATTCAGGTCAGGGCTGTCGGGCAGCGAGGGCCGTGCTGAGCTAATTAGACGTTACCCATATCCACTGTGTCATCACGCAACGATGGCCGCCGCTGTATGTTTAAACGGCTTGCCGTGGCAACCAGATGGAAGTCGGTCTTCCTGCTGTGAGCTGCAGCCAAGAGAGAAACCTCCAAAACACAGCTGCCTTTCATTTCTGTGTTCAGACCACAGAGAGCAATCAGTTAGAGAGGTTTTTTTTTTTATCAGCGTTAAAAACCGCAGTAACGGGTGGAAGTGGTAAATACAAATAACAGCAGAGTCTAAAATAATAGAACAACCAGAGAAAAGCCAAGAAAAGTTGCTAATATAGGCTGGGTAAAGAAACATTGACTGGGCTGGAGTTACGTGTATGTACCCTTACTTATTAGATAGCACCCTGAGTTCGTATATTTAACTCTTTAATTAAACCCTCTTCCTGTTTTTAGTATGATTTAGAATGTACCAATTACTATTCCTCCCGTTTGTCCAAGGCCTCGCTGTTCTAAATCACAATATCTAAATCACAATACAACTTTATCCCCAAAATCAACTCAAATCTAATAACTGGGATTGTTTTTAATATTCATGTTGCGCTTCATACAAATTGTGTAATTCATTCATTACATTATCTATTTATAATTCTGATTCTTTTTAAACATTCAAAAATTAGGTGCATGTATTTTGCGGAGGGGTTTAGGGTTCCTCCCTCATTTGCAATTTTACATCATATTGGACCATTGTTATTACCATATCTGTGTCTAAATGTTGGAAACGCTAGAGCAGATAATACATAAATAACACTCAAAAAAGCTTAAAGACAAAACCTGCTAAAGAAGTCCACTGGGGACCAACTACAATCATTAGATCTGAGAAAAGTCTTTTAGTTAAATTAATTCAGCTACGTTGCTGCCCAAAACGGCTCGGGTGCTGCACCTAAACCTTAGCCTGACAAGCAAGACCCACATCCAGATGTTGGGTCTGGGTTCTCACCATTGGCAGGGCTCAATCCGAGGGGAGGGATAAACAGTTGTCTTTCAAATTCCCTCTGCACGCAATAGGATAGCGCTATAACCAACCAGAGCAACACTAGCTGATAGATTAAACTTTAAACTCCGAACACATCTTCCTTTTTTAAGAATGACTTCAGTGCCGTTCTTTGTTCTTTTCTCAAAGAAAAGCTGAACTCCAAGTCTTCCAGAGTCGCGGCCAAAGACGATTCGAAAGTCCACTGTTCCCAGCAGCAGCAGCCATCTTCTTTGTTTTCAAGTAGCAGGGAATTCACGCGGAACCGTCAGAACTCTGCCGTCATTATATTAAGCCCCGCCCACCGACTTGATATACACGATGTGATTGGCCTGACCAGAGTTTGGTTTTTCCAGTTGCTAGTCTGACCCTGGCTGCAAATTACATTTGCTGCTGCTAGGGGGCGTCTAGATTTCTAGGCTCCCTAAACCTTATAATGGCAGGGGAAAACCCTGTATATATTTAAATTAGTATTCTACCTAATTGTTTGTGCAGTGTTGACTGGCTTTAATGCACATTCTGTAATGTGTTGGACCCCAGGGGAGTTAATTGACTGCCATGGCATGTATTTAGATGGCAGTTAGTGCTGTGGACATTTATCAAGACCATAGGTTACCATAGGTTACCATGGTGGAGCAAACTTCAAATCAGAAGACAGGCTTGCTACTCAATGACATAGAATCTACTCATAAAACTGGCTTCATTAGTAATCAAAGCCTGTCTTTAATATCATTTGAAATGAAGGCCCGGTTCTCTCTGTAGATGAAAGCAAATCAAGGCCTGTCCACTGTTTTTTGCGGTGTTCCTTGGTGGTTTTGACCTTCAGTGATGCTGTAATCACTTCTCTCTCAGCTCTCTTTGTGATGAAAAATCATTTCCCCTTATTATGAGCTTTGGCCTGTTTTTTTGTCTGTGTGGGTCAGAGAAGGATCAGAGGAGCAGGGCTTAAAGATTGAGCTTTTACTGACCCACAGATATTCGTGTTAGATCTTTGAATAAAAAGTCCTGTTTTTCGGTTTCACTCTTAAGCAGCGCTGTGTCCTGCTGCAGTGTTCTTGAGCCAGGCACTGATGCCTAACTGGGTAACTGTAAGCTTGAACAGTTTCCAGTTTAACCTATAGATGGTAGTCTTGCATTCCCAGACCTTCCTCCACGGCGCTGCAGAGGACGGTCTGGCTAGTCCACGCAACATTCCTGGATAGGAGATAAAACGTGCTCTGGTTTATTGGCATTTCTTGGTGCTCTGCTAAATAGCCTCGGGAAGGAACTTGTTTTGGTGGAACATGTGTACGTTCAAAATTTGATTTAGTCATGCAACAGAAAACTCCGATTGGACAGATAGTCTAGCTAGCTGTCTGGATTTACCCTGCAGAGATCTGAGGAGCAGTTAACCATAGTCCTCACAAATCCACCAGAGGTTAGAACGCCAACACTAAGAATTAGGAAGCGGACGAACATCCGGCTGAAAAAGAGGGACGTCCGGCGGAATTTCGGCAGGACCGGAGCAAACCCGGAAATGAGTATAGTATGCACAGTAATGATCGGGAGATGGACAAATGGTATCAAAGTCCCGCCCCAAACGCAAGTCAATTACAGCTGTCAATAATGACGTTTCACCAAATAACTAATAAAAACCCAACTTATTATTATTATAAAAAAAAATTGCCATGTACTTTGGCTTTTTAGTTTGGCCCATGTCCCGTCCGCTAACATGGAGGGGGCGGGGTTTAGAACCTATACTGCAGCCAGCCACCAGGGGGCGATCCAGATGTTTTGCCTTCACTTAAACAGTCTATGCATCAACCGCTGGTTTAACCCATGTGTTACTAAACACTATGCAAATGATACAGTCCTTGAGATATGAATTCATTTCTGACATTCGGTGTATTTTCATTCTGTAATTGCCTCTCTCTGTAGGACAGAACAAACAACAGACTGATGATTTAGCTATCTTTGGGGACGCAATCAGTTTTCCCCGTATTGCTCCTGTCCCTGTCCCTTTCCCTGACTACTTCCAGATCTAAGTTACACATTGATTACTGTTCAGATTAGTTTTTTGTGTTCGCTCAGTGGTTCTGCCCAAAGTGAATGTAAAAGGTGCAGCGAGAGAAATATTAGCAGCGTGATTTCTTATAAGGAGTCTTCTGTTAGTGCTGAAATTCATCTCTTCACTCAAACTGCTGACACGTGAAGCAGCAGAGGGTCTCAGTGTGACTTGGTTTTGAGCGAGTGTTTGTTTTCAGTGTCAGCTTACTTATAAAAACAAAGACCTGTTTTTTAAGAATATTTTTTTGTGGCTTTTTTGGCCTTTTATTTTATAGGACAGCTGAAGACAGAGAGAAGGGCCACGGGTCAGACTCAAACCTGGGCCGCTGCAGTAAGGGCTTAGTAAATGAGGCATCACTTTTTAATGGACACCCTGCAGCCAATCAGAATTGAGCATTTACCCGGACCATGGTATAACGTATGTTTGCAGCCAGTTTAGGCAGAACTACTGCATGCAGTGGTGCAGCCCTGTCATTTAAAGAAAATGTCGTTCCTATAAAACTAAACTGCATTCTCAATTACGTTTCCAGGGAAACGCAGGGTGCACGCTGCCCGCACTGACGAGCTGCGCGTTCCATTTTGACATGGATGGCTGGAAAGACCGGTCGAGCAGGTTCGCCTGTAAGAACATCTGTATGATTCTTCATGTGTAGATCACAGGGAGTCAAATGGCCCAAAATATGTGGAAAGAGAGCGGCACCAGCACATACATTTAATGCCAGTGATGGAAATGGTTGTGGTGCATAATTGTCATAATTGTCATAATTATCGTGTGTTTGGGTCCTTCTGAAGCTCCGCTAGCAGCAATGTTAGCCCTTCACTCTGGTATGATTGGGGCTTTACAACACGTTAACTATTTCAGACGCAGAGTGAATATTAAGGTGTGTGTGTGTGTGTGTGTTTGTGTGTGTGTGTGGTGAGTCTCAATGGCTGCACTTAATGACAGATAACAAGGGTTTAAGTGCAGATATAAAGGCGGCTAACGGGGTTTCTGTTCACACAAGGAGAGTAAAACTGCGACTGTGTGTGTGTGTGGGGATGTCCTTCACTGGGTACTATCATTCCCCCCTCCCCCCCCACACACACACACACACACACAAAGCAGATGTTCATTGAAATGAACGATGGACCTGATTTCCATTTGAATGTTGAGTGGAAGTTATTATGGTTCAGCTACAGAGTGGCAGCATCATTGATATTGTGTGTGTGTGTGTGTGTGTGTGTGTGTGTGTGTGTGTGTGTGTGTGAGAGAGAGAGAGAGAGAGAGAGAAAGATGAAGCGAGATCCCAACAGCACATTAGTTCCTTATTGTTTTATCAGCTCATGTTAACTCTTTTATAGAAAAAAGAAGCCAGGTGAGCTTGTGTATCCAGCCGATGTGGAGTCAGACTCGTTGTGTCTCGCGGAGGTCGTCTGGTTGTGGATGTGTCTCATTACCATATGAATGGCTGCCCTCAGCTGTTTGCAGTAGGAAGTTAGATCGCCTTAACGCGGCGGCGTCCTGCCTGTCCTCGCCGGTGTGACAAAGAGCTGCCTGAAAACACGCTTCTGTTAACACGCCTCCTCAGGTAATCGGTGATAAACCCGCAGCTCTGCAGGCAAAAAAAACATCCAAACAATCAACGGGAATAACGCCAAACTCAACAAAGGCTGCTGGGTAATAGGTCGCAGAGCACTCGTCTTCCATAGTAACGAGGGAGATTGTAGGAGAGAAAGAAACACGCAGCTTTTCCTCTTTACCTTTCTAACTTTTTTGTTTTTAAGCATGTAACTTTGTTAATGACATTTTCACCGTTATTTGACAGGAATGAGAACCGGTGCGTGATTGGTTGAGTCTCTTTTAGTGGCTCCGACTAATTCCTGAGGCCTGTCCTACGGAGCGAGATTTGGGGTTACCGAGGTAACTTCAGGTGTAGTCTCGCTTTGCCAGACCCTCCTCCAAAGCGCGCCGAAGGAGGGTCTGGCTAGTCCACACAGCATTCGGGGATGGGAGGAAAACGTGCTCTGGTTTATTGGCATTTCTTTAAACCAATCACAATCGTCATGGGCGGCGCTAAGCTCCGCACAGAGCCGCCGCAAAATAGTCGTCCAATAGAAAACTCTGATTGGACAGATAGTCTAGCTAGCTGTCTGGATTTACCCTGCAGAGATCTGAGGAGCAGTTAACCATAGTCCTCAGAAATCCACCAAACTTACAGTTTTTGCCAATTGCTCACACACTGAAATCAAAAGTATTAAACAATTACCAAAACCTTACACTGAAGGAGCAAATCATCGGCCCAGATGTGCACCGCTATAAGCCCAATGTCAGCCTCACACTTTTTGCAAAACAATACACAGTGATTTGCAAAACACTACACACACTTGTATACTGTATATTAGACACAGAAGTGTATCATGATGTCACTTCCTTGTTATTACTGTTCCACATCACTAACTAGATTACAACTTGCACTAACTGTATATTGACTTCACTACTTCTCAGCATTCATATAGACTATCTATTTATATATTCTGCATTATAACTGATCCACATCACTAACTAGACCACAAGACTGTCTATTCATGTATATTGTGTTATTACCATACCACTTTCACATATGCATTGTCTTACTTACATCTTTATGTAGCCTATTGTATTACTACGTATATTGAATGTGAAACTGTATGTTGTCCTGCACGCTTCTGCTTTTCTTGGCCAGGTCGCTGTTGCAAATTACAACCTGTTCTCAATGGCCTACCTGGTTAATTAATTAAAGGTTAAATAGAAAATTCCAACGCACTGACTGTCAAATGACCACACCTTCCATCCATCAGGTACGCAAACACAAAGGTGTAATAACATCAGTTTTCACCAGTAATATTATAGGTTGCCTGTGATTAAATATGAAATGAATACACTGTCAATGCTTATGCATTGACTCGAGCAGCAATTTTCTCCCACACCAATTTTGTTTGTGTGCATGAGTATTTCCGCCAACCAGTTTGTTTGTGGTTGTTACCATGCTGCCTTTTTATTGTGGTGGTGCACGCACTTAGCTCTGAAGTCAACCTACTCCGAGTTGATTGAACCAACTTAAATCAGCTGTTCTGGGACCGAAAACTCAGTTTCCGTCTCAGGGTAAATCAACTCAGACATCAGGGTTAATTAAAGGTACTTTATTTGTCACATACACGTACATGTAGCGGAATTCATTCTCTGCATTTAACCCATCCCTCAAGGGAGCAGTGGGCAGCCAATGACAGCGCCCGGGGACCAACTCCAGATCTGAGCCAGTGCCTTGATCAATGGTACTGCCTGGAGAACCTAGTACATGTTTTTGATGGTGGGGGAAACCAGAGCACCCGGAGGAAACCCACGCAAACTTGGGGAGAACATGCAAACTCCACACAGAAAGGCCCCGGAACGACCTGGATTCGAACACAGAACCTTCTTGCTGTGAGGCCACAGTGCTAACCATTGGGCCACCAACCTCCTTCCTGAAACGGACCCCTGTAGAAGCTGTATGAACACTGGGACACATGTTGTTGTTGTTGTTCTCCATGTTGACATGTTGACTGATTTGGGTATATGGAGAGGAATATATTATATTTTCCTCAGTCTGCGGCATTGGTCTTGTGTAGTGTCTGGTGAACTTATTTTCTACTTGCACTTTCTATGTGTACTTCATTTACAGTACTCTGATCACTGAGATGTAGAATTGCTAAAAGTGTTTTAGGTTAGCAACAGCAGTGTGTAACTGGTTCAAACTGAATTAAGTCATATGAAACGTGTGTGTTTCTGTTACGCCCCTGAAAAAGGGGAGAAATAATCACAAGAGTGATGCGCAGGTGTTTCCTCACTGAGAACTTTAGTGTAATGAGGAAAAGACCGCGATTCCCCCGGGAACTGGGTGGAGACCAAAGCAATCGATCTCAGGCTCATAGATTAAGAGCATTTAGTAGATCACAGATTAACACTTTTACCCTTAAATTATGCACCACAAAATAAAGTAATGAATGTTTACACATTCTTCTTACAATTTTTACCGTTTGTATGCGTGACAGATTTGAACACAATTATATGAACTTTATCACTCTCTGTGAACTATATACTGAGTGCATGATCCTTTTAACATGAGCTATTTTAGAATCCTCACATGCTATAAACTTACTAATACCTTTAGTGTATAACAGGCTATGAGTATTTCCTTTACCCTGTCACACTCTCCCCGACAAAACAAATGTCGTCCCGACATTACCAACCTTGACTTAGTAAATAAGTCTCTTATGCACTGGACCTAGACAATCCTCTTCTGTAAGATAGTACTTGAGCAGAGGTCAGAGGTCACAGTTCAAATATAACCAACAAGTTATATTCACAGTCCATGTGTTGACCAGCTGCATAAACAGTCCATATGTTGACCAGCTGCATAAACAGTCCATAAGCAGTCTCTTCTCATACTATTGCAACAGTCCATAAGCAGTCTCTTCTCATACTATTGCAACAGTCCATCGGTTTCAATGATATGTAAGCATAGTCTGCAAATAGTCTCTTGCAACAGTCTGTGAAATGAGTCAGCAGTTCATAGTTAAACATGTCAACTCTGTAGTCTCATGTTTGCTGAAGTCCATACATGTAGGGTGGCTGAAGGTAATATTGCTGTGGTGATGGCAGCCATGGAACCAGTCCTGGTGCAGGGTAGACAGGTAGCAACTGTGGTTGTGGCTGGATACCGTAACAGGAAGGGATACCAAGCTGATCATAGGTGATACGTCTTGGAGGGCGTCTCTCTCTTTGTGGCAGCTGGTAGGCTGGTTCCTCAGGTTCAGCAGCAGCTGTTAGTGAAGGAAAGGCATTCGGTGGATGATCATCAGGCAGATTTTCAGCAGGCAAATTCACCTCCTCAGCAGGCAAGTCTTTAACTGTTGTTGTCTCCTCCAGCTGCTTTTCAACAAGAGGCTGTGCTGGTAGCGTATCAGGAACTGGCACCAAAACTGTCTGTTTTACTGGTGGGGGCCTGTGTTCTGACTCTCTTGCTGGTTCAGCATACCTCTCCTCGGGTACTGTAGGAGATGTGGGGACCGGTGGCGGCTCATGATGAAGGTCATATTCATCCTCGCTGTCTCCATCAGAATCTAGAGGCTGTGATGCAGGCTGAGGTCTCTCTTTTCTCTTATTCTTGTCATCTTTAGTCATTTTCTGGTTGTGTCTCAAAAGGTAAGTGGTCACAGGACATGAGCAGGTTTCTGTGCAGGACCCTGGATCGTCCCCTACCCTTTTCTGGTCTCACTTCATAAATTGGCAGGTCTGAACCCATTTGTCTCACTACTGTGTGAATTGTAGGGGTGTCCCCGACTAAGGATTTACACATTCGAATCAGAATTGACGAATCTTTCTATAGTCGACTGATAGTAGAATCATCTGTGTGTGTGTGTGTGTGTGTGTGTGTGTGTGTGTGAATGGGTTGGGAGGGGCACGACACTAGTCAGAGGGTAACATGTAAACCGCATGCGCGTATGGACGCGTATTTCGCATCCGCCGCATGCATAACCGTCTCTAGCATATTTTGGGAACTGTGTATCCTGGCTCAAGTGTGCGCATTAATTCTTTATAACCTTCACCGTCCACGTTTTGTCCGGGATTTCTCTTTTCCTTTTCTCGGGCAATGGCGGTCTCAAATCTAGCTTTCTTTGAGTTAGTTTTGGCGCAGCTCCGGTACTACTACTACTACTACTACTAGATGAACTGCTGTCGTCAGTCTGATACTGTGGGTGGATCTAGAAAAAAGACTAACATATTTTAAGTCCCAACATATGATATTGCTATTCGTAAATTAAAAGCGCCATTATACTGTATATGAAAAAGTGAAACTTCTTTTATTGGTAATAAACTTACCCGTTTTAAGTGGAAAGCCATGTTTGTTGTTGACGAGTGGTAGGACATGAGCTGTTGGCACAACTTGCATTTTACTTTTTTTGGATCATCTTTTACCATTTGAAAGTGCATCCACACTTTAGATTTTCTTTTTCCAGACATTGTTAAGTAACGTTAATCTCCTCGTCTGATGCTCCTCGTCTGTCGCGGATCAGGGAAAGTGAAACTTAAATCTTTCACAGGGGTGGTTGGATTTACACACACACACACGTAAAAAAATATTTATTGAACTTTTCTTTCTTTCTTTTCACGTTTTTTTTTACAGCATTATCATAATTAAAGGCTGTATATAACTTAATATAACCGTACAAAACCAGTAGTTCTGTGTGAAATTAGACATTGAGCACCCCCATATTGCCAAAATGGTATGATCCTCGTTTCATAATAACACCCACGAAGATCCGACTGTGAGATTGGTGGTCGAATCAGGCTCCGCATATCGATGCATCGAATCTTCGACTATTCGGGGTCACCCCTAGTGAATTGTATCTTCCCAATAGTTACGGAGTTTGCCTGGTCCTCCTCTTGGTGTCAGGTTTTTAATCAGAACTCGCTCGCCAGGCTGTAGCACTGAACTCCTAACTTTAGTGTCATAGTACTTCTTACTTCTTTCAGCAGCTTTCTGAGCGTTTTCATTTGCAATGGTGTATGCTTCTTCCATCCCTTGTTTCCATTTCTCCACGTAGTCTTGCTGGTTACTGGAACCGGTCTCTGTGCACAATCCAAACAGCATATCAACTGGAAGCCTGGGTGATCTCCCAAACAGGAGATAAAATGGTGAATAGCCAGTCACTTCGCAACGGGTGCAGTTGTAGGCGCAAACCAGTTTGTTCAGAGACTCCTTCCAATTTGACTTTTGTGTCTCAGTTAGTGTCTTTAGCATTTGCAACAAGGTTCTGTTCATACGTTCCACTTGACCGTTCCCCATTGGGTGATAGGGTGTCGTTCTGGACCCCGCCATGCCACTGAGTTTCTTTAACTGATGGAACAACTGATTTTCGAATTCTCCCCCCTGGTCATGGTGGATGCGGGAGGGGAACCCAAACTTCAGGGCAAAGTCATTGAAGATGAGATTTGCAGCAGTTTTTCCTGACTTTGATGTGGTGGCGTAGGCTTGAGTGAAACGCGTAAAATGGTCAACAATCACGAGGATGTACTCATATCCCCCTTTGCATCTGTCGAGATGGAGGAAATCTATACATACTAGTTCAAATGGTTGTGTTGTCACAATGTTTATCAGAGGAGTTCTTATTTCATGGCCTGGCTTTTTCTGCTTGACACAGCTACAAGTTTTAGTCACATAATGCTCGATGTCAGATTGCATATATGGCCAAAAGAAGCGGTCCCGTACTAGTGATACAGTGCGTTCAGGACCTTGGTGTCCCATGTTATTGTGCAACTCTTCCATCACTTTACTTTTGTACTGCTCTGGTAGCACTAACTGCTTGCGGGCTGTAGTGGTTCGGTACAGAACGCCATCACTGTCTATTGTCAATTTGTCCCATTCTCTGAATAGGCATTTTGTCTTTGGACTGAATTCCTTTTGCTCTTTAACCGGCGGTTTGGAACCAGACAGTTTGAAATCGAACACAGGACTGATGACTGGATCAGTTTCTTGTGCTTCTCTTATCCCATCTTTTGGAATCGAGCAAATTGCTGCAGTGGCTGTCTCACCTTCAGCTGATATTGACATACATGCAGCTGAAAGTGACCAAGGTGCAAAAGACTCTTTCTGTACCTCAACTGCTTGTATCATGGCAGCAATGGTGTCTGGTGGAAGCTCCTCAGAACATTCTCTCATCAGTGACTCTACGTCCAGTGGCAAAGCATCTGCATCACTGTTCTCTCTGCCTGGCCTATACTTTATTGTAAAGTGGAAATCAGCCAATTCTGCAACCCACCTGGAAGTGGTTGCGTTCAGTTTTGCAGTAGACAGAATGTAGCTGAGCGGGTTGTTATCGCTGTAAACAGTGAAGGTCGGAGCATAGTACAAATAATCACGGAACTTTTAGAGCTAGAAATTCTATCTTGCCAGAGTGGTAGTGATAGTTCTTCTCAGCTGCTGTTAAGGTGCAAGAGCCATAAGCAATAACCCTAATCTTCCCATCCTGCTTTTGATAAAGAACTGCTCCCAAGCCTTGGTGTGACGCATCAGTATGTACAACAAATGGCTGAGTGAAATCAGGGAAACCTAAGACTGGTGGGTGAAGCAAACAGTCAATCAGCTGTTCAAGTGCCTGTTGATGGTGGTCAGTCCACAGGATTGGCTTATTTGAGGGCACCACATGACTTACTTTCTTTGTTTTTGTCTTTCGTGGGTGGTCAGGTACTTTCTCTGAATCTGCTTTCAGGAGGTCATAGAGACAGCTGGCCTTCTTAGAGAAGTCTTTGATGTACTGTCTGTAGTAAGTGAGTAAACCAAGCATTTTTCTGAGCTGACCCACAGTCTCTGGTCTGATTTCTATCAATGCTCTTACTGCTTCAAAATCGGGTGGGTCAACTCTGCTGCCCTCTGCAGACACTATTCTGCCTAAGTAACGGACCTGGGGTTTAAAGAGATCACACTTACTTGGCTTGAGTTTGATGCCATACTCTCTGAGACGCAGAACTTTTCGCACATCATTCACATGGCTGTCAAAAGTTTTACTGAAAACTAGTGTGTCGTCCAGGTAAGGAATGCAGATGTTATCCCGGAGTCCTTCCACACATTCCTCCATACAACGCTGAAAAGCTGCAGGAGCATTCATGAGGCCGAATGGCATACATATCCATTCATAGAGTCCCCACGGGGTCACAAATGCTGTCAGTGGTCTGCTTTCTTCAGAGATGAACCCCTGGTGATATGCTTTTCCCTGATCTTAGAGGGAGAACCAGGAATTACCACCTACTGTCAACTGTCCATGATGTCTTGGACCCGAGGGATGGGCTGGCGGTCTGGATGTGTCTTTCTGTTCAGGTCTCTGTAATCTATACACAACCGGAGGGTTCCGTCCTTCTTCCTAACGCACACGACAGGTGAAGAGTATGAAGAGGTTGACTTCCTAACCCAGCCCTGGGCTATAAGGTCACGAAGGTAACCTTTCATCTCCTGATACAGTGGCCTCGGCACTGACATGTATGTGCGGTTGACTGGTTCAGAGTCCTTTAGAGAAATAGTCATTTTCAATCGTTCAATGCAACCAATGTCATTGTCTGATCTGGAAAAGGAGTGGCACTCCTCCCTAAGCATTTGCTTAACTACCTCTCTCTTCTCTTCGGATAGGTGACTTAAATCTACTGGTGGATCCCACTGTTCAGTAGCGTTACATGGAGTTTGAACGCTGGTGTGATTCACTGTGGCTGGAGTGACAGCTTTTTCAAAGACTTGGGCAGGTAACACAGTCATAATGGTTTGTACTGTACCGATTATTGTGCGTCCTAGCAGGGCAATGTCGTGGTCGGTGGGGTTAGAGACATCAAGCATGATAACTGGAAAAACACCTTTCCTGACTTTGACTAGTGTGTCAAAGAACTCAAGTCCATCTGGCCACTGAGGGTTCAGGTCTGGCTGAAAAAGCATTGTCATGTCCTCTTTGAAAGGCTGGGAAGCTACACTGCATTCAATCTGAATACTACTGTGTTTTGGTACAGCAACCTTCTCTTTCTTGGTTTTCACCGTGTATTCATCTGTCTGTTCTGCACTAACAGCCTGTATAAAAGCTCTCACCTTGTTTCTTTTAAGGCTTGGGAAAGCTTTTCTCACTGTACTGTACCGTTTAGTCTTTTCAGTCATTGTCAGGATATGCTCGATAACATTGAAACCTATGATGGGATGAGATAGGTGACAGCCTTTCATTACCAGCACTGGGATGATCAGTTCCTTTGTTTGGTCAGTTTCAGAGGCTAGCCGAAAAGTTGTTTCAACCCATCCCAGGTACGGCATTTCAGTCCCATTTGCTGCAGTCAATCTTAGATCATCAGGTGAGTCCAGGATTTCTGAAACATCCCTCAGCCTTGCGTTTGGGAGGGATTCCTCTTTCCATCGTTCATCAATGACCGACACCTGAGAGCCTGTATCCCATAGAGCTTGGAGCTGGCGGCGATTCAGATGACACTCGACAAGGCACTGTCTGCCGACTAGCGAGGTGACCTTATGGGGGTGGCAAACTTGAGCTAGGGATGGTAAAGAGTGGGCATTTTCCTCTGTGCAGGAAAGCTTTTCACTGGTAGAGTCAGTTTTCAGGTGAGTGCATTTTTCCTTATGTCTAGTCCAATGTTGTTTCTGACATGCTTTTGAACAGTACAGTGTCTCTTTACATGATGAGCATTGTTTCAGGTTATCAAATTAATCTTCTCTGGAACAATTTGCACATTTCTGGGACTTTTTAGCTACGGTTAACACTCGTCCCTCAGCGGTAACCCTTTCCCGTTTAAAGGGGCCTCCCTTGATGGTCTGACTCCCCGGATTTTACATCCAGCTTGAAAATGTTCTCCGCTCCCACATCGGAAGCAGTGTGTGCAGCGTGCATCAGTGCTGGCCTGCTGGCAGACAAAACACCTCCTTGGAGCTTGAGCAGAACGGTTGGCATAAAAGTTAGTTGCATATTGATGCTGCACAGGGTCAGGTGCTTGGGGCTGACTGTAGTTGCTGTAGTACTGCTGCTGGGAAACAGGTGGCTGGGGGTCCCTATCTGGCCTTCTAACTGGAGGTGGGCATAGGCATAAGGTGGTGACTGAAACATAGGCTGCTGTAATGTCTCCTTAATCTGAGACCTTTTAGAGAAGCTACACCTGTCTTGAGTTCAGCTAACTCTGTTAACAGTTCTGCGGGTATCTTAACTTTGGCTTCCTTCACAGGACATTTTGCAGATGGCGTATCCTCTGACTGGACTACACTTACAGTTGTAGCAGGCTGTGGGGCATTAAACCTCTTTTTGTTTCGTCTTTCTACCTCATTAGCACAAGCAATGTTAAGCTTCTCTAGCAAAACCTCATCTGATGTTTCGCTATCTAGCAGGAGAGGCTGCATGTCTATCCTGATACTGTCACTCTGGAGACCTGTAAGGACTGTGTGTAAACACATGCGCTGGACTAGAGCAGGGTCATACTTCAGCCCTGATTCTGACTCCTGGGACGCAAACAGTACTTTCTGCCTCAAATCTAAGACGCGCATCAGGAAGCTTTGAGGGGTCTCCCTGCTATGCTGGGCTTCTGAAGCTAGCTGTTTGTAAAGCTCTGTTGCGCAGGATGCATCTGAGTGTGGGCAGAGTTAGCTGGGGTTTAACTTCCAAGTAGCTGCGTAGCTGTGAGCCTGGAGAAAGCGCCCTGATTACTGCGTCTACTATTTCTACCTCAGGATATGTAAATGTAAATGTAAATGGACTGTTCTTATATAGCGCTTTTCTAGTCTCAACGACTACTCAGAGCGCTTTAACATTGTACAGGAACCATTCACCATTCACACACATTCATACACTGTGGCCGAGGCTGCCGTACAACGTGCCACCTGCTCATCAGATAATCATTCACACACATTTACACTCCGATGCACAGCATCGGGGGCAACTCGGGTTGTCCTTGTCTTGCCCAAGGACACTTCGACATGGGACTGCAGGGCCAAGGATTGAACCACCAACCTTCCGATTGGCAGGCAACCGCTCTACCACTGAGCCACAGCCTCTGTTAAGTCCATTTTCAATCTGATGAGCAAGACTGGAAAAAGACAGTTTATCTTTCTGGCCCGGTTCACCTATCTGACCAGAAATTTTAAACTCTTTGCGCCAGTACTGGCTGGGCTGTGCACTGGGTGAGAGTTGCATGCTCCTCTGAAGATGGGCAGGGGGTTGGGGCTGTCGCAGAGAATCCCTGACTTTGGCTGCACTGACTGCAGGACTCCGCTCAGTTCCCAGTCCTTGTTGTGGGGTCACAGTTCTTAGTTCCTCTATTATGTGATGTGTTCCGGCTGTTTCAATATCATGGTCAGTTTGCCCGGTTTGGTAATCTATGCCACTGATCATCTCTGTCATTTTATCTTTAAGTAGCAACAATTCCGACATGCCGCCATCTTCTAACTCTGCAACTTCTTCTCTTTCAAGGAACATCATAATGTGAGTCATCAATGATATGCGGGATTTGTCTTTAACATCTCTTCTCTGTTCGCCTGATATGTCAAGGAAATCACATATCTCTAGTAACTTGTCTTTAGTCAGGGCGTGCAATTCTCCTACTACCTCTTCCTGTAGTTCTTCCAAGGCGGTTGTCATGTTGACAGGACAGGAGGCACTTTTACTGTGCAGGAGTTGACTCTGAATTAGATGGTCTTTACTGTCTCTGATGATCTCTTAATGGCCTCAGCTGACACGCACTTAACCACCAACTTCCAGCTCTCCTCAAACAGAAACACACGCCTCACTGCAGCCTGCCTGGGTTGTTATGTGGGGATTTAGCTGGTTCAGAATTCAGCGACCAGGATATGGAAACCGGACATCTGAACAGCGATCCCAGCGGTGCCTCCAAAAATGTTACGCCCCTGAAAAAGGGGAGAAATAATCACAAGAGTGATGTGCAGGTGTTTCCTCACTGAGAACTTTAGTGTAATGAGGAAAAGACCACGATTCCACCTCATAGATCAAGAGCATTTAGTAGATCACAGATTAACACTTTTACCCTTAAATTATGCACCACAAAATAAAGTAATGAATATGTTTACACATTCTTCTTACAATTTTTACCGTTTGTATGCGTGACAGATTTGAACACAATTATATGAACTTTATCACTCTCTGTGAACTATGTACTGAGTGCATGATCCTTTTAACATGAGCTATTTTAGAATCCTCACATGCTATAAACTTACTAATACCTTTAGTGTATAACAGGCTATGAGTATTTCCTTTACCCTGTCACATTTCATACGTCACCTCTCTTATACCCCTTTTCCACCACCAACAAGAACCTGGTGCTGGTTCAGAGCTGGAGCTAGTGCCGGTTCAGAGTTGGTTCGACTGACGAGCCTCCAAAGAACTGGTTTGCTTTTCCACAGGCTAAAGAGCCGGCACAGAGCCAGGTCTTACGTCACTGTATACGTCTCATCTTTCCCAGCAACGTTAGCGTAGCGGCGGCAAACACAAACACACCATTAACAATGGCGGATGTTGCTTTACTTTTGATGGTCATGGCTTTGCGGACCTACATCGGCATCCAAACTCGGCGGATCCAACGTGTTCGCGTGGCTCGCCTTTATAGTGCAAGAAAGCAGCTTGTTTCCTCCTCTGACCACTGCTGTTGTTTAATCGCGTCCATTGTGTCTATCTGCTAATTCAAGAATGGCGGTCACAAGTTTCTGTTCATCTTGTTGGTCACGGTAACCCCGCCCCCAGTCACTGACGTAAGTGGTTCTTACTTCTGGCCCAGCAATGATTTAATGCTACTTAAAAACCACTTTTATTGGTTCGGAGCTGGTGCTTTGGTGGTCGAAAAACAAAGAACCGATTTGAAACTAGGCTCTGGCTCTGAACCAGCACCAGCTCTGCCTTGGTGGAAAAGGGGTATTAGAAGATCCGGTGGAGCTCGGTGCACGGAGAGAGAGAGGTTGCGCTCAGAAACGCATTTAGAGGCCGACATAAAGGCGTTGACACACCAACCCGATAATCAGCCGTTGGACAGTCTGGCGAGGTCGGTGACTCGAGTCTGTTCGGTGTGTCCCGTGCAGTCGTCCGTATGAGGAGCCTTCGGCCTTCATCTTGGCCGACCTGACTTGCTGGGTCGGAGGGCGGGCAGTCGGACTCCATGACCAATCTGATTGGTGGATTGCTAACCTGGAAATGGCGAGCAGGATGAGCGTGACTAACGCCTCTCAAATTCTGATGAAAATCTTTTAAACTGACCTTTGTCGATCGGAAATGAAGACAGATTCAGGAACTGCACGGCCTATTTCTCTCTTCCAATCTTTTCAGAAACACGTTTCGGTGAACTATCTTCGTAAATTATGAGATCGTATTGTGAACATATGCCCGGTCGAAAAATCTGGGAGTAGCCAGACCCACGGGACTCGTTCGTCCAATCAGCGGGCGGTTTTCATTTTTTGGGGCGACAATACAGATTAGCACTGCCTGCTGTTATGGAAATGTATTACACGCTCAAGTCGGCGTCGCGTCGGTGGGTCCCGAGGCACTTTTTAGACCTCGTGGAGCCGACTGATCCGTCCGACTGGCTTTTCTGCCGACGGTCGGCCGTCTGGTTGGTATGTGTCGGGGGCTAAACCCGTTGACATTCCCTGATGGGTATCTTTATGAAGAGTACAGATTCTCAGCGGAGGGAATTCCGTCTCTTTGTCGGTGTATTGTGTTGCCAATGCGACACATTGGGTTTGAATGATGTTTTCATGTTTGTTTATTGTATTTGCTCCTCATGACCGCTTAATCGGGCCGCGGTTGTTAACGGTAACGGTAAATCCTTGCCTCGGAGTACGGGCCTCTGGGGTTGCAGCCTGGGTTGTCTGAGCATCTGTGTGGAGTTGCTGGCCGAGTTTAAAGGGAATCGTTAGCTCTTAATTAGAGCATTACTGCAGGGATCCAGTTACACCTCCAGATAAGGACGCATCGATGGGAGACTGGCACACGCTACTCGCCCCCTCTGCTAACTTTCTACCTCACCTCTCTCCCCCCTTCGTTCATCCAGCTCAGTCCTATTTTCTCCATTTCCAACACCTTTTCTTCTCTCTGCCTCCGTCTTTTTTCTTTCTTTCTCTTTTCTTCTTTTGTCGCTCCCCCTCTTTCTCTTCTCTCCCTGTTTCCTCTCTTCTTTCTTTTCATCGTCTCCCCCTTTGCTTTTTTTCCTGTCACCCCCTCTGTAGCTCTGTCTCTTCCTTCTCTCGTATTCCCTTCTTTCAACTTTTCAACGCGTCGGTCTTCTCTTTTTCTCAGTCCTTTTCTTTTGTCTTGTACTCTCTTTCATTCCCTCGTCTTCCTCTTTCTTGTACCTGTGTGCCTCTGTTTCTTTCATCCTTTTTCCTTTTTCCTTATTCCTTTCTTTCTCCTTCCTTCCTTTTTCCCATTTTTTCCTTCTCCCTAATTTTTCTCCTCCTTTTTGTTCACTCTATCTGTTTACATTTTCTTCTTCTTTGCTTTTTTCCTTTTAGCTTTCTTACCTTTTACCTTTCTTGCATTTTTCCTTCCTTCATTTCACTTTTCCTATCTTTTTTCCCTTCCTTAATTCCATCCTTTGCTTTTTTATTAATAAGGGAAATAATTCCACTAATTAACCCTGACAAAGCACACCTCAAAAAAAGCAAAGGGGGGCTACTTTGAAGAATCTAAAATATAAGACATGTTTTCAGTTATTTCACACTTTTTGTTAAGTACATAATTCCATATGTGTTCATTCATAGTTTTGATGCCTTCAGTGAGAATCTACAATGTAAATAGTCATGAAAATAAAACGGAAACACATTGAATGAGAAGGTGTGTCCAAACTTTTGGCCTGTACTGTACATGTGTCATTAGTATGAGAACAAAATGAGATTTTAACTGTGTGGGGCTTGGGTCGGGCTCGGACAGAAATGTCTTAATGCCTGTCAGACGCAGGCCGGGCTCGGACAGAAACACGATCCACTTTCTAAACTGTATACATCTGAGTCCTGTTTGGAACCAATTGAATATGAAATGGTTCTTCAGTCCGGAGAAATCCTTGTGGAGTTCCTCTGTCGTTCATTTGTTGCTGTTGTTTGTTTCTGCAGTGCCTCCTCAGTTCCTCAACTACCCGACAAACACGTACGCCTACGAGTCCACGGACATCGAGCTGGAGTGTGCAGTGACAGGAAACCCGCCGCCGACCGTGCGCTGGATGAAGAACGGAGAGGAAGTCATCCCCAGTGACTACTTCCAGATAGTGGTGAGTCACACTGGAATGAATAAATACTAGATGGAAACAGGATTTGGTAGGGATGTCCCGATCACAGTATCGGATCGGAGCCAAATTTGCCAATTTTTAACTGATCGGGGATCGGCATTCACCCCGTTTACTTTACTCCGATCATGTATATCATCTTGTAGTGATCGCCGCCTTTACTCACGCACGCCCTGCGCCACAAACGCACCGCCAGACTGCCTGGATGCCGGCTCATTCAGAAAAACATGGCGCGGCCAATCACCAGTGTCTGTCCAGAGAGATTCTCGTTGCTTGCAGCCCTTGGCAACAAGTAAAAAAGTCCGTCTTTCTTAGTCACCCATTTTTTTAAAGAAGCGGGTTACTCTAATTCTCCACACTTATTTCGGGATTCCACCAGGAAACCATGCTTTCAGGCTGTAATTCCCTGGAGCCGACATTGGTAAACCTGATAAGACACAAAGGGACGCCTGGATAGCTCAGTTGTAAAGCGGACATTACCCATATATAGAGGTTTACTCTTCGACGCAGCGGGCCCGGGTTGGACTCCGACCTGCGGCCCTTTGCTGCATGTCATTCCCCCCCTCTCTCTCCCCTTTCATGTCTCCAGCTGTCCTGTCAAAATAAAGGCCGAAAATGCCGAACAAAAACAATCTTATAAAAACAAGATTGACTATAAAGCACAAGAGGCATCACTAAGAGTAGTTTTCATTGTCCAGCGGGGAACTTCACCAGCTGCACTAGGTTAAATGTATTAAGCTTAAGACATATTTTTGTGAACCAAAAACTAGTGTGCAGCTCTATTCTCTGAGCAAATACAAGCATCGGATTGGGGTATGTTTGAAAGCTTTTATTGAAACGGTGTATGTATCTGTTCTTCAGGACGGCAGTAACCTGCAGATTTTGGGTTTGGTGAAGTCAGACGAAGGATTTTATCAGTGCGTTGCCGAAAACTCAGCCGGCAGCTCGCAGGCGATGGCTCAGCTGCTGCTCCGGGAGCCAGGTAGGAACACACACACACGCACACACACACACACACACACACACACACACACACACCCACACACACACACACAGCTGAAACATGCGGTGTCCCTCTCACTTCTCATTGATAGAACAACCTGCTACCATGACCTGTTGTCTTCATTCCGGTCATGACATCATTTCCTTTTGACCATGCTGTATTTCCTGTGACATCACATCTGCATATCTTAATTTTGCCCATCAGCGTTTGGGAGTAACAGAATACATGTACCTGCGTTACGTATTCAGAATACAAATAATGAGTAACTGTATTCCGTTACAGTTACAATGTAAATAGTTGGTATTTAGAATACAGTTACATTGTTGAAATTAATGGATTACATGACGATACTTCTCTGGTTCACCAGTTTATTCACTCTCTAAATAAATTAAGGCAACTCCATGCATTTCCCAGAAGCCCCAATAAAACGAAAAAATTTGCTATTTGCGTGATCAGTCACAATGGAGTCGGAACCGGCACAACAGAGCTTTCAGGAATGCGTTTCTATCTTTGGAAATTCAGCATTTCACATTAAAGAAAGAGAAGGGAGAACAAAAATATTACTGTGCAGTGCAACCTCTGCTTGCCAGCAACCAACCTCCTTTCAGCGTCCAAATTACTCCACCTCCAACCTGAAGGAGCATCTTAAAGTACGTTATTTTTTTTAATTAGCCAGGGGAAGTCGTCTGCTGTAGTTTTACTGGTCACCTTGCTATTTCATAGTTGTATCAGGTAGTTAGCTACGTGCTTAGTTGACGTGCTTTACTTTACATTCTCCTACGTGCTGATTTACTAGTCCCACAGCCGTTGGAAGACTGACTAACCAACTACTACCCAACTGACAGACACTTTTTGGGCTTAGAATTACAGTAGGAACGGCTAAAAACGCAACAATCTCGCTGTCCTCTCCACCCGACTGAACATGCTTTATTGGCTTAGAATTATGGCAACCATCGCTAAATACACTGCAAACTCACGGTCTTCTCTTCCCTATTTACAGCCCCTCTTGGCTTAACCCTCCTGTTGTCCTCGGGTCAAATTTGACCTGTTTACAAAACCTTTCAATATCAGAACTATGACAAATGAACATTGAAAAAAGTGACCAATGTTGTAAAAAGCTACAAAAATGCAGGAAAAAGTGACAAAAAACATCGCCAAAGGTGACCAAAACTTGTTAAAAACAGTGACAAAAAAAATTTAAAAAAGTGAGGAAAAAAACTAAATCGGAAAATTGACAAAAACATAATTAAAAATAAAATCTAAAATTGGGGAAAAAAGTGATAAAAAAATTGGAAAATAATCGACAAAAACGTTGAGAAAAGTGTAGAAAAAGAACAACAAAATGTTTAAATTTCGACCCAGAAAAACACAAAGTTGCATGGTCGACAGGAAGACAACACAAGGGTTAAAATAACAGGCTACACGTTGTAAACAGCCGTGGCCCGCTTGCCTGCTCCTCCGGTAACCTTAGCAATTAGCAGGGTTAGCATGGCAACGTTAGCCAGGACCAGTCGGGATCACTTTAGAGTCTTGATTGTTTTTGCGAGTAACCAACTCGGGTACTCTAGCTATATAATTCATTGTGAGTACACAAGTGTTGAAATGACATAAAATGCCCGTCCCTTGTAGCCGTGATAAATTAGCCTGAAACTAATGCTTAGCTACCTGTTCAGGAGGAAATTAGCCAACTCGGCGTCCTTTTGGGCTCTAAGCTGTCTCCATCTTTTAAATCCATCTCCAATATTTACCCAGATGGGTTTGTTACATCTCTGGTCACGCAACTGTTAGAAACCTGCTGTTTTTTTTATGTCGGGTAGAATTTATCTCCGTTAATACCGTTTGTTTGTTCCCGTCACTTATTACTCCACTACATTAACATTAACTACATTATCTGACAGCTTTAGTTACTAGTTACTTTACACATTAAGATCACTGCACACAGAACACATGTAGTTTATAAATCTGATGTTTGATTCTAAAGTAAACTAGCCGACAATATAACGGCTACAAGTCAGCTGAGATGATGAGACCATTAAACACACAGCTGGTTGGATCCTTTACTCTTTCTACAATGGGAGGAGAGTTCTTTACTTTTAATACTTTAACATTTTCCTGATTATACTTACACACTTTTACTGTAGTAACATTTTAATGCAGGACTTTTACTTGTAACAGAGTTTTTTTTTTTATTTAAGTGTGGTAGTAGTATTTTTACTTAAGTAAAGGATCTGAATACTTCTTCCATTACAAAGTCATAATTACAAGTATTTTTTTTATTGACTTTTCATTTGACTTTGCAGTTACAACTTTAAGTTAGTTGGACTTCTTTAGCTTTAAGTTTTGTCTTGAAGAGTGCTTTTTATTAATGATCTGCTCTAGCTTTTCCAACATTTTAGACACAGATATGGTGATAGCAGCCCAAAAATGATGTGATAAAGAGACGCAAAACTACCACAAAGGGACACAAACCAACTACAAAGAGACGACAAATGACCACACAGACCCAAAACAACTCCAAAGAAAACAGAAATGACCACAAAGAGACACCACACGACTACAAAGAGACACAAAATCCCACAAAGAGACACAAAATGTATGCAGAAATGGTACATTTTCTTGTGGAAGGATACCTAAACCCAACGCCGAATATACCCACCCAAAGGAAGTCCTAAATACAAGTTATGGCATTCATAATCACAAAAACAATTGAAAGGCGATAGTTCCAAAAACAGTGTCTGAGCTCGAAGTGACAAAGGAGGACATAAAGTCAGTTTCCCACCGGTTTACCACTCCGCCACGTATTTCACTGACATCACAGAAATGATTTGGTTGAAAGGACTGAGCGCGTGAGTTCTCCGAGGAGGAGGATGGGCTCCGCGCCGATCTTCACTTTATGTTTCAGTCCCAGCTGAGAGGACAGCAGGAGTCGTCTGGCTTTTGGCAAAGTCGTTGTTTGTTGTGTTGTTGTTTGTGTAGGGGTTCAAATTCAGTTAGTGGTGTGGGTCTGACAGCAGTTACTACCATCTGATACACACACACACACACACACACACACACACACACACAGATACAAAGACCTGAATAGCTCAGCCAGTCTGCAGAACATCTGAGTCAGCACGATAAAATCACTCTGCATCTAAATAGACCAGCAGCTGTGTGTGTGTGTGTGTGTATGTGTGAGAGAGAGAGAGAGAGAGAGAGAGAGAGAGAGAGATTGAGTACAGTAATATTCACACTGTATATATGATTGTGGCTGTGATCCTGGAGTCTGTAGGATCATGTTTATGTGAAACCTGTATAATCCATCTTCAGTAATATCCATAGCCAATAATTGAATTGCCTGGTGCTGCTGTTTGCTGTCCGTGCAAAATCACCACTTCCTCGATCGGTTTCACATTAAAAGCCTCCCTGCACCTTTCTGCAATGCTTTTATTCTGACACATCAGCACAAAGCGTTTTAGCAAGTGCATGGTGAAAGGCTGACAAAATGGAGTCGATCACAACGAATGATCCAGAAATAGAAAACGTGAAAAAGTGTTTCTGTTGACTAGAGAAACTGCGAGCAGCAGAGTGAATACCTGATGTGCTAGTTATCTACCTAGCCGACAAACATTCCTCTTAGCTAATGATTAGCATAGCAACTGTATGAACGACTGACTTCAAAAGTAAAAATCCAACTTACTGATGCACTATACCAACTATACCAACTAGCTAACCAACCAAATAACTAACCAAATGACTGTGTGTGGTTGTGTGTGTGTGTGTGTGTCTGTCTGTCCGTCTGTCTATGTGTCTGTCTGTCTGCGTGTCTCTGTGTGTGTGTGTATGTGTGTGCGTGTGTGTCCATCTGTGTGTGTGTGTCTGTGTGTCTGTGTGTGTGTGTTTCTCTCTCTGTGTGTGTGTCTCTCTCTCTCTCTCTCTCTCTCTGTGTCTCTGTGTGTCTCTGTGTGTGTGTGTCTGTCTGTCTGTGTGTGTGTGTGTGTGCGTGTGTGTGTCTCTGTGTGTGTGTGTGTGTGTGTGTGTGTGTCTCTCTCTCTCTGTGTGTCTCTCTGTGTGTGTGTGTGTGTGTGTTTGTGTCACTCTCTCTGTGTGTGTCTGTGTGTGTGTGTGTGTGTGTGTCTCTCTCTGTGTGTGTGTGTGTGTGTGTGTGTCTCTGTGTGTGTGTGTTTGTGTGTCTCTCTCTCTCTCTCTCTCTCTCTGTGTGTGTGTGTCTCTCTCTCTGTGTGTGTGTGTCTGTGTGTGTGTGTGTGTGTCTCTCTCTCTCTCTCTCTCTCTCTCTGTCTCTGTGTGTGTGTGTCTGTGTGTGTGTGTGTGTGTCTCTCTCTCTCTCTCTCTCTATCTCTCTCTCTCTCTGTGTGTGTGTGTGTGTGTGTGTGTGTGTGTTACTGACTGACTGACCAACAAACTACAGCCAGCTAAGTAAACTAAGAAAGTAACTTAATAACAGATATGTTATCCAGTTAACAAACATAGCTGTGACGGACCAACTAATGTACAATCTAACTGACTGATGTCCTTATTAGCAGGTAACTAAGCACCTAAATAGCTACTATAGTTGTTAGCCAACTAACTAACTAACTAACTAACTAACTAACTAACTAACTAACTAACTAACTAACTAACTACCTAACTAACTGCTGTTATCTGGACGTCTTCATCCAACCTAGCCTTTCATTCTCTTTCTTCTTGTCTTTCTTTCTTGTCTCTCTTTCTTTGTCTCTGCTTTAATCACTGTTCAGTGTGTTGCTTCTCCCCTGAGCCAGCGGCACAGATGGCAACACACACACACACACACACACACACACACACACACACACACATGAAGAGGGTCAGATGGTTGGTGTTATCGCTTGGATACTATCGCCACGGGAACCGAGCATCCCATCAGGCTCACAGCGGCCAATCAGACATTCCCACGAGAAATCACGGCGGGTGTGTGTGCGCGCGTGGGTGTGTGTGTGATTGTCAGCGTACCACCTTGTTACCCTTGACAATGCTAGGCCTCTTCATTTTTGGAGTGACTCTTCACACACACACGCACAGGCACACACACACAGACACACACACACACACACACACACACACACACACACACACACAGACAATTATACGATGGTTTTGTTCTCTCACTTATGCAGCCAACAAAAAGAATCGTTCAGTTACACAAATACATCTTTTACTCAGGTGCCAGCGCATACATACACACACACACACACACACACATAAACACACACACACACACACACACACACACACACACACACACACAGACACACACGTAAAGTGTATCTGGGTGCTTTGATCTAACTATAGGCTTATCATAGAGGTGAGTTTTAAGCTTACTCTCAAATGGGACGGTGTGTGCCTCTTGAGCTCAAACTGGGGCCGGCTCCACAGGAGAGGAGCCTGATGGCTGAAGCCTCTGGCTCACATTCTACTTTTACAGACTTTTGGGAACCGCGAGTAACTCTGCATTCTGGGAGCGCAGTCAGGAAATGAGCCAGTATGAAGAACTCATTGCAAAAATGCGGGGAGAACCCGGAGAAGGGATGTAAACACTTTTTAATATTTGTATAACTGTGGGGGGCTTTCACCTCGCCGTTATACACGCTGTCTGCGTGGAGTTTTGAAAAGTGTAAACACACTTGCAACCGCTTTACCGGCATTGCCGTGACTCACTGTGACTGTAACAAAGTCCACGTTGATTCGCTCCGTCGGCACCACAGCTCTGTGTGTGTGTGTGTGTGTGTGTATATGAGTCGCTTATGCACTCTCGGGTACCGAAATGTGGCACTGTTTGATTTAAAGTGAATCCGTCCTCGGTAGTACCAACGTTATTTTTCATTTTTAATGCGTTCTGCAGAGAAGGGAGACTGGGTTGGTCACGGTTTGGAATGAAAGGGAGGAAACAGGACAGAGTAACACGGCGGATATCGTTCATAAGCATATTTTTTAATTATTTTTTTACGACCTAGTTAGGGCGACATGCCTACTTGGTCAGGCGGCCGCCTATAAGCTGCAAAGTGCTGCGGGAAACCCTGTTATCGAACTGAGAGCTGTCCGTATTCTCTTCCTAGCCTTCTGACTCTTTCCCCCCCCACCCCCCCCTTTGTTCTGTTCTCTTCTTTTTACTCTTAACTTTCTCTTTTTCCCTCTCGGACCCGTGTCTTCCGCCCCAAAATTATACAAAAAACAGATGTGCGAGATAAAGCTGTTTTTACACATACAGGCAATTTTCTCGTTCCTCGCCTTAAAAGTTCAACTCATTTGAACTTACAGTACCGATCCACTTTTGCGACACGACTGGTCGTGGTGTCGCGACGCCTCCCCTCATTTGTACGTTCCTCAATTACAGCTCTGTTACAGCGGGGAATGTTGTCGAATTTTGAAATTTGGAGGGAGAAGTGATCAGAGCAAACCTCTGTGCTCTACTTCAACTGGAAAGTCGCGTCGCCATCGGCCAGCTTTTTGACGCGCTACATTTTCTCAAATGTAGCGCTGCCTTCCCAGAATGCTTTGCGTGCGCGTTGAAGTCGCTTGACGTCACCCATAGGAATAGAGTGGAGCGCAACGCGACAGAAGCGTCGCACGGACAAGTGGATCTGTACCGTTAGGGGGCCGGCTACATTGCACGCGTAGCGTACGCTGAGGGACGTTCCAACCAAGCTTCATTAGAGTCAGTGGAGCTGGCGACAGCTCCGCGGAGCTCTGCTCTCCAGGCGTAACAACAGGACCGTCTTAGTTAACCCTTGTGTTGTCTTCCCGTCGACAGTGCAACTTTTACTTTTTCTGGGTCAAAAATGTTTTTGGGCGTCTTATTCGACACCGTTTTACGATGTTTTTTTTTAATAATTTTTTACTATGTTTTTGTCGTTGTGCTTTGCACTTTATTTTACGTTTTTGTTATTTACTTTTCCAACATTTTTGTCACTTTTTTCAGCGTTCTTTTATCTGTTTTTCTTCAAATGCTATATAATTGAATAAAACACCCAAATTCAATGAAAGTAGTAGACTGATCATTTCAGATAGATAGATAGATAGATAGATTGTCATTTTCACCGCTCTGTGCCGGTTCCAAAAAAACTGGAGAAACAACAACAATCCCAGAGCTAAAGCTCTGTGTCGCCGTGTGTGGCGCTACAGGTGGAGCCGGTTAAAAGATCCGTTAAGTTTCCAGTAATCCAGTGATAATTGTAACTGCTAGAAGCTCATTTGGCATATTTTAAATGGTGCCAGCTAGCTCACTGACTCCATGGCAACATTACAGCTGTCTGATGGGGGCCAACAGTGTCAGACACCTGCTACTGTATATAGTATATTGTGGTGGGGGGGGTGAGGGATGCATATCAATGAAGAAAAAATGAATGAGGAAAACGTCTAATGACGGATTAGAAGACAAATGTATGCAATGGGATTTGGAAGTATGTACTTCTTTTTCATTTGCTGTCTCTCTCCTGTTAAATTGAGCGTCTCCCTTTTATTAAATATCTTCTTTCTTCTATTCTTTTCATGCTCTCTTCTGTTTGAACAGCGCTAATGGAAGTAAGGTGACATTTGCAGAGAGAAAGAGAGAAAAAGACAGAGGGAGATAGTCATCCCGGATCATTGAAAGAGAAGAGGGAGGATCAGGACGGATAGCGAAAGAGAGACAGAAAAAGAAGGGAAAGGAGGAAGAAAAGAAAAGAATAAAAAGAGAGAGGACAGGAGATGAAATGAAATCACCCAACACAATTCTGTAGAAGAGATAGAGGGGGGATACGGATGGATGGAGAGAGAGAGAGAGAGAGAGATAAAAGAGAGAGTGAGCGACGGGAGGGTCAAGCGAAGGGCAGGGCGAGGAAGAGAGAGAGGAGGAAGTGTGTCAGCCATGACAGATTTGTATTCCACAGTGAGCGTCTGACCTTAGCAAACCCATCACACACACACACGCGCGCACACAGACACACACACACACACACACACAGACACACACACACACACACACACACACACACACACACACACACAGAAATGCTTTTAGTCCGTCACCTGCGCGCTCTCTCTCTCTACACACACACACACACACACAAACATACTGTACTCTACCCCCACTCTACAGGAGTGTATGTGTGTGTTCGGAAGGGGGGGGAGTGTGGGAGTCTCTGTCTGTTGCTATGGTGACGGTACCCTCCTCTCCTCTCCCATCCTTTACCCAGATGACTGTGAGTGTGTGTGTGTGTGTGTGTGTGTGTGTGTGTATGGGTGTTCATGTGCGTGTGTGTGTGTGTGTGAGTGTGACTATGAGTGTGTGTGAGAGACTGTAAGTGTGTGTGTGTGTGTGTGTGTGTGTGTGTGTGAGTGTGACTGTGTGTCTGTGTGTGTGTGTCTGTGTGTGTGAGACTGTAAGTGTGTGTGTGTGTGTGTGTGTGTGTGTGTGTGTGTGTGTGTGTGTGTGTGTGTGTGTGTGTGTGTGTGTGTGTGTGTGTGTGTGTGTGTGTTTTCTGACCAGTTGGCCAACACACAAGGCAAATATGAGGAGGTTCCTTATGGTTCATGGTTCATTTGCTGACATTGTATCCATTCATTTGTCTTTTAACCCTTCCCCACCTCACATGCATGGTGTCCTATTTTCAGCAAATCTAGCTCTACACCACTGGTTCTCAAGCTTTTCTTCAATAATGTTCCCCCTTTGAACAGTGTTTTTAAACCATGTACCCCCTAACCTGCATGAATAATTTTTGGTAGAAAAAACAAGTCTCTATAAGTATATAAGAAAGTCGGAACCATCCAAAAAATGCTTTCACATGTTGGGGAAATTCTCTGCGTGCCCCTAAAAAGGGTACCCAAACCGCGTATTCTTAAATTGTTTTACACCGATCCCACACAAGAGTCAACGAGACGGTAGTACTATTTTGAACGAGTAAGTTTTACAGTTTTTTTCGATTGCTAAACGACAGTGGGCACAACTGGAGTCACGTGTGCAAAACTCTAACTCCAGTCTGCACAGCAGCAGTTCATGTGGACCAAACTCTAGTTCGTTTTTCATGGCTTGAACACAGTTTTGAAAACTCTACACACTTATCCCATGACTTTAACCACAACGTGCACAACACTGTAGATTTACAGCACTTTTTTCAAATGCTAACACACTGCTGTCAAAACTGTGAACCACACATTCAAAACAGAATGGATTTCAGTCTGGTGCCTATCAAACACTGCTGATTGCAATTTTAGCTGAAAGCCTCAGCAGGTGTCTTGTTTTAAAATAGTTATTGAACATATATGGTATTTATATAGAGAAAGCTCAGAAAGCCTTTTTTTGTATACAAACACCAAATAAGAATGAAACAATTATACACTGTACCGTTTGAGAGAAACAGGTAAAAGAGCAAAGATACCAACATGTCCAGGTAAGATGTCTGAGGTTATGTACACAGCTATAAAAAAAGTGAAAAACTCTAAGGGCCCTATCTTGCACTCAAGATAAGATAAGCAATTGCCTTTTTACACCGACGCATGTATCATTCCTATTTTGCACCCGACACACAGCGGACGTTTTCCCTCCACAGACGCACGTCAGTAAATTAGGGAATGTATTTGCGCTCCTGGGGGCGGTTCAGCGAAAAGAGGAGGCGTGTTCCGGCGCAAACGTTATTGGTGCTATTTTGCAGTTTCAGAAAACAATTCCGCCACTGACCAGGAAAAACCTGGTCTAAAGTCAGTGGTACTAGTCTAAAGTCAGTGGTGCTAGTCTAAAGTCAGTGGCGCTAGTCTAAAGTCAGTGGCGCTAGTCTAAAGTCAGTGGTGCTAGTCTAAAGTCAGTGGTACTAGTCTAAAGTCAGTGGTACTAGTCTAAAGTCAGTGGTGCTAGTCTAAAGTCAGTGGCGCTAGTCTAAAGTCAGTGGTACTAGTCTAAAGTCAGTGGTACTAGTCTAAAGTCAGTGGTGCTAGTCTAAAGTCAGTGGTACTAGTCTAAAGTCAGTGGTACTAGTCTAAAGTCAGTGGTACTAGTCTAAAGTCAGTGGCGCTAGTCTAAAGTCAGTGGTGCTAGTCTAAAGTCAGTGGTACAAGTCTAAAGTCAGTGGTGCTAGTCTAAAGTCAGTGGTGCTAGTCTAAAGTCAGTGGTACTAGTCTAAAGTCAGTGGTGCTAGTCTAAAGTCAGTAGCGCGTTATTCAGATGCTATTTTAGGGGCGCATGCTTGGCCATAGTGTAGCGTGGGCACAATGCGCATACACTTCTCTCATCTAAACGGACGCAGCAGTTCCCATTTTTGCAAACCATACATAATTTCAAGGAAAAATATTACTGAAAATGCGCTTCAGGTGTTTGGATAGATGAGGAGGAACTTTACAGTCCCAGCATTCTTTGTGGCTTGTTGTGTTTTACACAACATTTCCATGAATCATGGATGTGTTGATGACATAAATGAGGAAATATTAGAGGACTTAAGGAGACGTGATGTTGAACTCCGGCGGGATTGGACACTCCGGCGGGATCTGGTCCGGGAGTAGTGATGTGCTCCTGGTGGGGCGGGTGGACGGAGATGGTGTGGGGGGAGGAGGAAGGGGCACAACAGGAGCAGGTGGTGCGTTTGGAGGCCCACGCTCCATGGCTGTAGCAATCCTCTCCAGACTTGAGGAGATGCACCCGAGAGGCCGCAGCAACATCGCCACCCGGTCAAGACGGCATTTATTACTTTGCCGCATCCCAGACAGCTCCCGCTGGCGTGCACCAGGCAAATCCGCCGTTATAATAGCAATCCGCCATGGAACAAGCGCGCCTGCTCTTAAAGGGAATGAGAGATGACGCTCTGATTGGTTTATTGCACGTTACGCCCAAACCACACCTAGCTACTTCAGACCAAGCCATTTTAGATTTGCGTCGGGCACAGAGTCATTTATCCCAACGGTATCATAGCAACAGCGCCCGAGATCCGCCCACAAAGCCACTTGCGTTTTGCGTTTCATACTTGCGTTTCAGATCGTTAAAATAGGGCCCTATATCTTTACAATAGTAAAACTGTGTTCTTACTGTTTTTCAGAAAGTAATGGCGGTGAAAGCAATGGAAAACCACATTCATTAGTATTTAGAGATGACGCAGACATCCAATGTGATGAAGAAAACTTGCCACATGATGCTGGAGAGAGGCAGGATTAGTCACACTATTCTTTGGTACTGTTACGTATGTACCTTTAGTTCTTTTTCCCCAGTAATTCCATAAATTACTAGAGACAAAATATTTTATTGAAGAAAACTGCTAAATTTTCATTCCTTCTTTTTTACCTTATGTAAAAATTGGTATGCTATACAATCTATATTTTTTCCTTAAATAAACTATTGAGTAGTGTCAAGTCACTCAAATTGTTCAAACTGTAAAGATGAAAAAGTTTGTAATTTCTGTATTGGTGTTTGGCGCTAGTGTTTTCACCCTCAGTGTGTTCTGAGTGACAGTGTGTGTTATCTCAGTGAGGATTGTGCATAGTGTTTGGCTGCACTGAGCCTGTTTTGCAGCTGATGTGAACTGTTTAGCTCAGGTGACTGTTGGTAGTGCAGACTGTAGTTAGAGTTTTGCACATGTGACTCCAGTTGTGCCCACTGTCGTTTAGCAATCGGAAAAAACTGTAATTAGTCAAGCATGAGAGTTACAGACCCACATCTGTGGGATCACAAAGCAGAGACTAAGTTTCCCTAGCAACAGACAAATAGTCAGAGCTGGTCCACCAATCTCTCCCGCCGAGTGAGCCCCGTTCTATGCTTTCCCTAAACTCTTATACCACCCCCCCCTCTCGCTCTGGGGCATTGTCTTCTTGTCCCGCACCGGGACAGTTATCTTCTCACAACACAGTCCCCCCCCCCAAAGCAAACAATATGTGACCCCACTGTTTACTACTGACTTCCTGTGTACTTCCACTTCATGGGGAAACATTGTCCTACTACGTTCACCTGAGGGGAAAATGTTACCGGTGATGTTGCAGTATGAGATTTTACACACGAAGTACAACGATTTTAATATGATGCATTATTATTCATTAAGCTGCTGTCATTGAAGCTCAGCACACAGTTCACACTCAGATGTGTCAGGAAAGGGAGGGTTTACGCCCTTTACAGTCGAGGTGAATAAAGAAGCCGCCCATTATTTGGAATTAACTTTATTCTTTTGGTTCACTGCTTTAGTTGGTTTCTAAAAACACACACACACACACATACACACACACACACACACACACACACACAATTTATCATAATCATTTTACCATTACAATCTCTCATGCTCTGCATAATACCCCACAAAGAGTAGAGGGAGAGAAGGAAGATGAGAGGAAAATATTTATCTTCTCTTCTCTCATAGCACTGAGGTTTCTGCGACGTCGGCCTCTATCGATTGGAGAAAGTGGAAGGTCATCCATTTAATGTGTGTGTGTATGTGTGTGTGTGTGTGTGTGTGTGTGTGTGTGTCCTCGCGTATCGATTGGTTAGAGGTTGGAGGTTTGTACCTCACCACCTACGCCTAAATGTGTCACCCTGCTGTGTGTGTGTGTGTGTCTGTGTGTGTGTGTTTATACGGGTGTGTGTTGTCACTTCCAACATTGATTCCCTGTGTGATGAAACACCTTCCCATCAACCCTTTCATCATCACTCAGCGGGAGGAGGAAAAGAGTGGAAGAGTTTGTGTGTGTGTGTGTGTGTGTGTGTGTGTGTGTCCCTGGGTCCCTTAAGGAAAAACGTTTGGGACCCACTGCTTTAAAGGACCATTCAGCAGCGTTTTGTGTAGCGTTAGCGTGTGTTTGGGGTGTGACGGTACAGTGCATCTCACAAAGACATGTTGCGGTGTGTAGTTCTAGTGTTGTCGTGGAGACTGTAGGCTCACCGCTAGGTTCCACCAGGAGCGACGCAGCGTGAGTCAAAAACCAGGATGATCTCTCCGCTCTGCTCTGCTAAAAACAGGCACCAGGTCTTATTTTTAAACAAGCCAGGCAGGGAGTGGAAGGGCTAGAGCCTCCGGTCAATTTTCAATATAAACACGCTGTGAAGACTCCCCAACGTATATCACATCAACAACTATATAATACAACATGAAAACACAGCCTCAAATCACTGATCGTACTCTAGACTCACTTTGTTTTCAAATTTGACACCATTTAGTTGCTCTCTGTAGCTGTAGAGGTTCATCCATCATAGCCTTTGCTAATTTAAACAGACCAGTGGCTAATTCCTGGACTCTTGCATCTTAGGCCTGTTAATACAGGGCAGTGGGTAATCCCTGGATGGCTGTAGTTTAGGCCTGTTAATAAAGTGCAGTGGCTAGTTCCTGGACACCTGCATCTCAGGCCTGTTAATACAGGGCAATGGGTAATCCCTGGATGGCTGCAGCTCAGTGGATGATTCCTGGATGGCTGTAGCTTTTTTTTTCATTTATATAAGTCAGTGGATAATATCCGGACACCTCCATCTTGTGGTCGTGTATACAAGGTAGTGGGTAATTCCTGGATGGCTGCAGCTCCTGCTCCTATACACGCTTATTTATAGTGGGGCACAGGCACAGAGAAACTGTAGATGTTCTTAATTGATGGCGTTGCAAATCAAACAATTGATTTATCCGTTATACAAGTATATCGGCCCAACACTGAATACGAAATAGTCTCTGTGGCACCAGACAAATTTAACATTACCGTAGAAGTTTGAAGAACCAGTTTTATCAAAACAACCAAGAACTCAAACTCCCTTTCTTTCATTTTTTATCTTGTGCTGTCAGTCCATGATTTTGTAGTGAAACCATTCAAAACATGAGGTATTAAAATGAGTGAGATAAGATGAAAAAAGCTTCCCATCTGGTAGAATGCTGAGATAGCAAGAGTTTGGGGCAAGAAAACATGAGAGGAAGTGAGATAAAGCTGGAGAAATCTGGTTTCCCAGATTCGTTACACTGTGAAACCAGGCAGCAAAAGTCCTTCATAAGAGTTAGTCCTCATACATTTTTTTCATTATTTAGTCCAGAGCAACACATCTGTACCACTGTTTACATACCTCTAACGCTACTCTGGTGTTAATGTGGGCCGGAACGATCCGGAACTGGGTTCAGGCACCTTCGATTAATAATTTAAAATGATCTTGGCATTTTCATACATCAGTGTTTCCCCTGTGTCCAACAGGAACCCCTGCCAAACTAAGGCAAAAAAGTATAGGGCCCTATCTTGCACTCAGCGCAATTGCCTTTGTACACCGACGCATGTATCATTCCTATTTTGCACCCGACGCACGGCGGACTTTTCCTTCCACAGACGCACGTTGGTAAATTAGGGAATGTATTTGCGCTCCCGGGGGCGGTTCAGCGAAAAGAGGAGGCGTGTTCCGGCGCAAACGTTATTGGTGCTATTTTGTAGTTTCAGAAAACAATTCCGCCACTGACCAGGAAAAACCTGGTCTAAAGTCAGTGGTGCTAGTCTAAAGTCAGTGGTGCTAGTCTAAAGTCAGTGGCGCTAGTCTAAAGTCAGTGGCGCTAGTCTAAAGTCAGTGGCGCTAGTCTAAAGTCAGTGGTGCTAGTCTAAAGTCAGTAGCGCGTTATTCAGATGCTATTTTAGGGGCGCATGCTTGGCCATAATGTAGCGTGGGCACAATGCGCATACACTTCTCTCATCTAAACGGACGCAGCAGTTCCCATTTTTGCAAACCATACATAATTACAAAGGAAAATATTGAATACTGAAAATGCGCTTCAGGTGTTTGGATAGATCAGGAGGAACTTTACAGTACAGTCCTCAAAAAGTCGCAGCATTCTTTGTGGCTTGTTGTGTTTTACACAACATTTCCATGAATCATGGATGTGTTGATGACATAAATGAGGAAATATTAGAGGACTTAAGGAGACGTGATGTTGAACTACGGTGGGATTGGACACTCCGGCGGGATCTGGTCCGGGAGTAATGCGCGATGCTCTCCTTGTGGAGCGGGTGGACGGAGATGGAGTGGGGGGAGGAGGAAGGGGCACAACAGGAGCAGGTGGTGCGTTTGGAGGCCCAGCTCCATGGCTGCAGCAATCCTCTCCAGACTTGAGGAGATGCACCCGAAAGGCCGCAGCAACATCGCCACCCGGTCAAGACGGCATTTATTACTTTGCCGCATCCCAGACAGCTACCGCTGGCGTGCGCCAGGCAAATCCGCCGTTATAATAACAATCCGCCATGGAACAAGCGCGCCTGCTCTTAAAGGGAACGTGAGATGACGCTCTGATTGGTTATTTTCATGTTACGCCCAAACCACACCTAGTTACTTCAGACCAACCCATTCTAGATTTGCGTCGGGCGCAAGACTCATTTATTCCACCGGTATAATAGCAACAGCGCCCGAGATCCGCCCACAAAGATACTTGCGTTTTGCGTTTCATACTTGCGTTTCAGATCGTTAAAATAGGGCCCATAGGCTACAACAAGTAGATCAGACCAGGCAATCTGATTGGTCAACTAGACATTTAGAACATGCTCAAATCAGCATGACGGCACACCCAGAGCCATGTGAGCACACCGGGCTCATCATTTCTGTTTTTGGAATATTTGTATTCATGAAAATAAATCAGGAACACACGGAAGCGCTCTGACATATATACTGTATATATAAAGTGATTGATTGGGTTCAACGACTCAGTTTCTGGAGTTAACTGTTTTTGGAAATGTTTGGACCACATCAGCTGTGCCGGTGACAATATGGAGTATTGTTTGATTATAACTTTTATTTTGTGGTAACCAGGGTGTGATTGGTGGGGGGGGGTCTATATATTGCTGCCTCTGCTTAATTATAAGTGATCAATGCTACTTCACCAATAGACCATATATTATATAACTAAAATAAAAGTATTTTTAACTAAGTAAAACAGTGTAACGTGAACACGTAGTGCCATAGAACGATAAAATCCAAGCAGCAGTATGTGGTTGTATTTGGCCGCTACAGAGCTCCAGGACGCCGGCTACCAGCGCCAGTTGTTTAGCCGCCAACAGGTGACTGCGAGCCGGCTACAGGCACCGCCAGATGACGCTCCTTTCAGGGGCCGTGGTGGTGGCGTTTAGCCAGAAAGAATTAGCGCCATGCGGCAAAGACAGTTAAAGGGTAACTACCATTTTTTTTTAACCTGGACCCTATTGTCCTATGTTTTTGTGTCCAAGTGACTGATGGGAACAACAATCTTTGATATCGGCCCAGTATTAAAGGGCAGCATTTTCAGGATTATACTTGAATTTTGTGTTTGTACTAGAACTGTATGGAGGGAGATCTGAGCTGGACTCTGCTTAAAGAAATAGCCATTTAAATGCCACATTGCTTGACAACAACCAGTCATATTGTTAGTTGCTGGCACTTGGCTCTATACACGTTCACAGCAGTCCCTCCAGGATTTTGCGGCCTTTTTTTGAGATTGTTGCGGCCCAAAATGCCTGATTTTGCGGGAGCTTTTGTAAAAAAATCGTTGCAATGAAGTTGCGAGAGACACTGAAAATTGCAAAAAAATAAAGATGCAATTTCTTTTTGGTATACTTCTTCAAAACTAAAAAGGAAACTTGTTTTCTGGGAGAATAAAGCTACTCTGGGCTGAGTTTTCCCAGCTGCCCCGCCCGCTGCAGAGAGCCGACAGGATTGAAACAGCAGCAGCTTTCAGTGACTTCAGAGTGAAAAACCGTTACAGCGTACTTTGATGTTAAAATGTATACAGGTTAGTAGGACGGTCTGAAATGTTTTGCACGGTCTTTCACTGTAATTTTGTTGGTGAATGTGAGATGTTGGAGTCACACACGTCTCGTCTTCATATCAGAAACAAGGACATGAATTTGTGTGGCTCTCAGCGTCACACACTGACGCAAAAGTCTGGCACACGGGACTGCTGGGATTGGTTGAAGTCGCGGGGGGTCTCTGGTTATTGGTCAAACTTGCGGTAAAGTTGCGGTGATTGGTCAAAATTGCGAGTCACACCGAATTCACGGTGATTGGTTGAATTTGTGTGAATTGTTGGGATCGTGACATTGTGAAATCCTGGAAAGACTGTCATATTAACAAAAATAACTAGGGGGGGTGTACAGTTAGAAAAAAAAATTATGATAATAAAGAGACGTGGTTTACTTTATAGGCTGTGTATTTGTGTTATTACATCATCTGGGTCACATGACATTTGATATAACCATAAGATGTATCCTGGAATCCATTCAAAACTTGTATTTGTTTAAAAAAGTAATAAATAACTAAATATTTTAAAAATTTGACTGAAAGAAACAATTGTGCTGCTAATCGCAATTATTTCTGAGACGATTAATTGTACGGCAAAATTTTGAATTGTTTTACTGCCGTACTGGAGTCTGGTATTTTGGACTCGTGGTTTGTTATGTTGTGGTGGACGTCAGCATAAGGTGTGATTTAAAGAAAAAACAACAAAGTGGAGGTTGGATTATTACTCCAAACTACTGTTTATTACAGGCTGTCAGGTCAGCTCTCAACGGTCACCTCAGTGTGTGTGTGTGTGTGTGTGTGTGTGTGTGTGTGTGTGTGTGTGTTAGGGTTTTTTGGCACTGATGACAGTCTCAAACTTTGCGGTGTGTCCTGTGTTTCCTGCTCACACTGTAAAAACATCAGGGCTCCAGACATGGAAAAACACCTGGAATTACTGCCCTGTAACACAGAGCTTTTACTGGAAATTACATGCACGCACGCACACACACACACGCACACACACACACACACACACACACACGCACACACACACACACACAGAGCTTTCAAGGTAAATTCATGTACTGTAGCCACACACTCAGCTTTCACAGGAAATTACTGCAAACACAGAGACACACTGTGATGAGCAGCTTTATAGCTACGGACACATACACATAGGGCTTTCACAACAAGTTAGACAACATACACACCCACACACACACACACACAAACATACACAGACACATTCTGCACGCACACACGCCATGCCTCACACTCACTTTATGGTTAGGGTTAGGTCATTCTTCTCGTTTCTGACTTCCCCAGAGTCAGAGAAGATAAATATCAGTTTCATAGTTTCATCTCTATATATAGATATAGATAGGCTATACAGCTCCTGTATAGGTCACCATATCACTCACTTTAAACAATACCAAAGAGAAAACACATAAAACCTAAGTTGCAAAAGAAGAAGCTATATGATTATAGTACATATATAGTTAGTATTCTTTTCGACCTTATGCATCTGCTTTTTTTCTGTTTCTATGTGCCTTTATTCAACTTCATCCATTCCGTCAGTTTCCGTATTCAGGTCAGTGAGGTCAAACAGTACACACACACACACACACACACACACACACACACACATGTTAAGATATTAGAGATTTTAGTCACTCACCTACAGTGGTGGAGATTTAGAGGAATAAATATCCATTTTAGAGAAATGTAAAACTAGAGGGCTGTGTGTGTGTGTGTGTGTGTGTGTGTGTGTGTGTGTGTATGTGTGTGTGTGTGTGTGTGTGTGTGTGTGTGTGTGTGCATGCGCATGTGCGTGTTTGTGTGTAGTACAGGCTTTTTTAACGGCAGCTGGCTGAAATGAGCCCTGAAATTGAGTGCAGAGAGAGAGAGAGGCAGTATGAATGTGAATCAGAGTGGAGCTGAAGCAGTCTTGTTCTGCATAAATAGAGGTTGAAAGAGAGAGAGAGAGAGAGAGAGAGGGTGAGGCAGAGAGGGGATAAGGAGAATATTTATAGGCAAAATGATAAGGAGAGAAAGAGATTTGGTCTGTATCTGTTTCATACCACAAGTCCCCCTTCATACATTTTTACTGCACTGGCACTAAAGACGGGCCGCGTGAACTAAGCTGTTTAAAGGCCGAGTCCATCTATGTTCTTTTCCAGGTTATTTTGAAATGGAAGCGCCCACTCAGCCCTAGCAAAAAGCAGTGACATAGGTTACCACAGTAATCTTATCAATAAAGTTATGAATAGAGATGTTCCCGATACCAATACCGGTATCGGAAAAACCTCTGATACTGCCTAAAAAGCTGGTATCGGTATTGGAAAGCCAGATAAATTTAGCCTTGAAGAAAATCCACTTTAAAGTAGCTTATTTATGTTCTTTTTCCATTATGACTGACTGTCAAACTAGTTCTTTGGCATTCACTGTTTGTGTCTACCCCATCTGAGGCTTGTCCCCCCCCACCCCCCCCAAAAAAAAACATGCTGTGTATTGTAAACAATGTAATAATATATGATTGAAATCACTGTCTAAGTAGTAAAACAATACAAACGGGGCAAAAATTGCATTGTAAAGGAACACGTCGACTTATTGGGACTTTGTCTTATTCCCCGTGTCCCCCAGAGTTAGATAAGTCCATACATACTCTGCTCATCTCCGTGGGTGTCGTAACTCTGTCTGACGCCCCCACCGCTAGCCTATCTTAGCACAGATCCTGGAGGTAACGGCTCCATCTAGCCTACTGCTCCCAATAAGTGACAAAATAACGCCAACATGTTCCTATTTACATGTTGTGATTTTTATAGTCACAGCGTGTAGAAATAACAAGGTCACATGACACACAGCCATCTTCTAACCGTATACATACTGAGAACTATTCTCAGGATCACTTCAGTAACGCGAGTTGTGGAACTCCAGTATGTAGACAAGGCCATTTTATTCACTTTAAACATCGGATGAAGGGATTATTTTCTCTAATACAGATGACGCTGTGTCATTAATAAATAAGTCACGACAAAAGATTTTTCCGTAGGTTCTCTATGTTAGCGATTATAACGTTACCTAGCATGTACAATTTTGGCTGTATTGTTTGTGTCCCCTTCAAAAATTGCTCTTGAGAAATGTTATGTTTATTTGTGTGACGTGTAGTGAACTTCATGTGGATGGATGAAAAGTTATATTTGAATAATGTATTCATATTTTCTTTTGCTAACCATAGATATTTACACAGCTAAAAGACATATTCAGCATCACGGAGATTAGTTTTGTTTGGGCGTTCACGAACGTTAGCTGACGTTAGCTTCTCTGTGTTGCCAGATCTTGCGAGAGTTTGGTACTGAGACAGAAACAGGTCTCAAATAAAGTTAATTTTCTCCCCATGTGTTTGTCTGAAAAACGCAATTTTAGTGTCAGAATGTTCTGGAGATATGTGGCTTGTGAAAAATGGCTCCAATATTTACTTTGGTGACTATGGGGGGAAAGGATCGCTCATAATCTGTGTTCACGTTCACTTCTCCCGTTGGAATCAATACACTCAGGACCTGCCGCTTGGCTCCTAAAGAGGCATGGCCGTGGCGGAGCCCACGGGACACAGAGACAGGAAACTACTCTGAGTTGGGGTGTCTCGCTTCTAAACCGTCTCTGATATCCCTGCCTGAACGTATGCTAGAAGGCTCCTGAATCAAACAGAGAGAGCTTCAGACTGTAGAGTTCTCTGTGAAATTGCGGATAAAACCCCTAAAGCTCAAGCTCAAGTAACATTACTTTATAAAGACTTTGTTACTGATTGGTCCTCAATACTTGTCTTAATGTTTTATAATGATGCATTTAGGTGCATTGTATGCACTTTGTAAATATGAAAACATTGAGGGAGAAAATGTCGTTGTTTATGGAATGTTTCTTTACCTTCTTTCATATGGAATTTTATTAAAAAGGTTAATTTAGCAATATAATTGCAGTCAAAACTGACTCTTATACATAATAAACCCAGACAGAGGTTACTGTATAAGAATATATATATATATAAATATATTGATATATTTTATTTATTTTTAAGGTGTATACTATATCTAGAGCCTCTACTGTTGTGTAGGCTGCATATTTTGGACGCCAAGAAACATAGTACATGGTGTTTTGTCCATTTATGTATAAGCTTTCATTGCATTCTTTATTGCAAACACACACACACACACACACTCTCACAAACACATACGCACATCCACACACTCTCACACAGACACACACACGCACACACACACATAAAATCACATTTCTTGTAGAAACCAGACTCCCCTAAAGATCATTCAGGCAGCAGAAACAATATAAATGCAGAACAGCTTGTAGAAAATGGACAGAGTGATGGAAAAAAAAAAGTGTGTGTGTGTTTGTGTGTGTGTGTGTGTGTGTGTGTGTGTGTGTGTGCACGTTCACGTCGCAGGTATAATTGGTCATCGGGCAGACTGCAGTGTTATTTTCAACACTTATTCAGATTGTTTTCGGGCTCTTCTTCTGTGGTGTCTGACTCTATTATTTAGCCCAGCCGTCAATTTGCGGCAAAGAGTAACGCTTTACTGCTCAGCGCCGGCTCGGTTTCTGGGCCCGGGTCACCGAGCAGCAACCAATCCACCCTTCACACCCCGAAATCTCATTTCACAGAGACGTGAGTAGGTGTGTTAACACTCCTTTGTTTCCAGCTCCAAGCCTCTTTTTCTTCTCCTTCTCCTTCTCCCTTCATCTCCTTGTCTTTTCCCCTCTTTCCCTTTCTTGTAACTTTAGACTAATTTCCTCTCCTTCTCCCCTCTTTCCTGTTTTTCTTCCTGATCTCCTCCTCTTTTAAAATGTTTTCTCCCTCAACTTCTTCTTATCTTTATCATTGTTTATTTCCTAAATCTGCTCTTTTTCTTCCTACATGTCCTCCTCTTTGTCTTCTTCTTCTTCCTCCTGGTTCTCTCTTTATTTCCTGCTATATCCTGTTTTTTTCTTTCATTCATCACCTGCTCTTTTTCTTCCTTCCCCTTTCCCTCCTCTTTCTCTTCCTTCATCTACACTTTGTTTCATTTTCTTCCATCGTCTTCTTTTCCCTCTCCCTTATCCACTCCTCTTTCCCCTCCTTTCTTCTTTCCTTTAAATCACGTCATGTAGTGTAAAATGTGTGTGTTCAATGAAGCTGTATTGACACGTACAGACATGCCACAAGCTTTTAGTCTCTGTGGAGAGTCCCAACGGTTGACCCCAGGGATAGATTGGATTTCTCTCAGCTTATGATGAAGGACAGGAGAGTAGGAAAAGGACACAAGGAGAGGAGGAAAGGAGACAGGGAGAGAAGACAAGGAGAAGAGAATAGAGTTGATTGGTTGATTGTTTGGTTTTACATAATCATCTGTGTGTGTGTGTGTGTGTGTGTGTGTTCTTGTTTAACTACATTTGTGGGGTCCAAAAACCAGGAGTCCAGTATACGTGTGGGGTCCGGACAGCTTTGTGGGGCCAAAATGCTGGACCCCACAACTTTAAAGGGCTGTTTGAGGGTTAAGACTTTTGGTTGTAGGATTAGGGTTAGAATTAGGTTATGGTTATGGTGAGGGTAAGGGTTAAGGTTAGGCATTTAGTTGTAATGGTTAAGGTTAGGGTAAGGGGCTAGGGAATGCAATGACGGGTCCCCACTGTGTGTGTGTGTGTGTGGGTGGGTGTGTGGGTGTGTGGGCGGGCTGCACGATATGAGGAAAATATTGAATTACTTTGTATTTTGACTGATATACGATATTTGATTGCGATATGATTCACGATATTGGAGGGAATGATCCTTTGTGTATCATTATTCTAATATTCATTGAAAAATAACAGAAATGTAAATGGTTATTTTGTGATTTTTGCAAGGATCTGTACCAAACAAAGGTTTGTAGGCTGGGACGTCTCCGCGGCACCACAATACTTCATTCAGAATGGTTTGACATATTATTTGGATATTGCACACGTCCATATTGTGATTTCGATACAATTGTGATTTATTGTGCAGCCCGTGTGTGTGTGTGTGTGTGTATGTGGTACATTGATTATTGCTGTGTTTCCGCCTTGGGGACTGTTCTCTCCAGCAGTATAATTGACGGCAACTTAAAAGCAGGAACTACTGTAAACACTGCTGTTCACACACACATCACATACACTCTGCCCTGGGAACTCCAGGCCTTTCTTACTCTGCGTTTTTCTCAGTACGTAGTGTTCTTGTGCACTTGTGAAATGCCACAATTCAGTACTGTAGCAATTCATTTAGCCAATACCAGTCCAACTACCTTGAAGTGTTCTTGCTCGGCATGGTTTAGCGAGGATATTCCCGGAGCTGACTTGGGTAAACTTGAAGGATCCCAGCGTGCATTTCTTTTCAACTACTGGCAATAGCAGAGAATATGAGCCAATCCCATAACTGTCACAATTTTTTAGATGCTGCTGTTGAACGGAGACATATCAAACATTTCAGTTTACAAGAAAGTATGATATTTTGTATTGGAATTGTTTTGGTATCATTATAACTTTAGCTTGTGTTGTCTAAAGACAAAAGAAGAAAAACACATATTGCTGGCCATTCATATCCATATTTTCATCCCTGCATAACAATATAGAGCAGTTTGTTTTTGGTGGGATGATATGTTTTATCTGTTATACAGTGAATATTAAACATTAGCTATGCTTAAAAATGTCTTATCTCGAATCGTAATCATAATAATAATAATAATAATAATAATAATAATAATAATAATAATAATACCAGGTGTAAATAGAAAGGCCTGTGGGTCAGATGTCATTTAAGTATCCAGGTCTTTAATTTTTGTCTTATAATTATTTAGGAATTGCTTACATTCTACCTCAGGATATGGCGAATTGCCCAATTGTTAGGAGTCTAGCTATAACTCCACTATAAAAGTAGTTATTCCAAAACCCTATTTATCAACTTCTCAAAGGAACAACTCCATATTTCTATTTCAATGTTTGAATTAGGGTTCCACGATATTGACAAAATGCGATATCGATTATGAATATTGCGATTTTAAACATGTAAAATTACAAATGTTATGGGAAAGCGCATCAAAATAGATTCATAATAAATACGACACGGCTCTAAATCAAACGCAGCTAGGCCCCACAGCCAACGGACGGGACGCAGCGCTCCACAAAATAAATCAAATATTGCATAGTTGTCGCGCCGCTTTCGATATAATATTGCGCAACGTGATATCGCAATATACGATATTGAGTTGATATATCATGCACCCCTAATTTGAATTCATCTGCAAGACTGAGATGTCAGCCATTAATCATCCCATTACTTTGACCAGCTTTGATTTAATGTGAGAGGAGGCAGCCGTCTCTACGTCCAGATGATTGATATGTTCTGATTGATGACTAAAAAGTCTTCAGATGCTCTTTCTTCGTGCCTGTGATCTTCTTTACCACTCTTCTTCCTCCTTTTCTTCCTTCTTGTCTCTTCACGTCTTTTCCGTTCCGTCTCTGCTCATCTCATTTGTCATTTGCTCCCTATTTGGTTGTTGTTTTTTTTTTGCTCTGCCTCCTTCCTGCACCTTCCCTCCACCTCCACCTCCTTGTCCCTGCTCCCCCCCCCTTCCCCCCCTTGCCCCCCCTTGCCCCCCCCTTGGATGAACTGTTAACAGAGGTCACGCCCACTCAGTATAGACCCGCCCACACGCCTCCCCCCTCTTCCTCGCCCTCCTCCTGCTCCTTCTGGAACCCCCTTGACTTACTCCTCCTCCTCTGATCCCCCACCAGTGTCCCCCAGCCCGGGCGTTGCCCTCCCCTCTGCCCCCCGCGACCTGGTCCCTGTCCTAGTGTCCAGCCGATTTGTCCGACTCAGCTGGCGCCCCCCGGAGGAGACCGGAGGAGCCGTGCAGACCTATGGCATTTATTACTCCCAGGACAGAGTTGAGAGGTAAGATGGGAATTTCATTTTTCTTTGTCGGATTCTGACTCTAGAATAGAGCTGGGCGATATGGAGAAAATCAAATATCACAATGTTTTTGCCCAAACACATCGATGTAGATATTGCGGCGATATAGTAGGGTTGACTATTGGTGCTTTCACAAAATATTAACGCAATGAGAGTTTTGATAAATAATCACCAACAATGTGGATACAATGACTAAGTGGGTAAAGGCAAATAATAAAACAGCTAGAACAGTGTGGTGAGTTCAGAGAAATACATAACTTTACAGTTACGCAGCCTTTAAACCAGTAGAAGACAACTCTCGTGTCATAGCACGATATCACAATATCCAAAATCTGAGATCTGAAAATCTATATCCAGCCCCATATATCGACGCCGAACTTAAAATATCGATATATTGCCCAGCTCTAATCTTTTTTTATTATTATTTTTTCAAGAATGGGGAAACCCACAAACCTATGTCTACCTTTCTTTGAATCTTTGTTTTTTTTATTTCTGGTGAAAGAATCAGTTTAAAAAAAGTAGTTAAAGTAGTAAAAGTAAACAAATAGTAGTTTTACCTGATAATGGTGCTAGATCATAAGTCAGAGGATCATTCATCAAAGGTATTCTGAGGGGGACATTCATTTGTCTCCCAAAATGTATGGCAGCTATTCAGTTGTTGAGACGTTTAACTGAAAACCACACACGTGAGTCTTACACACTGGGGACGTTTTTTTTCTTGCGATTTATATGCATGTCAATATGCATATATATTTTTTGGAATTCACATTTTTATTGAAGGGGTCCAAACACTTAACTGTGTGACCACTAGCACATATGTGGTTTAATGCACATAATTAAAAAAAACAAAAAAACAGCTTTATCTTGCGCATATGTTATTTTTTGTGTGTGGAATATATAGCGTAATTATATAATTTTGTCATTCCACTCTCATTCAAAGTTATTAAGTCAGTCATTCAAATTGAACTGTATGAATAATATTGATGTGAAATATTTCCAGCCGATTATTTCACAAATTTTGTGTCGTTTGTTCGTCACGCCCCTGGTGTGTAAATGCCTTTATTGTGGAGCTAGAGGGAAAGTCAGAAGATCACCAAAGTCATTGGGATTCATCCTCTGGGGACCATCAAGTTTTGTACAAAATGTCATGAAGATCCATTCAATGTTTGGCGAGATATTTCAGTCTGAACCAGTGTTGTAGTCAAGACCACCTAAACCGAGACCAAGTCATCACCAAGACCAGAGTGTATCGAGACCGAGACAAGACCAAGACTTAATGGGTTGAGACTGAGTCAAGACCAAGGCAGGTTAGACCGTGTCAAGACCAAGGCAGGGTGAGACCGTGTCAAGACCAAGGCCAGACCAGTGCCAGACAGCCAGAGCTTCTTCTCCTGTCTGCCGCATTCACTTTCTTGGGAGTGCGTGTTAAAGGGGGTGGGGAGAGGGGTTTAACAGTAACAAATTTCAAATTAGAAATGAGTCAAGCTATTGGTTGCATTTGAAGCAGGAAGTTTTACATCCAATCACAGTAATGATGGTAACACACAACTAGACAATGCACAGGCAATTTAGGGATGTGTCTGCAGTTCTGGTCTTGAAAGAAAATCCAGAGTCCTCTATATCTGAGACGAGATGGGGTAAAAAATGTGGTTGATTCCCGAGACGAGAACTTCAAAAAGTGGTCTTGAGAGCTAGCCCGATCTCGAGTACTACAACACTGGTCTAAACCAAAGTGGAGGCCGACATTGCCATCCATAGAGCCACACCGGTGGCATTGTAAACTCAACGTGTTGTTGACGTATAAAGGCACAAAGGACATACTAATGGTATGTTTAAGACATTTGATCACAGCTCCGCTGCACACAGCAACTCTGAATGTTTGTTAGAAAAAGCTGTGGGTGACATATTGGCGAGTCCCTCGCTGATGTTAAATGGTAACCTCTGACAGTCTGGGCTCCAGCTGAAGGCTTTCACACCCAGGCTTTTAAGCGTTGTTTCCTCGGGGACTAACTGGCCTGCAGTGCTTCAGGGCTCTGAATGGTACGCTGGACAAAAAGAGTCACTGAAGTTTCATCCCAAAATCACACAACAGAGAGATTCTGTCAGTCCTAATGACTCACAGAAGGAACAGAGGCAGAAGTTTTGTCAGTTCTAATGACTATGTGAGAAATACAGAGGTTTTTCAACACCGAGAGTGGAAGAATGGGGGGAGGGAGGGAGAGATACTTAGATGGAAACCAAGGAAAGATGATAGGAGAAAGGAAGATGGCAGGAAGAGAGAGTGCGGATGACTTCCATTATAGGAAGCATCTTTCTCTATCATTTCTCTACAGACATCTTACGGAAAAGGTGCCTCAGTTTCTGCGAGCGAACATAGAGAGAAAATTGAATGGGAGAATAACAAGTTTATGTCATTTAGAGAAATTGGTTGATGGAAAAGATATTTGGATGGAATTTATACATTTGAAAAACACATTTATTGCTAATGGGTCTTTTTTGTGTGAATTCCATGGTCAAGTGCACTCACTGGCGCTTGAGGACAAATTTGTTGATGCTGTGGTTGATAATTGAATCTCACTTTGCCAGACCTTCCTCCGCAGCGCTGAGGAGGAAGGTCTGGCTAGTCCACACAGCATTCCTGGATGGGAGAAAAACGTGCTCTGGTTTATTGGCATTTCTTTAAACCAATCACAGTCGTCTTTGGGTGGTGCTAAGCACCGGACGCAATCACGGTGCCTCTGCAAAATAGCCTCGGGAAGGAACTTGTTTTGGTGGAACATGTGTACGTTCAAAGGTTGTTTTAGTCGTGCAACAGAAAACTCCGATTGGACAGATAGTCTAGCTAGCTGTCTGGATTTACCCTGCAGAGATCTGAAGAACGGTTAACCATAGTCCTCCTCCACATCCGACCAAAAATGAGGGACAACTTGGCGGAATTCCCGGCAGCACCCGAACCATTGCGGAAATTAAACATCGTCAATATAGACTAATATTTGAATCATCAGGGCAAGGTTGAGGAGAAAAGGATGAAACAAAAATGCAGGAAGCTTAAGAGAGAGGTATAGAAAACGGATCAAAGTGAGAGAGGTTCTGCTCATGAGCGAATCCAAAGAAACCGCGGAATAGATGACAGGGAATAATGAAAATGGAAGCAGAGGAAGAGCCATCTCCCTCTGACTGTGGTTTATTTGTTTTGGCGCCGAGTGAACAACCTCAGACCGTGCTTTTGAAGGGCAGAGAGAATTCAAACTGTGTGACGGACACGGACCTGCTGCTTAATTCCACATCCAGCTCGGCCTCTCTGCCTTTTCACTCAGCAGCTCAGAGGGAAATATGGATTCATAAACCCCGAGAACTCCACTCACCTTTTGTATTTGATTTAACCTCTGTGTCTCCCTGCTGTAGCTGCTGCTGCTGATGGTGATATTGGTTGGTTTGCTGCTCTGTCAGTTTGTCTGTCCAACACTTTGGTCCAGAGGCAGATATCTTGATAACTGCTTAACCTGGCATTGGAATGGCAGTGGACATTCACAGTCTGCAGAGGATAAAATGTCCCTAAAATCCCTATTTGAACATTCCCCTTTCAAGCTGTTGGATGTGGGTATTCTGCTAGGACAGTATTGGCAAGTGGATAGTCGTATTTTCTAAAATGTTGAACAATTTCTTTAAGCATCACTCTGAGTTACACTTATTTTTACCTTTCTGAAATGAGCAGAAGTCACCATTTCTTGTTGTTCATATTAAACTGTGCTCTTACACTGACAGTAGTCATTTATTTGGTGGGAACCAAACCAAATTTGTACACACCGTTTTTATTTGTACAGTTTTCTTCCTCCCCTCTTTCTAAATGGAGCATCAGTTAGAAATCTGGAAGCCAAACCATGTCTGTGTCTGATGCTCAATGGATGAAATCAAGTCAAGAAACTGCAGTGAGATCAATGTGAGATAGATACAGTACCTCGACCCAGTGATGGAGTTCTCGAGTCCTTGACTCGGACTGGAGGATGACTCGAGTTGTTATTTTCTGGACTCTTGACTCGACTTGGACTCGCGCACTGATGACTTGGACTTGGACTTTGAGTTTAGCATTCATGAAATCAAATTCAGAAGTTGGAAGAAGTACTATTTTTATCTGTAATAGGCAGTAATGAAGTACTTGAGTGCTGGACTCGGACTCGAGTTGCTATTCTCTGGACTTGTGACTCGATTTGGACTCGCGCACTGATGACTTCGACTTGGACTCGAAGATTTATTAAATCGGACTCGAGCAATCATGAAATAGAACTCGAAAGTTGGATGAAGTTTCTGACTACTTTAATGTTTAACAGGTAGTAATGGAGTACTCGAGTCCTGGTCTCAGACTGGAGTCGCTATTCTCGCTATTTCGGACTCTTCTTTGGTGACTCGGACTTGGACTTCAAAACTGGGGATTTGAGCCTTGACTCTGACCCGACAGTTGGTGACTCGACTACAACACTGCCTCAACCCATTAATATTTAGTATAAAAGTCATCTTTCTTTACCGTGGACTGAGCAGAAAAAGCAGCTGTGTGGACATGACGCTGCGTTGGAAACATGCTAATCTGTGCAGCTTCTCTTCAGTGATTTGCAGATTGGTGGAGAACTGAGAGGCTGCAAAGTGCTGTAATCTGAGGATTAGCTGCAGTCACTGCAGGATTAAACCGATGACATCTGATTTCAGCTCAGATTATCTGTATTGTTACAAAATAAAACTGGATTAAATGCAGCTCTATTTGATTTTCATATTAAACAAAATAATATGAAGCAAAGAACATTAAATAAATAAGAGAGATGAGTAATACCTCAGTAAGAAGATACGGAGATAATAACAATTATAGTATTAAAATTCAAAAATTTACATTGTTATGTGTCTTAGATTTGTAATGAAAGTAGTTTGGTACATGACATTGTGTTTTCCTGTGTTAGGGAGCGGTCAGTGAACGTGTCGGAGCCGGAGTCTCTGGAGCTGACCGTCTCGAACCTGAAACCAGAGGAGAGCTACAGCTTCAGAGTCATCGCTTACAACGACGTGGGGCCAGGAGAGAGCTCCGCCCCCCTGAGGATCACCACCAAACCTGACCGTAAGACACACACACACAAACGTTTTAACATTCTCACGCCTAATGCAAAAAGTCTCCTTTAGCGTCATATTTAGACACGCTTGGTTGGGTTGGTCACTTTTTGATGGGTCGGTACGAACGTTTAACTGACATGCAGCACAACAAAGGGACAGTTAGGTTTAGGGAGAGATGGTGGGTGGGGTTATAAAATGTACATTTCAGTGACACGTGGGACAACAACGGGACACTAACCTCGGTCTCACGGGTGAAAGTCCTGTGTTGTTTGACCCATCCGCCCCCCCCCCATTGATATAGGTCATCTTAAAGCGCCACGGTCGAGCTGCTGCTCTGTTCCATACACTATATGTGTCAGTATCTGACGCTGAGAGTCACTGACCAAGTTTCATCAGCTTACAATTTGGGAGTGAGAACACGTTCTAACACACACACACACACACACACACACACACACACACACACACACACACACACACATACACACACATACACACACACACACACACACACACACACACACACACACACACACACACACACACACACACACATATCTGAATCTTAAATCTGTGTTCTTTGTTTTCTGTATCATGTGCTTTATATTTTTGGAATATTTTGGTCTACTTCCCGAGGCTATTTTGCAGAGGCATCATATTTGAGTCCGCCCATGACGAATGTGATTGGTTTAAAGAAATGCCAATAAAAAAAGAGCATGTTTTTCTCCCATTCCGGAATGCTGTGTGGACTAGCCAGACCCTCCTCCGCAGCGCTGTGGAGGAAGCTCCGGCAATTCGAGACTAATCTGACCTCGACTCTGATAACCCTTTGGTTGCCAGCTGTCATTTTGCCACATATTTGTTGTCATCTGACCGGTGGTTTGAACTGGCAACTTCCGAGCCAATAGACCACTTCTCTAACCTCTGGCCATACCTACCACCCATGCTGAGCAAATACAAGTGTCGGATCGGGAATCGGTATCGACAGTTTGATCGCATCGGGGAGGTCAAAAAAGCTGATCGGGACATCCGTAAAAATATTTTTTAAAGTATTCATCTTTTCTCTACAACCCTTCAATAAAACTTATAACAACTGTGTGGAGTTTGCATGTTTTCCCCATGTTTGCGTGGGTTTCCTCCGGGTGCTCCGGTTTCCCCCACCATCAAAAACATGTACTAGGTTCTCCAGGCCCCCAGGCACTGGCTCAGATCTGGAGTTGGTCCCCGGGCGCTGTAATTGGCTGCCCACTGCTCCCTTGAGGGATGGGTTAAATGCAGAGAATGAATTTCGCTACATGTACGTGTATGTGACAAATAAAGTACCTTTAAAACTTGAAAAACTCTCATTTCTGAAGATAATGGGCCTGTCTCGGTCACTGTGGGAATGGTAGATGTAGCGGTGGAAGGTGTAGCTCGTTGGTGTTTTAAGCCCCCAATGTCGACTTCAAGGCAGCACTGCAACTGTCAACTTCAAAGGATCTAACCCTAACCATTGCCTAATCCTAGTGCCTTCCAGGCAGCGCTGCCTGGAAGACAACGTTGGGGGCTTAAAACACCAAACAGCGAAGGTGTACTAGTGGCAGCAGTGAGAACAGCAGCAGTAGCATCAGTATGTGGGATGGTGTGTGAGCAGTGTGTTTTCTCTGGGTCTCTACAGTCCAGGTTCCCAGCAGGGTGGAGTCTGTCCAGGCTGAGGCTCTGTCTCCCACCTCGGTCCAGGTGAGCTGGGATCCCCCCAGCCAACCAAACGGCCCCATCCTGGGCTACAGACTGCTGTGGACTGAGAGCCCATCGGGCAAGGAACAGGTCAGCACCATCACTAACCATGTTTCCATACATTCGGCGAATTAGGGCTGAACGATGAATCGTTTTCAAATTGCTATTTGAAAGAATGCAATTAGCTAAGGAAAAAAAAGAAAAGAAGTTTTAGGTCATTTCTGCTTTCTTTGCAGACATGGGTGTCAACAAAGTAGGTTTGCAACTAACAATTATTTTCTTTGTCGATTAATCTGTTGATTATTTTTCTTGATTAATCGATTAGTTGATTGGTCTATAAAATGTCAGAAAATTGTGAAAAATGTGGATCAGTGTTTTTCAAAGCCCAAGATGACGTCCTCAAATGTCTAATTTTGTCCACGACTTAAAGATATTCAGTTTACTGCCACAGAGGAGTGAAGAAACTAGAACATATTCACATTTAGGGAGCTGGAATAAAAAAAAATCAACTTTTTTTTTCATTGAAATGACTCAAACCGCTTAATCGATTATCAAAATAGTTGGCGATTAATTTAATAGTTGACAACTAATCGATTGATTGATTAATCTTTGCAGCTTTACAACAAAGACAGATATAAGTGGACGAACGAGGAGACAAGAGACTTTTCTTAATTTAATTTACGAGCTAAATATAACGGCTATTTTAGACAGCAAGAATCTAAGAAATGCCAAAATTGAGCTGCATCATCACAACGATGTTTGATTGCGTCGTCGTTGGCAATTTTAATACTTTTATTAATTATTATGGTTTATTGACTTACATATCTTTTTAGCGTAGGTTGTACTGATTTTAGGGATGTGAAGCATTTGAAGATAGTCCAAGAAATGACATCATAAGCAAACACCAATGTAGGCACCGTCGGACCTTTTCTATCGCAGCGTTCAAAGGGTTGGGATGGAAACACACTTTCAGCGGCTTTATTCGCTTGAATGTTTGTAGCGAACTTCAGATAATGACAATGGACAAGTGGATGGAAACATAGCTACTGTCGTAGTACTCCCTGTCACGACGCCAGTCACTTTGTGGATTTAATTAACCAAATTCAAATCCCAGCCTTGTTTTTTTTTTCTGAGAGTGATAGCCAAAGTGTAATCACTCCTCTGTGTGTGTGTTCAGAGTGTGGAGGTGAACGGACTCAACTACAAGATGGAAGGACTCAATAAGTTCACCGAGTACGCAGTTCGAGTTCTGGCGATCAACCGCTACGGACCCGGCACCGCCGTGGACACTGTCAGCGTCACCACCCAATCAGATGGTGAGTTGTCTCTTAGCTTCTTCCTTTCTTTAATTTCTTTATTGTTTCTTATCTCTCAATCATCCAATGTGGTAACTTACGATAACCTAACCTTTCCAGTGTTTTTGTGTGAAAGTGACTGATGGATTTGAATTTGGTCCAGTGTTAAGCAAGCACGCCGTGACCAGCAGCTGCAAACCGGCTGCAATGAGATTGCAATGAGGCTGCAAAAAGATTGTTGATCCCATCAGTCACTTAGACATAAAAACATAGGTAAATGGAGGGGGGAGGGGTGTTGCTGAATAAATAAAAACAACATCACACAACTATTTATGAGGGCGTCCAAATAATTAACGGATCTCCACGGAGCACACACACCACCACCACGCTGCTCTCTGCCCGGTGTTGCCAGCTTCATTGATTCTAGTGAAAGCGTAGTGTTGGAACGTCCGCTCTGCCTACGTTACACGTGCAATGTAGCCGGCCCGTTAAGTTAAATTGAATTGAACTTTTAAGGCGAGGAACGAGAAGCGAATTGCCAGAATGTGTGAAAACAGCTTTATCTCGGAATATATAGCATAATATATCATTTTGTCAATCTTTGGGGGGGGGGTCCAAACAGACCACGGCTCTGTCAAGTCGCTGCATGGCGCTCAACTCAAGCTACACTGTAATACATGACCAAAAAGGAGGGTCAAACATATTATCGCAGGCCACACAATTATAACCAGATCAATTTATTGACATGTATCTGTTTAGAACTGGCTGAACTCAACGATATGGCCTGTCAGAGTCAGATGACCCTTCCTTCTTTCATCATTTCCTGGGAGGACAGTACATCGTCAGTGATGAGGTCATGTTGTCCTGGTGGGCAAATCAAATGACAATACTTTTTTCTCCATAACTGATAGCCCCTTGGTTTCCGCTTAAAGGGTAACTGGTGTTTTTTTCCAACCTGGACCCTATTTTCCTATGTTTTTGTGTCTAAGTCAGTGGTTTTCTCAACCTGTATACAACCCCCATAAATGACAAAACAGCCTGGTTATATCATGTTATTTAAGGCCGTTTTACAGTACACTACAGTTATTGGAATACTTGGGCTAAGGTCTACATTTCAAAAGAACATTTCCACAGAAATTGAAAGCTTGGCATAATAATAATAAAAAAACACATCCCCCCAGAATACTGAGGATATGCTCTGAATAGCAGCGACTACCTTGGGTAATGTTTGGACAAGTGGAAGCAATTCAGTTTTGGTGTAAAATCTGAAGAGGAGTTTATCCTGAAGGTCCTTGGTTGTTTAAACACCCTCACTGAATACAATCCGTGTTTGTACAAGCTGTGTTCTACCAAAGAGATCAATACGTAACTAAAACATTTGTGATGCAAGTGCAGTACCATTAGCATCTTTAGTTCTCATATGTTGTTGAAGTTCAGGTTGTTAAAATATTGTCCACACAGCATTTTAATCTGAAACTCCTGGAAGTGGACCTGTTATATAGCATCTTCAGGATCATCCTTGTATTTAGTAATTCTACTAGAACATGTTTACGTTAGAGGAGGGAATCACCAGAAGCCTTACCATATGATATCATCACGATACTTATGTCACGATACGATATCGTCACAATACTTATGTCACAATGTGGTATCATCACAATACTTATGTCACAATGTGGTATCATCACAATACTTATGTCACAATGTGGTATCATCACAATGCTTATGTCATGATATATCATCACAATACTTGTGTCACGATACGATATCATCATGATGCTTATGTCATGATACGATATTATTGCGATTTTAAACATATTGCATTATTCTGCGATACATTGTAATTTATTACCTTTTTTTCCTGGCTGGAGCAGATGACCAATCAGAGAAGGGCGGCTCGAAGTTGCCTAACATTTAGCCAAGAGTAGAAAAAACTGTTGGAAATCTGAACGTTCTCATGAGGATTTGTCTGAAATACGTTTACCTCATTATTTGAATGTTTTGGCCATGTTTAACATGTACAGTATATCCAACATTATGACATGATAGATATGAAAGAAAATATGGAAAAGCATAATAGTCGCGATAGTGTAATGTGCTGCTTGCACAATCAACCTACAGATGCTTATTTGGTGGCTCAGGCGGCTCTGTTGTTGTTAATAAACTTCCATACACAGATGGAGAGAGAGAGAGAAAGAATAGAGGCATCCGTCCAGCTGCAATCACACCATAAAACTGATCTGTAATAACACACACACACACACACACACACACAGATGCAGAGTGGCTGTATTGTGAATCTTCCGGCTGCGTCTCAATGATAAGAATGACTCGTGGGTTAATTGAATCCACAATAAAAGTCTCACACACACACACACACACACACACACACACACACACACACACACACACACACACACACACACACACACACACACACACACAGAGTCAGTGAGCAGCTGAATCAACAGATAAGCAGCTGACAGTTATCCAGGCGTCTGTCAGTTTGAGCGTCCCACTCTGTCTCCGATTCACGGGACAGGACCCCATGTCTGCTGCCTCTTCACCATCGTCCTGTTCATCCTCGTCCTCTTTGTCTTCCTGTCGCTGCCTTGTTACTATCCTCTTTGTTTTCATGTTCTTGCCCTCCATCTATTTTCTTCATCATCTTTTTCTTGTCATCTTTGCTTTTGCTTCTTACTCTTTTCTTCATGTGTCTTGTACTTCCTGTTCTTCACTTTGTTTTTGTTTTTACCTTTTCCCTCTTGTCTTTGTTGTAAATCCTTTCCTCTCCTTTATCTTGCTTGTTTTGTTTGTCTTCTCCTTCCTCCAATTTATTTTTCTGCTCTTCTTCTTCTTTGCCCTAGTCAGCTATTTTTCTCTCCGTTCCGACAATGGAGAGAAAAAAAGCTCCTTCTTAATCGTCTTCATCTATGTTTTGGATCATTTTCCAGGATGTGTGTGTGTGTGTGTGTGTTTGTGTGTGTGTGTGTGTGTGTGTGTGCGTGTGCATTTGCGTGTGTGTGTGTGTGTGTCTACACGTAGATAGCGACATCTTAAAGCAATGTTGTATTATATTGTTGCAAAAGTGACACACTGGCAACAATTTCAGTATTTGTGTGTGTGTGTGTGTGTGTGTTCTCGTTTAACTACATTTGTGTGTTCCAAAAACCTGGAATACAGTATACTTGTGGGGTCCGGACCGCTTTGTGGGTCCAAAATGCTGGACCCCACAACATTAAAGGGCAGTTTGAGGGTTAAGACTTGGTTTTAGGATTATGGTTAGAATTAGGTTATGGTTAGGGTGAGGGTAAGGGTTAAGATTAGGCATTTAGTTGTGTTGGTTAAGGTTAGGTAAAGGGGCTAGGGAATACATGTCAATGACGGGTCCCCACAAAGATAGTGAGACGCACTATGTGTGTGTGTGTGTGTGTGTGTGTGTGTGTGTAATGACACCTGTCATGCGTCCAGGGGTGATCTTGTTTCGCTGTAGTGACACACTCAGATCTCGGAGGCTGAACGGCGTCTCAGCGTTGATCCGTCTGCTTCCTGTCTGTGCTGATGTCATCATCAGGATGATTGATTGACAGCAGGGATCTTAGACCAAACCGAGGCAGCCCAGCACTCAGCCACCACACTGACATTGATATAAAAAAAAACAGCAAAACAACATCAGAGAGAAACAAACTCATTTTAGATGTTCAGCCCACAACATTCTTCAGCCCCGAATGTTTTCTCCAAAGCCCCGAATATTTTAGGTTTTTAAAATAACTTCAACTTTATGTCATTTCCCCTCAGTCTCGCTGACTGGACCCGCAAATCAATGCAGCATCCCTACCTACGTTGTGCAATTTAAAAAAAAGAAACATCAGGGTCTGCCTCTCTTTGGGTGGCAGGAGTGAAAATGAGTCATCATCATTTGTTGTGTTCTGGTTTCAGAATGATGAAGGCAGTAATGGAGAACATTAAGATGCAAAACAGGGTTTAAAAAAGCAGCAAAGACGTGGGAAAAAGCATCAATAACGTCAGAAAAATCAACAAAAACATGGACAAAGCAACAGTGGCTTGCCATTCAGGGCTTTCGTTTGTCTCTAAAGCCCAGTTCAGACCAAAGAGTCGCAATGAGACGAAAACGGTTTAGAACGTTACAGGGATAAAGTTTCAACGGTCTGAACCGGCCCGTCTCAGCTCGACTCAAACCAGCTGATGGCGTCGCCTGACACTCAGCTGGTCGAGTCTCCAGAGGCTGGTTTTAGAACGTAAGGGACGCCTCCTGTTTCAGAGAAGTCAGTTGGTCAAGTCAGCTATAAACTATAGCAATAAAATGATCCATAGTCCATTTTATTTCTATGTTACAAACAGCTGGTCGAAATGGCAGAGCTTCAGACGGTGCCTCAACGACCACCCGAAAGCACGCTAACGTTACATGGTCAAGATAGATAGAGAGTGACTGAAGAGAGCGAGAGGCGTTAGAACAAAGCAGTGAATGAGGGAGATAAAGCTCTTTCGCCAATTCCTCACTAGAAATGTAGTCTCGCTTTGCCAGACCTTCCTCCACAGCGCTGCGGAGGAGGGTCCGGCTAGTCCACACAACATTCCGGGATGGGAAGGAGCCACGGTGCCTCTGTAAAATAGCCTCGGAAAGGAACTTGTTTTGGTGGAACGTGTACGTTTCAAAGTTGTTTCAGTCGTGCAACAGAAAACTAACTAGTCTAGATCTGAGGAGCAGTTAACCATAGTCCTGTCCACAGCTGTTTGGTTTGTGACCCCAGTGTGGTCATGGGCTAGGATCGGTTTTTCCTTCTCAGATTGTTTCCTCTCAAGGATTTTTTTAGAAGCCTAAAATGTGCAGATTCCTCTGCCGTCTCAACATTTCCACTGAGTCAAAGTTGTATTCGTTAGCAGCAGGTTTTTATCTTTGACTGATGAATAACTCGATATGCACGCTGTTTTTTTTTTGTCTTTGTCTGTGCAGTACCCAGCGCTCCTCCCAACAACATCACCTTAGAGGTTGTCCTGTCCAGGGTGAGTTTACATTCCTTCTACTTTGATTTCCTTCTCTCTCTCTGTCCACATCTGTACACCGCAGCAGTCACCTGCTTCATTCAAGGTGATGAAGTTATCCACTGGAAACTATTTCAGGATCTTTTTTTAATCGAATTTCAAGAAAGACTTTTTTTTAACATGTTGCTTGGTCGAACTGAGAGAGTCTGACCATTTAACATTCACAGCTGATTTCCCAGGTTTCTCACACACATTTAAACTGCGACACTGCCATCAGTCAACCGTTGCTCTCTGCTGATCTGGCCTCATTTTACTGATTGATGTGATCTACGAATGTGTCCATATTCATACATATATTCCAACTCATTTATTGTCCCTCAGTTTACTGTCAGAGCTGCTCATGTGATTTATGGAATGAAAATACTGAAGAGGATCTATTTTCATAATTACATGTAAAGTACTAGTCTGGTTCGACCATAGTTTCTTTTACCGGATAGTTCCGGCGCAGCTGAAAGTTCCCCCGGATGTCCCTTCACCTTCTGCTTTCTTTGCGTTGAAAATGAGACTGAGAGCTCCCACACGACGTTCACTACACGTTCAAATGAGGCCACGCCCGTTTATAAGACAGGAAGTGTGTAACCTTTCATACCTCTGGCACTGGTTAAATCTTAGTATAGAGGATTTTTGCTACCGGTTTTTCACATGACAGCACGGTTAGGTAAAATCTGTCATTTCCTCCATTAGGTGTTGGAGCTGTCGCCTGATCCGCTGACTAATTAGCACCAAATGTGTCCGTGTCTTCGCGTGTAAACCCATTTTTATCGGAGATTATTACTGAGTGTGACAAATATTTGACGAATACTCCAGCTGGTCCGCTGATGGTAAACCAATGTGAAGCAGCAGCAGGAAGTGCTGGGTTCCCATCAGCAGTAAATAAAGTGCTCATATTATGCTCATTTTCAGGTTCATAATTGTATTTAGAGGTTATATCAGTATAGGTTTACATGGTTTAATAAAAAAAAACACCATATATTTGTTGTACTGCACATTGCTGCAGCTCCTCTTTTCACCCTGTGTGTTGAGCTCTCTGTTTTAGCTACAGAGTGAGACATCTCACTTCTGTTCCATCTTTGTTGGGAGTCGCACATGCTCAGTAGCTAGGTAAGGACTGCTAGCCAGTCAGAAGCAGAGTATGAGGGCGTGCCCTGACAGTAGCTAGGTAAGGACTACTAGCCAGTCAGAAGCAGAGTATGAGGGCGTGCCCTGACAGTACCTAGGTAAGGACTACTAGCCAGTCAGAAGCAGAGTATGAGGGCGTGCCCTGACAGTACCTAGGTAAGGAATACTAGCCAGTCAGAAGCAGAGTATGAGGGCGTGCCCTGACAGTACCTAGGTAAGGACTACTAGCCAGTCAGAAGCAGAGTATGAGGGCGTGCCATGCTAGCAGCTAGGTGAGCATTATAACGTGTGTTCCAAAGTGACCACGTTTGTCTCTGAAGTAAAGGCTGGACTACAGTAGAGCTGTTTGGAGCAGTTTGTGAACAGTGTTTTCTGTTGGAGATGGTAAGTCCCTTTGGGGGGGGACTTTGGGCTTTTTCACTTTGGAAGCCTATTACGTGCACAAAAAAGATATATAACACGATAAAGGAAAATGAAAACGCCAAAAAGCATAATATGAGCACTTTAAAATCAAATCAAGGCAAGTCAAGGCAATTTATTCACATACAGTACAGGCCACTTAACTTTTTTAAGTACATAATTCCATATCAATCAATCAATCAATCAAAATTTATTTATAGAGCACTTTAAAATCCAAAAAGGACACAAAGTGCTTTACAGTAAGACAATAAACAAATACATAAAAGCCCTAAAATACAAAAACTCACATGACCCATATAATACAAGTACAAACAATAAAAGTCCATACAATGAAACCAATACGATCAGTATAACCAAAACATGAATTTTCAATTTCAGTTTTCAAAGGCCAAAGAATATAGATAGGTTTTAAGAAGAGACTTAAAAATAGACAGTGAAGATGCCTGTCTAATGTGCAGTGGTAAATCATTCCACAATTTAGGAGCTGCTACAGAAAAGGCATGGTCCCCTTTTAGCTTGCGCTTTGTTTTCGGCACACTTAGGAGCAGTTGATCGGCTGACCTGAGAGAACGGGTGGGTCTATAGGGGTGTAGCAGCTCAGAGATGTAAGGAGGGGCAAGGCCATTTTGGCCTTTAAAAGCAAATAAAAGAATCTTAAAATGGATCCTGTGATATATAGGGAGCCAATGCAGTGACGATAAAATGGGGGAAATATGCTCATATTTACGTGTTCCAGTTAACAGACGTGCAGCAGCGTTTTGCACCAACTGGAGACGAGCAATAGAGGACCCACTGACCCCCGTGTACAGTGCATTACAGTAATCCAGCCGAGTGGTGACAAAGGCGTGGATTACTGTCTCCAAATGCTGCCTAGAAAGGAATGACTTTATTTTGGCTAATTGGCTCAAATGAAAAAAACTTGTTTTAACTACTGACCTAATCTGTCTGTCAAGCTTAAGATCGGGGTCAATTTTAACCCCTAGATTAGTGACAGTTGGCTTAATATATTGACTCAAGGAACCCAAATGAGCACCAGGGGCCCCAGCAGTGCCACCAAAAAACATCACTTCTGTCTTACTTTCTTTAAAACTTAAAAAGTTAAAAGCCATCCAGGCCTTTATGTCATCAAGACACTTAAGTAAAGGACCAACAGTTTCATTCTTTTTTAGAGGGACATAGATCTGACTATCATCTGCATAACAGTGAAATGACATACCATGCTTCCTAAGTATGGAGCCAAGTGGAAGTAGATATAGAGAGAAGAGAAGAGGGCCTAAAATTGAGCCCTGTGGCACCCCACAAGACAGAGGAGCAGAGGAGGACACAAAATCTCCACAGCTGACACAGAAAGTTCTACCTTCCAAATAGGATCTGAACCATTTCAGTGCAGTGCCCCTAATGCCCACCCACCACTCTAAGCGAGAGAGGAGGATTTCATGGTCCACTGTGTCAAAAGCGGCAGTCAGATCAAGAAGCACCAGAATAACACAATTCCCAGAGTCAGTAGCTAAAAAAATATCATTAAAAACTTTTAGAAGAGCTGATTCTGTGCTATGAAGGGTTTTAAAACCAGACTGGAAAACTTCGAGAATATTGTGCTCATCCAAGAATGCCATTAATTGACTACAAACTATCTTTTCAAGGATTTTTGCCATAAAGGATAGTTTAGATATAGGTCTAAAATTTCCTAGATCTGCAGGATCCAGCCCATGTTTTTTAATTAAAGGTTTCACTACTGAATGTTTCCAAAGTTTAGGGACCACCCCTGAGGAAAGGCTACTATTTAAAACTGCAAGAATAGATGGCCCTATAGTAGGAACAACCTCCTTAAAAAGTCGAGGAGAGATAGAATCATTTGGAGAACCTGAGGGCTTCAAATGCCCAACAAGCTTCTGTAAAACAGACAAAGTCACAGGTTCAAGCTTTTCAAAAACAGCAGGGCAGAGGACAGGGATTGAGGGGTCATAAGCCAAAGGTGAGATTTGAGCCCTGATGGTAGTGACCTTATCAATGAAAAAGTGAAGAAACTTTTCACATACACCATAGGATGCATCAAAACAGACAGTTTGCGGCACATTGAGAACCGAGTCAATGGTCTTAAATAACACACGAGGATTGTTACAATTTGACAGAATAATTTCAGCGAAATATTTCCTTTTAGCTTCTTTCAAACTTGTCTGGTAATGCCGCCAGCAATCCCTTAACATTTGCAAAGATACATGTAGATTATCCTTTTTCCATTTGCGCTCAGCCCTGCGGCACTCACGTCTGACAACCCGGGTAGAATCATTTCGCCAGGGTTCAACTTTAGTTTTAGATTTCCTAGTTTTCAATGGAGCCACAGAGTCTATAACAGTTTGGCACGTGGAGTGAAACCATAAGCTAAGGTCCTCTGCATCATTACATATAGAATCTGGTATGTCACAGTGTTGACTGAAAATAGAGGAGAACTGAGCAGCAGTGGAAGAGTTAATAATACGGCAGCGCCGTGTAGTTGCGCACGGTTTAGCTGTATTACAGGCAAGCACAATCTCAAATAGAACTGGCATGTGGTCAGAAAACACAGCATCACATATCTCTAAATTATGGATAGGCAACCCATAAGATAGGACAATATCCAGTGTGTGTCCGCGTTCATGCGTGGGGCCAGACACAGACTGCACAAGATTAAAAGAGTCAATGAGGTGTAAAAAGTCTTTTGCCAACGGGTTCTCTGGACAACACACATGAACATTAAAATCCCCAATAATAAGGACACGATCCTATTTAGGCATAATTTCAGCCAGAAAAGCAGAAAATTCATTTACAAAGTCCTTGTATTTAGGAGGCCGGTAGACTACTGCACACAACACTGTGTGAGAGCGACCCAGCTCAAATAAACTCAATTCAAAGCTGGTGAAGTTTGATGATGGCAACAAGTGCTTACATTTATGGACATTCTTATAAACAGTAGCTATTCCTCCTCCTCTACCCGACGTTCGCGGGGAGTTCAAACAGCAACAGTCCTGCGGTAAGAGTTCAGAAAAGGCACTGGACTCACCAACACTCAGCCATGTCTCAGTCACACAGAGAAAGTCCAATCCCCGGGACGTGAAGAAATCCTTAATGATAAAAGTTTTATTTGCTAGCGATCTAGCGTTTACCAATCCAATCCTGACAGAAAACGGCGGGTCTGCAGCGCTGATTGTCTGAGGAGCCCGACATAGTGGTTGCAGGTTCATCCAATTTACCCCGCGCCAGCTGGGGCGAGGAGACCTCTGGAACACCTCATCCTGGCCGACAACACGTACCGACCAGGCGTCGACAGGGTCCAGCACTCGCCAAGAAACGAGGAATCTAGGCACCGCTCGATACTCAGAAAAACGCGCTGAGCAGGCCTTCAGCCTCACCAGCTGACCGCTGCGTTTTCCTCGGCGGCAGTAGCGTTTACGCCGGGGAAGTAGAGTCTCAGGGCGGCAAAGGCAAGCAGGTATTCCCGATAGGAACGGGGGCAAAGTTTTATATCCACCATGGTCAAACCTTACCAGATCTTTTGCCGAGAAACGAAAATCCAGTAGTGTTTGGCGATCGTAAACCAATATGGAATCAATGTTTTGAACAACAATTGACACAAACAGCACAAACACACACAGCATTGACAGAGAGAGACGGCGAGCCCAACACACTGGCGCCATCATCTCCAGCCAGTACTACAGAAGTTGAAGCTAGGTGTCATATGTGTTCATTCATAGTTTTGATGCCTTCAGTGAGAATATACAATGTAAATAGTCATGAAAATAAAAGAAACGCATTGAATGAGAAGGTGTGTCCAAACTTTTGGCCTGTACTGTACTATAGAACAATTCAGACACAAAGGGCTTTACATGCATACACATACAAAGCAAATAGAACCGAAAATTCAACAATCATAAAAAAAATAGACTTAGAGGTTTAGATGGCCATCTTTAAATCAACTTAGGGAAACAATGGCAAACAGAAAAGTTTTAAGCCTTGACTTGAAACTCAAAGTGGCAATCTCGAAGATTTTCATTTAAATAAATGTCTGTTTAGTCTCTAGCATTAGATGAGGTATCACAATGGTGATTGAGCCTATTGCCCACTGATGAAAGTATTACGATATTCTTTTATTTATTTATTTATTTATTTAAAGATTTTTGGGGCTTTTTGGCCTTTATTTGATAGGACAGCTGAAGACAGGAAAAGGGGTAGAGCGACGGGGGGTTACATGCAGCAAAGGATGCGGTAAGGACTGATCCCTGTTACGTGGGGCGCACACTCTACCAGGTGAGCTACCAGGGCACCCAAATATTGCAATATTTATATAATTGCAAATTCCAGAAAAAAAATTCTGTATTGTGTTGCTGCAAAGCATAAAACTGGCAAAACATGTTTGTGAGGGAGCATGACATTGACCACTATTGTTCATTAAAAATGCGTCTACAAAACAAGACACCGGTCATTTTCCACATGTTTTGACTGCGGATCAGTTTGACATAATGCAGGGAGTAATGGGAGAGTCAGGAGCAGCCACAGTGAGCTGTTAGATGAACAGCTGTAGACGACAGGCTGCACTCCTCCAACTTCTCAGCGAGTTAAAGCTGAGGTAGGCACTTTATTTTTGGTGTCACTGGGCAATAAATTCCATAATAATCTTTCAATTTATTGTAATTCAAGTGGTCTGGAAAAAAACACAAGACTAATGCATCTCCTCCTTGGCTCTATACTCAGGCTTGAGTAAATCTAGCCGTCACAGGAGACTTTGGCCAATCACAAGTCATTTCAGAGTGAGAGAGCGTTCCTATTGGCTGTTTTACAAATGCATGTTCCCTTGCTCAGGCCTGCAGCTAATTCAAGACTAAGAGACATTATTGTCAGCCATCTATGTACAGTACATAGAGGAACCAAATTGCGTAAAGATGTACAGTAGTTCAGTTTTTTGTCCAGCGAGCGGACATTTGCTGTGAAAACAGTCGGGAGATCTTGGCCCGCCCATCTCATTTGATGTGTTTGTTGCTTCTGCTAGTCCATACCGACGGCATTTCATTTCCGGGATTGTTCAGGTCCCGCTGGAAAGTTTGGCCGGATGTCTCTCTCCTTTCGCTTCCTCTGTGTTGGTGTTCTAACCTCCGGTGGATTTGTGAGGACTATGGTTATCTCTGCAGGGTAAATCCAGACAGCTAGCTAGACTATCTGTCCAATGTGAATTTTCTGTTGCACGACTAAAACAAATTTTAAACGTACCCACGTTCCACCAAAACAAGTTCCTTTACGAGGCTATTTTGCAGCGGCACCGTCATTGTGTCCAGTGCTTAGCACCGCCCAAGACAATTGTGATTGGTTTAAAGAAATGCCAATAAACCAGAGCCCGTTTTTCTCCCACCCTGGAGACCTGTGTGGACTAGCCAGACCTTCCTCCCCAAGTGCTGTGTCAGTGCTGGAGTATGGTCTGCCTACACTACATCTATTCTGGGATAGGGGGGAAAGCACTCTGGCTTGTTTGTATTTCTTTTAAACCAAACTGTGCTGGGTGGGGCCCTGATAACGGAGAAAGCGAGAGGGGAGGGACATCTATGACGGGCTTTAAGTCCAGCAATGTACATCCATCGAGCCAGACTACTACCAAAACCTATGCAAGTTGCTTTTCACAGATTTGAGAAAAGCTTGGCTTACACTTTACTTGAAGGTATCATAAGAGTGACATGACACTGTCATGAACATGTCATAAACATTATTGACATAACTCTTCTTTTAGTAAGTGTCATTCGGTTTGGTCATAACAAGTTAGGGTTAGGGTTAGGGTTCATGTGTCATGACTGTGTCATGTCACTCTTATGTAGATACCTTCAAGTAAAGTGTTACCGAAATGTGATTACATTAGGATAATTGTGGACAACAAGGCGGGGACTTTGACCTCCACTATTTACACATAATTGTTTTTTCTGGCTCTCCAAGCATTTGCCTATACTGCCTTCACCAGCAGCCGGTTCGGAAGGTTTCCCCTTTCATCATCAGGTTTTTTTTTTTCTTCACCCAGCTCAGAAAGCAGCAGCCGAGAAAAATGACGGATGTTTCCAGCGTCGATGTGAACGGCTCGTTATTTATGTCCATAAACAGGAGGGTCAGATTGTCTGTGGAGAGCTGACCTCATTAAGTTATTTCCCTGCATGTGATTGATATTTCTCTGCTGATTGATCGGGGGTTTCAGAGCTGCTTGACAGTTGAAAGCCTCATGAGTCTTCTCAACTAAACTGTTTTTTTTTTTTAAAAATGTTGAAGTTAATGAAAGCTGAATACCAAACATACTAAAGCAGCAGGTGGTTAGATGTTCAATCCCCTGATGAAGTTTGTGTCACCAAGCCCGCCAGCCCCAGACCCTGACCTCTGACCTCCCTGTAGATGTGGACGAGAAGAAAATGATATTATCCACTGGTTCCAGCAATAGTGGGAGTAACGTTCTTCAGGGGAAAATATACTCCCTTTTTAAAATGCCCTGATGTATCAAAGTAGATTAGACTAAACTGCACTCTTAGGGCTCTATTTTAACCTTAAAATCTAAGTGCACGGCGTGAAGCACAAGCAGCTGCGCTTAGGGCGTGTGCCAATCCACTTTTGCTAGTTTAACGGCAGAAAAAAGGTTCAAAGGGTTGTTTTTAGTGTCTTTAATTAATCAGAGGTGTGTTTTGGGCGTAACATGCAATAAACCAATCAGAGCTCATCTCCCATTCACTTTAAAAGCCAGGCGCGTTTGGACCTTGGAGCATTGCTGTTATGATGGAGGATTTGTTAAACAGGAAGGAGAGATTTCCAGGAGAAGAAACTGATCTGCCCGTGTGTGAAGTGAAAGTGCGCAAGCGGATCATATATATATATATATATATATATATATATATATTTTTTTTTCTTTTGCATGTTTGTGTGCTGCTGTGCGTCCCTGTGTGTTTGACAAGCATAGCGTTTTACTAATTTGCTGTTAAAATAACAATGAAATGCTGCGTTATTGACTTTAGACCAGGTTTTTGTTGGTCAATGGCACAAAAAAAGCAAGTAGAAAAGTACTCTTAGCAGCAGCAAGAGTAGTGGAACAGTTTGTGGTCATTTTGAAGCATCAGAACTCCACAGCGGATATTGTGCTTATTTATTGGAAAAATCAATGAAAACTGCATGTGAACTCCCATAGATATACACATATATCTCTATGGTGAACTCCAAGCTGTGCTGAACTCCTGCTGCTCACTGCTTAATTGCAACAATTAATTGTATGTGTGTGTGTGCGTGCGTGCGTGCGTCTGTGTGTGTGCGTGTCCAGCCTCAGTCAGTTTCTCTGTAGCTTGTTGCTGAAGGAAACAATGTGAATTGTGCTGCATCCGTCAAGTTTCTACTGTCAAGCCAACTTTTCAGACAAATCTGACATTTCCTCAAATTTCCTCCAGTCAGTAGAGCGTTACTGTCAGTGTGTGTGTGTGTGTGTGTGTGTGTGTGTGTGTGTGTGCGTGTGTGTGTGTGTGTGCGTGTGTGTGTTGTTGAATGCTTGGTTGAACACACAGCTAGAGATTACAGTATGTCAGTCTGCAGGCTTTTTTTCCCCCCCCGGAATTCTCCAGAGAGTCCAGCTAGGGTCACTGTCTCTGTGGCTGTCAGAGAGTCAGGATCAGGAGTGGATGCTGGGAACATCCAGCACACTTGCACACCTTAAACTCCACTTCTGCTCTGAGAATAGCTTTTTAGAAGGGGTTCCTGTTGGCGCGATTGCATCTCCCAGTGTGTCTCTCTGCAGGAGTCCCATGTGGTGGGCCGTCTGGAGAACCCAGAGACCCATTTAAACGTTAATTAAAAGCACCAGCGGTGAAGGGTCCAGCTGAGCTCAGTGTCGAGAGTTCATTTTGAGCCTCGACAGAGTCCGTAATGAAAACTCCGATTTCATATCTGTCTATAAGAGGCTGTGCAAGTCGTAATTCATTCTGGTCTTCCAACATACATTCATTCTCTTTTCACATAGACGTAGTTTTTACTTTCTCATACATTGATTTTGCACACCTTTCCCCACTCACCTTTTTTCACTGTCAACAAGAAATACAAGATACAAAAAATACATTAAAGTGATTTTGAAAGGAGTTTAGTAAAGACAGATGTAGGCAGCTGGATGTAACTGTTCTCTGACCTGGTTCTCTCCATGGTTTCATCAGCAGTCAGTAAAAGATGGAGACATCCAGACAAAGACTATTTCTTCAGTCTCTCTCTCTGACCTTATTACAACCATTGTAGAGAAATGCTTTTCCTCAGCGGTGTTCACACTTTTTGTGTGGGCAAACATGATACTGCAGCCATTGTACAAAATGTTCCATCTTTGTTCCAACTCTATTTGGACCAGTGTTGTAGTCGGGTCACTATAACGTTCGAGACCGAGTCAAGTCTCGAGTCCCCAGTGTTCGAATCCGAGTCCAAGACAGAGTCACCAAAAACAGAGTCTGAGTCTGCATGCCTCTGCATCTTTATAATGTGAACATGTATTCAATAGTAGGGGGCGTGCATCATAAACTAGTTTCGCAGGTGGAGGACACACGCCCTGCCCTTGCATGAAACACGGTTTCCGCAGGGTCTTAAAAAGGGTTAACTTCGCTAAAGATTGTGTTCTACGTCCATGCAACGCTACCTCTAATGCTCTTTTTTTCATTCCGTGGTGTTGTAGTTCGTTAGTCAAAATATAATTTCGCTACGACTATGAGACCAACATACAACTTACATTGCAGCCAATCAGCTTTCGTGTCACTGGCGCGAGTCTCTTTCGGAATGTACCACAGACATAAAACAGATTTTATTCGTCAGCTTTGGGAAAGTGCAAGTTTAGCGATACTTGGCTTGAAAAAACTGAATTTAGGGCTCAGTTGATGTTGTGATAAAGGGCTTAAATTTCATTCATAATGGTCTTAAAAAGTCTTAAATTTGACTTGGTGAAACCTGCAGAAACTCTAATGAACAGTTACAGACTAAGGGCCCTATCTTGCACTCAGCGCAATTGCCTTTGTACACCGACACATGTATCATTCCACAGACGCACGTCGGTAAATTAGGGAATGTATTCGCGCTCCCAGGGGCAGTTCTACGAAAAGAGGAGGCGCAAACGTTCCCTGGTGCTATTTTGCAGTTTCAGAAAACAATTCCGCCACTGACCAGGAAAAACCTGGTTTAGGGCCCTATTTTAACGATCTGAAACGCATGTATCAAACGTGAAACGCAAGTATCTTTGTGGGTGGATCTCGGCCGCTGTTGCTATGATACTGGCGGGATAAATGAGTCTTGCGCCCAACACAAATCTAAAATGGGTTGGTCTGAAGTATCTAGGTGTGGTTTGGGTGTAACGTGAAAATAACCAATCAGAGCGTCATCTCTCATTCCCTTTAAGTGCAGGCGCGCTTGTTCCATGGCGGATTGCTATTATAACGGCGGATTTGCCTGGTGCACGCCAGCGGGAGCTGTCTGGGATGCGGCAAAGTAATAAATGCCGTCTTGACCGGGTGGCGATGTTGCTGCAGCCTCTCGGGCGCATCTCCTCAAGTCTGGAGAGGATTGCTGCAGCCATGGAGCATGGGCCTCCAAACGCACCACCTGCTCCTGTTGTGCCCCTTCCTCCTCCCCCCACACCATCTCCGTCCACCCGCCCCACCAGGAGCACATCACTACTCCCGGACCAGATCCCACCGTAGTTCAACATCACGTCTCCTTAAGTCCTCTAATATTTCCTCATTTATGTCATCAACACATCCATGATTCAGGAAATGTTGTAAAACACAACAAGCCACAAAGAATGCTGGGACTATTTGAGGACTGTACTGTAAAGTTCCTCCTCATCTATCCATCCATTTTCAGTAATATTTTTCCTTGTAATTATGTATGGTTTGCAAAAATGGGAACTGCTGCGTCTGTGTAGATGAGAGAAGCAATGTGTATGCACGTGGTGCACACGCTACGTTATGGCCAAGCATAGCATCTGAATAACACACCACTGACTTTAGACTAGCACCACTGACTTTAGACTAGTACCACTGACTTTAGACTAGCACCACTGACTTTAGACTAGTACCACTGACTTTAGACTAGTACCACTGACTTTAGACTAGTACCACTGACTTTAGACTAGCACCACTGACTTCAGAGTAGCACCACTGACTTTAGACTAGTACCACTGACTTTAGACTAGCACCACTGACTTTAGAATAGCACCACTGACTTTAGACTAGCACCACTGACTTTAGACTAGTACCACTGACTTTAGACTAGCACCACTGACTTTAGACTAGTACCACTGACTTTAGACTAGTACCACTGACTTTAGACTAGCACCACTGACTTTAGACTAGTACCACTGACTTTAGACTAGCACCACTGACTTTAGACTAGCGCCACTGACTTTAGACTAGCACCACTGACTTTAGAGTAGCGCCACTGACTTTAGACTAGTACCACTGACTTTAGACTAGTACCACTGACTTTAGACTAGTACCACTGACTTTAGACCAGGTTTTTCCTGGTCAGTGGCGGAATTGTTTTCTGAAACTGCAAAATAGCACCAATAACGTTTGCGCCGGAACACGCCTCCTCTTTTCGCTGAACTGCCCCCGGGAGCGCAAATACATTCCCTAATTTACCAACGTGCGTCTGTGGAGGGAAAAGTCTGCTGTGCGTCGGATGCAAAATAGAAATGATACATGCGTCGGTGTACAAAGGCAATTGCGCTGAGTGCAAGATAGGGCCCTTAAAGTCAGTGGCGCTAGTCTAAAGTCAGTTGCGCGTTATTCAGATGCTATTTTAGGGGCGCATGCTTGGCCATAATGTAGCGTGAAAAAGAAAAATATTACTGAAAATGCGCTTCAGGTGTTTGGATAGATCAGGAGGAACTGTACAGTACAGTCCTCAAAAAGTCCCAGCATTCTTTGTGGCTTGTTGTGTTTTACACAACATTTCCATGAATCATGGATGTGTTGATGACATAAATGAGGAAATATTAGAGGACTTAAGGAGACGTGATGTTGAACTACAGTGGGATTGGACACTCGATGCGCTCCTGGTGGAGCGGGTGGACGGAGATGGAGTGGGGGGAGGAGGAAGGGGCACAACAGGAGCAGGTGGTGCGTTTGGAGGCCCAGCTCCATGGCTGCAGCAATCCTCTCCAGACTTGAGGAGATGCGCCCGAGAGGTCGCAGCAACATCGCCACCCGGTCAAGACGGCATTTATTACTTTGCCGCATCCCGGACAGCCAATCAGTGCCTTTGTTTGGGTTTGCAAGAAATGGCAATACACCACAGCGCATTTTTCTCCCATCCCGGAATGCTGTGTGGACTAGCCAGACCCTCCTTCGCAGTGCTGTGGAGGAAGGTCCGGCAATGCGAGACCAGATACCAAGAGATAAATCACCCTTTAGAGTCTGACCGCGGTGCTCTAAGATGACGTAGTATAAAAAGACAGAACATCTCCGTAAAGAGGTTGGTTGGGGGAGTGGTGGATGGGTCAAACAACCCAGGAGACCGGGGATCGCTGTCCCGTTGTTGTCCCGTTGTTGTCCCGCTTGTCACTTAAACGTACAGCTCATGAGTTGGGAGTGAGCATGTGTTGGTCCAAAATAACCCTGTTAGCCCCTCTATTACTGTAAAGACCCCTGGTGATCAATGTGAGAGTGGTTGCAGCTTTCACTGTGTTTGAATGTTAGGGTTAAGGTACTTGGTAACCAGATCACAGGCTGCAGCTTTACTACTCTGATCTATGAAAAATCCTCCAAAATATTGTCGACATAGTCTGTGTACACGGAGAACCAACTACTCCAGCACACCTTCATGTGCATTCCTAATATGCTGCTCTAAAGCCTAACAGATGCGCACACACACACACACACACACACACACACACACACACATACACTGCAAGGTGTTGCATGCTGTATTGCAAAGCAAATAGAGACAGTTTGCCCTCTATGTGATTGCTCCTTTTACCCAGAGGACATTAACACACACACACACACACACACACACACACACTCACACACACAGACACACACAGACACGCTTGCACACACGCTTGCACACATTCAATGTGATTGCAGCTCTTACCCAGAGGACATGAACAAACAATCACAGATTGAATTCAGGGAGTGTTTACTCACCTGGCCCTGTGTGTGTGTGTGTGTGTGTGTGTGTGTGTGTGTGTGTGTGTGTGTGTGTGTGTGTGTGTGTGTGCTAGTGTGTGTGGAGGTCACAGGGTGGATAAGGTGCTCTGTATGCAGCCCTCACAGCGTACAGAAACAAAAACAGAACCCCAGTGAATTAAATCCAGATTAAGTTTAAAGTTTGGTTTCCCTTCAAAGCGTTTTCATCCATCGATTGGACAAACTGCTCAGCAGTACAGAGAGTGAGCTGGAAATTCAATAAGTGACTGACGGTGCCTCTAAATGAAATGCACCAGTGCCAGTGTCTGTCCGGCATCAGCAACACAGGAGCTAATAAATAAAGTTCTCACTAAACAGAAAAACCCACTAACATCTGCCTTCTGTCTTATTGTTATGTTTCAGGCAAGTCATTAAGAACAGTTTCTATGTTTCTATTTACAATAGCAGCTTGACAAGTGACAAAGCCACTTAGGGGAAGGGAAGCAGGGCTAGGAAATAAAATACATTAGCCATACCATTATATACAGTTTAAAGTCGGCAGTGGGAGAGGTTACGATCTGGGGGGGGGGTGGAGTTTAACTTTAGTAGTGAAGATTTCAGGTGAATGTACAGCAGAGTTTGCAGTATGTGTGTATACTAGACCTTACAGTAAGAGTGCTTAAGAACGGATTTCGAAATAAAAGCGGCCATCCTGTGAACATCAATAATAGATAAATAAATAAATAAAAAGACAAGTGACAAAGCCACTTAGGGGAAGGGAAGCAGGGCTTGGAAATAAAATACATTAGCCATACCATTATATACAGTTTAAAGTCGGCAGTGGGAGAGGCTACGATCTGCATTCATTCCCGGGACAAATGACTCCGCAGTAGCTCCGATCAGCAGTGATGGACAGTGACTTCAGGGGGAACGCTAATTTTTTGGCCCTTTTTTTGGCATGATGCTGTAACGCGGGTCATCTCAGCCACAAATTCCTTCCAGGCAGCGCTCGAGCATCGTTCCAAATTAGTTGGCACCGAGTTTGAAAGAGAGACTGAATAAGTAACAACCCATTAGTTTTCTTTTCCCCTTTTTTAACCCTATGTTAGAGTAGCGTTGGTCTTTTGGAGAATAGCAGAGCCAATACGTAGTGTGTGTGTGTGTGTGTGGGTGTGTGGGTGTGTGTGGTGTGCGAGAGAGTGACGGTAAATGCAGAGCAGGTGGTCGGAGAGGGGGGGGGGGGGGTGGAGTTTAACTTTAGTAGTGAAGATTTCAGGTGAATGTACAGCAACGTTTGCAGTATGTGTGTATGCTAGGCCTTACAGTAAGAGTGCGTAAGAACGGATTTCGAAATAAAAGCGGCCATCCTGTGAACATCAATAATAGATAAATAAATAAATAAATAAAAAGACATGAATAAATAAAAATTAAATAACAAACAAACTGAATGATAATTAAAAAAAAGATATACTGCTTGCAAACTGTATTTCAGAGAAAAAAGGCATTTTCACTTTTTGAATAATTGGTCAAACTTAATAATAAAAAACACATTTCCAAAGACCAATCTAACTTCGGAATTATAGTACACCTCCTCATTGAGAAACGTACCGTTTCTGTAAGCAGACTAGGGCTGTACCGAATACAGTGTTTTTACCTTTGCAGCTTCAGTGCCTTTCAACAGCGAATAGTCAAAGCTCGGGTGGCAGCGGCACAATGAAATAAGAAAGGGCAAGAATAACCAAATCAATAAATACTCATGAATAAAATACTCTTTTCCGAAAGGGAGAAGGAGGATGTAAAATGCTTTTTGAAATGTCCATACCTTTACATCTTTAGTCACAAAAATAACCCGTATGAAAGTGTTCAAAATCGTTTCGTAACATGCAATATGCATACAACCCTATCCAAATCCAAAAGCATTTGCCGATCAATCAATCGATCACGTTACGTTTCCATCATTTCCCTAATTAAATCATTTCTTTTATGTACCTTCCTTAAGCTACTGTCCATCCAGTGTATTCACCAAGCACAATTCAATTCTATGTAAAGCCCCCATGGGAGAAAAATGTGCCAGCCGCCACTGCTATTGATGACATTGCTGCGGCAACACTAGTAGTATCAGATATTTAATGACTAATATCAATTATGTAACATTAGCAGTTTTGTTGTCTTTGTTCATTATCTTCATTAGGTTTCCCTCAGATGTGTCTGCTTCTTGTAATTACCACTGGTGGTGATCATCAGAAGCATTATTGTCCGTGTTATCTCCATCAGCTTTCTGCTGATCTCCGTGCATTTCCCCCGCGTCGTCTGGGGGGGGGATTTAACCAGACGGACGGCCCCCGGCCTGTTTGAAGGCAACGAGCGAGGCCACGGCTTCACTTGCCCTGCTGCTTTACAACGCCAACTACATCTGAATACAAAGCAGCTTCAGGAGGAATTTCTGCTCCCGACATTTTTCCGCTCCACTCAGACAGAAAAAAAAAACCCAACAGAGAAATGGTTCAGTGTTACAGCACAGCCCGAGGCCACTTCACCTCGAATTTACACGAGGAATGAAAGAACGTCTGAAACAGCTTATGCCGACATATGCCGAACCTTACACCGAACAGCTTTTCAAACGATTCCATGTCGCGGACTCATTTCGAATATCGAATCCTGAGAGTCTTGCTAGAGTCGGGGCGCTCCCGTCATCTCAATCGTTTTGGTGTAATGTGGTCATAAAACTCAGTCCCAGTCAGTCACATGCTTATTTCCTACATAAGAGGAACATTTTATTTTCATTCAGTGATGATTTACTAGCCTGACAAGCCAGACCCACATCCAGATGTTGGGTCTGGGATCTCACCATTGGCAGGGCTCAATCTGAGGGGCGGGATAAATGGTTGTCTTTCAAATTCCTTCTGCACCAATAGGATAGATCTACAACCAGGCAGAGCAACGCTAGTTGATAGATTCAACTTTAGCTGTATCTGGTCAGCAAAACTCCGAAAACATCTTGCTTTTTTAAGAATGTCTTCAGAGCCATTCTTTGTTCTTTTCTCAAAGAAAAGCTGAACTCCAAGTCTTCCAGAAGACCGCTGTTCCCAGCAGCCATAAGCCCCGCCCACCGACTCTATACACGATATGATTGGCCCGACCAGAGTTTGGTTTTTCCAGCTCGCAAGCCAGCAGAGAGTGCCTAGACTGACCCTGGCTGGAAACTAAATTTGCTGCCGCTATGGTGCGTCTAGATTTCTAGGCTAGTGATTCATAGTTTTATTGGACTTTTTCAACGTAAAATGAAGCCAGACATTGGAGCGCTGCTTTCTGTGCTCCGTGGCTGCAACACAACAAGCACCAGGAAGTACAGTGGCTACTCTGATAAAGAAACGATTCCATTTGAATCGTACTTTTTGAAACGGTTCCAAGTTGGACTGTGTGTGTGTGTGTGTGGTGGAGGTGTTGTCCCCCCTTCATGGGTGGTTTGCCTCTCTGTCTCTCTGTGGGAGTTGTTCCAACACCAATTTAACTTCTGCATCGTTTCCATGGAGACCTCACATCCAACTGTGTCCTGTCAAAGTGGCTAATTAGTTAATGAGGCGCATTGTGACGCCGGAGCGGAGAGATAGCGCGAGAGAGAGAGAGACAGAGAGAGAGAGAGAGAGAGAGAGAGAGAGAGTATATGAAGGAATTTGGCCGACACACACATTTATTCAATTTGTCGCTTCCTTTTTTCTCCCTCCATCCTTCGGCCTTTCCTATCTTCTCCCCTGCCTCCTCCCGCTCGGTAATCAGTTCTGCTGTAATCAATTAGCAGGATGAGGAGCAGCAGAGGGAACAGGTGCAGCTAAATGTTAATGAATTCCTCTGTGGCCGTTGTCACAGTAACACTGGCTGAATATTTAAACTGCTCGTTGGCACGATGACTTACAGCGCAGCTGATGAAGGGTTACACACACCATTACTCTGAGTGTGTGTGTGTGTGTGTGTGTGTGTGTGTGTGAGAAACACTGTAGATGTGTAGATGGCCGCCTGGTTCTGAGCTGTGCGTGTTTTGTATATGACGACAATCCACTTAAATTGACGCTGTTAGGAAATCTTGTACCATGACAACTGAGGTACTGGTTTCTGATTGGCTGGAAGAGCACTGTAGATAACCTTAGTTGTAGTACAGATGATTCAGCGTGGCGTTTAAAAACCTGCATACATTTAATTTGTGTTGTGTGTATCCTTGATGTCTAATACATGAGTCGAGTTGTTTATTGTTTATTTCTTTATTTGATCAGGGACTTCACTCTCCACTTCAGGAATCTATCACTCACTCACTCACAGTTTACATCATTCATAGCACAGTCATTCGGTGCGTACAGTTTTGCTTTGATAATAACCACTGTTTGGTCAGGCGTGTAAAAGTACTATAATTTGTGCATGAAATAATTTTGTTTGGAAGAGTGTTCCAAAGGCTCGCTGCTTTATAAGAGTACGATTGTTGACCATATGTGGTTCTACGTCTTGGAATGCTGCACTCTCCTCTGACTGTCGACTGTGTGGCTCTAGAAATTCTCTCCGAATTTAAAGTGACAAATTTTCTCAAAGGGGGAGCAGCAGAACAGAAATTTGATTATATTTAATAAGATTTTCAAAACGCGAAATGTTATATTTACTTTGTACTTTACAGTGATGATACTGGCGAGACTTTTTATCATGAATTTTTATGGCCCTTTTATATAATGATTCAAGTAATTTTAACGATGTTTTACACGCCTCTAGCTCACCCAGTAAGAGCGTTTGCCCCATGTTGCTGAGTCCTGCAGCGGCGCAGGGTTCGAATCCGACCTGCTGCCCTTTACTGTGTGTCATCCCCCATCACTCTCCACCTTTCATATCTATCCACTTTCAAATAAAAAACCCCCCAAAAAATAATCTTAAAAAAAAATTTTTATTTCAATTTATTACCAATTTTTTTTTGTGACTTTTAAAACCAAGGTTCGAATCAAGTACTAGACCTAATTATTTTGTTTCATTTACATTTTTAAATTCAAGTTTTCCATTAACTTGAATTTCTTGAGTTATTTGTAATTTACGTTTATTTGAAAAAGAAATTGAGACCGTTTTATCAACGTTTAAGGTCAGACAGGACGTCTGCAACCATACTGCAACTTTTTTCATCTCTTTTGATAATTTGTCAGTAACCTCCAGCTCGTTATCCCCAAAAGTGAAGATCACCGTATAATCAGCGTACATGATTACGTCAACGTCCAAACACACTCTTTAGCATTTATTTAGATGCTAAAAAGCAAGGGTCCCAAAATAGACCCTTGCGGCACTCCCATCGAGGTGGCTCTAAACGCAGATTGGATGTTATTCACTTGTACACACTGATGTCGGTCGCTCAAATAAGATCTTATCCAGTTTTGAGTGTGCTCAGAGAGACTATATTGATTTAATTACCTGTAAAGTATCTGGTGATTGACAGTATCAAAAGCTTTACGCAGATCAAGGAATACTGCTCCCACATCCCTTCCCTGATCCACATATGCCCTGACAGTTTCAAGGAAGTAACAACAGGCAAAGTCTGTTGAGTATTTACGTCTGAAACCAAATTGCATTGGATTTAAGAGTGATTGTGAGTCAAAGTGGGCGGTAAGTTGCTCCGCCACCGTCTTCTCGAGCACTTTTGACACAGCTGCGAGGATGCTTATAGGACGATAATTGTTCATCTCTTGTTTCTTTCCAGACTTAAATATAGGGGTGACAATTGCAGGTTTTAGGGCTGCTGGAAAAATACCCTCACTAATCGATTGATTGATCATTGTTGTCAACGGATCAGAGAAGATGTCCTTATGTTGTTTCAAAAAAGAAGTATCAAGTCCATAAATATCTTTTGCTTTGCTGCTGTTTAGCACAGTAATTATTTTTTCAACTTTAGTTGTAGTTATTAAGCTAAGATTAAAATCAGATTTGTCACTGATTATGAGAGATGGATGAGCAATTTGAAAATTCTGAGCCAGTTTTTGGACACTGTTTAAAAAATATTCATTAAAATTTGTTGCTATTGCAAAAGAGTCATCAATAATTTTTCCATTAATATTGAGACGAATATTCTCACATTTTGACTTTTCTTTTCCAATCAATTTATCAATAGTTTTCCATATTATTCTACTATTACCTTGTGCATTTCTAATGATTTCAAGAAAAAAACTAGCTTTGGCCTTTCTAAGCTCAGCTGTAACTTTATTTCTTTGACTTGTAAAGGCAAATCGATCCGTTGTTAGTCCTGATTTTAGAAAAACATTTTAGCGCCTCGCTTTTTCACCATATCCCAAATAATTTTGTTGAACCATAGCAAATTTCGTTTTGCATGTCGCTTTCTTTGCTTATTTTTTGTATATTTGGTTAAGATGTCATTTACAGCCACCATAAGATCATGACAGCCCTGTTCACAAGATTTTTTCTCCAAGATGTCGACCCACTTTGTTTTAAATCTTTTTCAACCAGTTGTAAATCTTTCGTTGGAATGAATGTGATAGACATTTTACTATTCATTGGAATTTCGTTCTTGTACCTTGTTTTCATCAATTTTCTAGCTACTAGTGTTAAATTGTGAGCAGACATACCTGTAATTAGATTATAAATTTTAATTATTCTCTCGGGTTTATTTGTCAATATTAAATCTATTAAGGTTTGAGAAGATCTTGTTATACAAGTTGGTTTACTTAATAGTTGTGTCATTTGAAAAGGTTTTGTTATTTCTTTAAGTTTGTTTCTACATGATTTCTCCAACCAATTTAAATTAAACTCACCTAAAAGAATGACTTCTTTTCCATCACATTGTTTAAGTAAGTTACCAAGAGAGATAAATAAATCATTAGTAGCTTTAGGAGGTCGATAAATTGCTAATACACAGAAAGTCATTTGAGGAGACAAAGTAATAGTAGTCCCCACACACTCCAAGTTCAATCACTGATGTCCAGTTGTTTACTTTGGATGTGATCTTTTACGTAAATCAGCACACTGCCGCCTTTACCCTTGTTTCTGTCGTGTCTATACAAGGTGTATCCCGACACTTTCACTATAGAAGATGGAGTAGTAGGAGTTAACCAAGTTTCCGTTAAACAAAGATAATCAAGATTTGAGTGCGTTAACAAATGTTCGATCTGCTCAGTCTTTGAAGCAATGCTGCGGATATTTAAATGTCCTCCGAAAATTCCGAAAATGCATTTCCATCCGCATAAAACATTTGCAAAGCCAATGTCAGACCCATTTTCTGACATATTTGAAACCATCCATGTTTGCTTACTAGCTGTTTTAGTCTTTTCCTTTCTTGGCACCAGTTTTGTAGTACTCGAGATCGGCCTTGGTGTCGAGCGGTCTTAAGACCACATTTTTGAAGGTCTCGTCTCGGAACCGGCCGCATTTTTACTCGGTCTTGTCTCCGTCTCAGATAAAGAGGACTCTGGATATTATTTTAAGACCGGTCAAGACCACAACTGCAGGGATTTTGCTAAATCACCTGTGCATTGTCTGATTTAGGCCTTTTTGTTAAAACTTGCAAATGCAACCAATAACTTGATACATATCTAATTTGAAATGTGTTACCGTAAACCCCCCTCTCCCTGCCCCCTCTACACACACTCCCAAGAAAGTGAATGCGGGGGACAGGAGAAGAAGCTCTAACACAAATCTGATCCCCCCCCCCCAATTGTCAAAACTTCTAAAGACAGAAAGAGATATTTAGCTGATTTAAATCCAGCTCTCTGTGTGGGCGGTGTGTTTAGATGAAGAGTGTTTGGCTTCCTGCCATGATGCCGGTGCCCGGAGCTCCCAGCGGCGGAGGTCTGCCGAGATCCGTGACGTCAAACGAGTCACCGAAGTTCGCCGGATGACATGAAACGCTGCCGCACTCCGCAGGAGAGCTCCATGCACTGGCCCCAAACACCGTTCATCTAAATACACCGCCCACACTGCCATGACACAGAGCTGGATTTAAATCAGCAAAGGATCCCATTCATTTGTAATTTATATTGTTGGCAGTTGCAGGAGTAGTCCAGTATATACACAACTAGCAGGAAAAGCTCTGAAAGACTTAAGGTTGAGACAAAAAAGAGAAAGAGGTAGAGAGAGGGGGATACACCATAGAGAGAGAGAGAGAGAATCTTTTTTCTACTTTTCTAATTCATTAATCTTCATTTATGTTCAGCCTATCTAACACACACACACACACACACACAAATAACCATAAACGCGCACATGTACAGGGTCGTATTGAGTACTGTATATCAGCAGAATGGTTGATGGCAGCTGCCTCACAGAACAGAGCACACTGGGGGCCAAGCAAACATCTGCTGTGTGTGTGTGTGTGTGTGTGTGTGTGTGTGTGTGTGTGTGTGTGTGTGTGTGTGTGTGTGTGTGTGTGTGTTTGTGTCAGAGGTGGGTAGTTAGCATGCAAATAAAGCAATTAAAATTCATGCAACACACACAAACAAACACACACAGATACATATTCAAATAGAGATTTATGTGATGTATACACACACATGCACACTCATAGAAGCATGCATTGAAATTCAAACTACCACAGGCCTTTACTAGAACGATTCCAGAATAACACAATAGAAAGAAAAAAAAAATAGAAAGACAAACGTGCATCACCAGATCTTTGTGATACATCGTGGTAACAGGTGGTAGAAATCTTAAACTATTCATCATCATTTGAAATCCCCCATTGCATTGCCATAGTATCTTTGCAAAGATAATGCTTTGAAATGGGGGGGGGATGTAATAAACAGCGAAATAGATGTGTTCTTGTTGTTTTGTCTTTTTAATTTCATATTTCAAATATAGTCGTGATATGGTAATCCGAATGTAATTCACCGTATCTGTCCCTCAACATGTCTGTAATGTGTTTACCAAACTACATGTTGGGGAGCAGAACTGACTTCAGAATCCAGAACCCAGCATCTCTAGCAGATAGCCACAGCGCATTACAAAACCAAATCTGAGAAACCCAAACAATATCTCCAAAAGCTATCCAGCTGTTTCCACACCACTCAAACTATACCTACAAATTATATAAAAGGACCACAAACCGATACAAAGCAACTGCAAAGAGTCTCAAAACAGTTCCAAATAGACAAAAACTGACAACAAAAGTGACACTGAGCCACTGCAAAGAGATGCTAAATGACCACAAAGAGACGCAAAGTAACTACAACGAGATGCAAAATGAGCACAAAGAGATGCAAAGTAACTGCAAAGAGATGGAATATGAGCATAGAGACGGAAAGTAATTACAAAGAGATGCAAAATTAGCACAAAGAGACACAAAGCAACTACAAAGAGATGCAAAATTAGCATAAAGAGACGCAAAGTAATTACAAAGAGATGCAAAATTAGCACAAAGTAACTACCAAGAGATGCAAACTGAGCACAAAGAGTCATTAAGTAACTGCAGAGAGATGCCAAATTAGCATAAAGAGACGCAAAGCAACTACAAAGAGATGCAAAATTAGCATAAAGAGACACAAAACAACTTCAAAGAGATGCAGAATTAGCACACAGTAACTACGAAGAGATGCAAAATGAGCACAAAGAGACACAAAGTAACTACAAAGAGATGCAAAACAACATTGTAGACACCACCAAAAAAGCATCTCTGTTTTAGGTCTCTTTCAGTTGGGGGTCTTTCTACCATGTTGGGGCGGGCGGGCTTTTACTTCTGCCCATGTGCCCATTGTCTCAGGCAGAGGTTGTTTTGCAGCTTGATTAGTTTACTTATTGTTTTCTTCATCTTTATTGTCTTTCAGAGCATCAAGGTGTCATGGCAGCCGCCCCCGCGCAGCGCCCAGAATGGCATCATCTCCGCCTACAAAATCAAATACAGGAAGACCGGTCGCCGTGGAGACCAAGAGGCCATCGAACCCAACAATTTCTGGTACCTTTTCACAGGTGGGATTTGTTGACCATAAAACATTTATAGAATATTACCAAAACAAATGTTTTAATGTTTGCTCTCATTTTCCCTTTCCAAATGAATTGAGTGGATCTGGACTCAATCAGTCTGATTGTTTGGACCTAGATTATAAAAATCTGCCTATTAACCAGGCTTGTTTAGTGTGTGTGTGTCTGGAAACGTTTGTGTGTGGGTGGCTTACACATTGGACTCAGCTTGTCTGTTTTTGTTTTTTTGCATGTATCTGTAGTGTTTTTTCTTCTGTGAAAGAAAATCTGCATTTGCGTAAGTCTGGACGTGTGTGTGTGTGTGTGTGTCTGTATTCACACTGCCACCAGCTATTATTTCAATTTGCGGTTTGCAGGATTTGAATGAAACTGATCTTCCTTTCCATTATTTTCCACTGATGGTTATCTTCAAACGTCTGTCCGCACAGGAATTCATTCCCCAGTGGCAGGTGTTTGTTTGTGTTTTGAGCCTGATCCGCCCATTGCCTGGCTGTCAGCAATAATCAATCCTTTGTACTGTCTAAGACCTGCAATTCAATAAATAACATGACAAATTGCAACGTTACTGGGGAGATTTAAAGACAACACATTTAACATGTATTATCACTTTAATATCTTTTTAATATCCATTCTCTGATCGATTGGATCTTAGTTTCTCATCCTGACAGAATCTTAAAATCTGGGGTATTACCTGACTCTCTCAGTGATCACTCTATTATCTTCTGCATATGGAAAATCAAATTGCCTCATCTTCCTCCAAAATTAATTAGAGTAAGGAAATGGAATAACTTTAATCTTGAACACTTTATTCAAGATATATTAGATATTAATTGGGAGAGATTTAAGTTAATTCCATCTGTTGAAGATGCATGGAATTATTTTTTATACTGAATTTGTTGAGATAATAGATAAACATGTTCCTTGGATATCAATTAAGGTCAAGGGTCGACATTTACCCTGGATCAAGGGAGATCTCATACACTTGTTCAAACAAAGAGATAAGGCATGGAAAAAATATCGTATATCACATGATTCTGTTGACTCGGATGCTTATAAAGTACTAAGGAATAAATGTAAAACTGCTACTAGAAATGCTAAAGCAAATTATTATAATGATTGTTTATCAACTGATTTTAAGAACTCAAAGAAATTCTGGAAGAAAATTAATTCCATAACTAATAAACACACAAAAACCTTATTTCTCATATTAATATAAATAATGAAATGATTAGTGAACCTTTATTAATTGCAGAGGCCTTTAGTCAGCATTTTTCCTCAGTCGGCAGTTCTTTCTCCTTTCCTTCTTATTCTGATATTTTATTTACCCAGAACAGGTGCAATATATCTTTCTGCTTTAATACTATCACTCCAGTTGATGTTCAGCAGGTTATTTATGGTATAAAGTCCGGATGCAGTGCTGGTCCAGATGGTTTGGAAATTAAGTTCTTTAAACATGTTTTATCATTTCCTTTGGCTGATATATTTAATTTATCATTGGCAACTTGCGAAACACCTCGATCATGGAAATGTGCAAGAGTATCTCCTCTTCATAAAGGAGGTGATATCACAGATATTAACAACTACAGACCTATCTCAATTATTAATAGTGTAACAAAAATATTTGAAAAATTAATTTTTAATCAACTTTCTAAATATCTTAATGATCAAAATGTACTATCTCCACATCAATCTGGTTTTCGACCAAATTTTTCGACCACCACTGCTTTTCTAAAATTCACAAACGACATTTTGTCCGCATCAGACAATAATATGCTGACAGGTGCTATATTTATTGATCTTTCCAAAGCTTTTGATATGGTTGACCATTATCTTCTTTTAGACAAATTACATGCTATTGGTCTTTCTCCAGACTCTTTATTATTTTTTAATTCTTTTCTTCATCATAGAAGTCAATGTGTTGCTTTTCAAGGCACCCAATCTGGCTTTAAAATAATTGATAAAGGTGTTCCACAAGGTTCATCCTTAGGCCCGCTATTATTCTCTATCTTTATTAATGATTTACCGCAAATGTGTACTGACAGTTTAATTCACTTATATGCAGATGACACTGTAATATATTCATCCAGTTCTGATATTTCACAAATCCAATTATCTCTTCAATCTGACTTTAACCTAGTTCAAAAATGGTTTTATTCTAACAAACTCCTATTGAATAGAAAAAAATCATACACTATGTTATTTTGCAATAGACCGAATTCTTTGCCTATATCAAAATGCTGGTCAATTAGTTTTCTTGATAAAACAGATTTAACAACAGTTGAAGAGTATAAATATCTTGGTCTTTGGCTTGATAACCAGCTCTCCTTCAAACCTCATATTAATTCAATCTGCAAGAAAATATATGGCCAATTGAAGTCACTTTATCGCTCTGTAGATTGCTTTTCACAACAAGTTCTAAAAAGAATTATAACTCATTTGTTACTTCCAATAATTGATTATGCCGATACCATACACGGGAATACCACAGATTCAAATCTTCGTCCTATTTCTGTACTTTATAATAGTCTTTGCAGATTTGTGCTTAGATGTCCTTATAGAACTCACCATTGCCAAATGTATGAGTCTTTGAATTGGCTAGCTCCCAAGTCAAGAATGCAATTCCACTGGTTACTACTTATTTTTAAGTGTATTCATTTTCATTTCCCTCCTTATTTGAAATGTCTTTTAGTTTCCTTTAATACACAGTACAATTTAAGGCATATGAATCAGCTCTTCTTTTATGTACCCAGAATTAACAAAGAAGTAGGTCGTCGTGCTTTTAAATTTAAAGCACCATCAGACTGGAATAATCTCTCTCGCTCGCTCAGAGCTATAACTTCCTTTAATGCTTTCAAATTATCTCTTTTTACCTATTTTCAAACATCCTGTTCCTGTTTCTGATCCTTCTTGTTTTTCTTATATACTGTACATGTTTGCAGTTATGTACCTACATGTGATAGTGAAGTGCATAAATATATTTATACCTTGTTTCTGTAATTGCATTTTCACAGATGGCTCACTGATTGATTTTGGTATGGGCTAAAGGGAGGGATTAGGTTTGTGGGAGCATTGTTAGTGAATGCATGTATATGAATGTGAATATTGTTGTATCTAAATGTTTGTTATTGTCTAGTGTTTTATTTACTTTAATGATGATTCTCCATCTTGATGTTTTCTTTTGTATCTTAAAGGACCCCCTTGAAAATGAGATGATGCATCTCAAGGGGTTATCCTTGAAAACAAATAAAACAAATAAAACAAATATACACGATACAGTAGACAACAGTAGTGAATAGTAATAACCAGTTGAGACAGTTGTTCCCACAGCCCTATGTTCCCACATTTCTAAGATGTTTTTCCAAAATTAGGCCCTATGTTCCCACAGTTCCCACTTTTCTAAGATCCATCCATCTTCGTCCGCTTATCTGGTGTCGGGTCGCGGGGGGAGCAGCTCCAGCAGGGGGCCCCAAACTTCCCTTTCCCGAGCAACATTAACCAGCTCCGACTGGGGGATCCCGAGGCGTTCCCAGGCCAGGTTGGAGATATAATCCCTCCACCTAGTCCTGGGTCTTCCCCGAGGCCTCCTCCCAGCTGGACGTGCCTGGAACACCTCCCTAGGGAGGAGCCCAGGGGGCATCCTTACCAGATGCCCGAACCACCTCAACTGGCTCCTTTCGACGCAAAGGAGCAGCGGCTCTACTCTGAGCTCCTCACGGATGACTGAGCTTCTCACCCTATCTCTAAGGGAGACGCCAGCCACCCTCCTGAGGAAACCCATTTCGGCCGCTTGTACCCTGGATCTCGTTCTTTCGGTCATGACCCAGCCTTCATGACCATAGGTGAGGGTAGGAACGAAAACTGACCGGTAGATCGAGAGCTTTGCCTTCTGGCTCAGCTCTCTTTTCGCCGATTCTCCGACCAATCTCCCGCTCCATTGTCCCCTCACTCGCGAACAAAACCCCAAGGTACTTGAACTCCTTCACTTGGGGTAAGGACTCATTCCCTACCCGGAGAAGGCACTCCATCGGTTTCCTGCTGAGAACCATGGCCTCCGATTTAGAGGTGCTGATCCTCATCCCAACCGCTTCACACTCGGCTGCGAACCGATCCAGTGAGTGCTGAAGGTCACAGGCCGATGATGCCATCAGGACCACATCATCTGCAAAGAGCAGCGATGAGATCCCCAGCCCACCGAAACTGCAACCCCTCCCCACCCCGACTACGCCTCGATATCCTGTCCATAAATATTACAAACAGGATTGGTGACAAAGCGCAGCCCTGGCGGAGGCCAACCCTCACCCGAAAGCGAGTCCGACTTACTGCCGAGAACCCGGACACAGCTCTCACTTTGGTCGTACAGAGATTGGATGGCCCTGAGTAGAGACCCCCTCACCCCCATACTCCCGCAGCACCTCCCACAGTATCTCCCGGGGGGACCCGGTCATACGCCTTCTCCAAATCCACAAAACACATGTAGACCGGTTGGGCATACTCCCAGGCTCCCTCCAGGATCCTTGCGAGAGTGAAAGAGCTGGTCCGTTGTTCCACGACCAGGACGGAATCCGCATTGTTCCTCCTCAACCCGAGGTTCGACTATCGGCCGAACCCTCCTTTCCAGCACCTTGGAGTAGACTTTACCAGGGAGGCTGAGAAGTGTGATACCCCATGTAATTGGCACACACCCTCTGGTCCCCCCTTTTTTAAAAAGGGGGAACCACCACCCCAGTCTGCCACTCCTTTGGCACTGTTCCAGACCTCCACGCAATGTTGAAGAGACGTGTCAACCAGGACAGCCCCTCCACACCCAGAGCCTTAAGCATTTCCGGACGGATCTCATCAATCCCAGGGGCTTTGCCACTGTGTAGTTGTTTGACTACATCAGTGACCTCCGCCTGGGAAATCGACGACAATCCCCGGTCATCCTCCAGCCCTGCCTCTAACATAGAGGGCGTATTAGTCGGATTTAGGAGTTCCTCAAAGTGCTCCTTCCACCGCCCTATTACCTCCTCAGTTGAGGTCAACAGTGTCCCATCCTTACTGTACACAGCTTGGATGGTTCCCCGCTTACCCCTCCTGAGGTGGCGAACAGTTTTCCAGAAGCACTTTGGTGCCGACCGAAAGTCCTTCTCCATGTCTTCTCCAAACTTCTCCCACACCCGCTGCTTTGCCTCTTTCACGGCAGAGGCTGCAGCCCTTCGGGCCCTTCGGTACCCTGCAACTGCCTCCGGAGTCCTCTGGGATAACATATCCCGGAAAGACTCCTTCTTCAGTCGGACGGCTTCCCTGACCACCGGTGTCCACCACGGTGTTCGTGGGTTACCGCCCCTTGAGGCACCTAAGACCCTGAGACCACAGCTCCTCGCCGCAGCTTCAGCAATGGAAACTTTGAACTTTGCCCACTCGGGTTCAATGCCCCCAGCCTCCACAGGGATGCACGAAAAGCTCCGCCGGAGGTGCGAGTTGAAAGTCCGTTGGACAGGGGCCTCCTCCAGACGTTCCCAATTTACCCGCACTACACGTTTGGGCTTACCAGGTCTGTCCAGAGTCTTCCCCCTCCCCCTGACCCAACTCACCACCAGATGGTGATCGGTTGACAGCTCTGCCCCTCTCTTCACCCGAGTGTCCAAAACATACGGCCTCAGATCAGATGAAACGATTATAAAATCGATCATTGACCTTCGGCCTAGGGTGCTCTGGTACCAGGTACACTTATGAGCATCCCTATGTTCGAACATGGTGTTCGTTATAGACAATCCATGACTAGCACAGAAGTCCAACAACAAACAACCACTCTGGTTTAGATCAGGGAGGCCGTTCCTCCCAATCACGCCTCTCCAGGTGTCTCCATCATTGCCCACGTGCGCGTTGAAGTCCCCCAGCAGAACAATGGAGTCCCCCACTGGCGCCCCATGCAGGACTCCAGTCAAGGTCTCCAAGAAGGCCGAATACTCCGAACTCCTGTTTGGTGCATATGCACAAACAACAGTCAGAGTTTTTCCCCCCACAACCTGCAGGCGTAGGGAGGCGACCCTCTCGTCCACCGGGGGTAAACTCCAACGTAGCGGCGCTCAGCCGGGGGCTTGTTAGTATCCCCACACCCGCCCGGCGCCGCACACCCTGAGCAACTCCGGAGAAGAAAAGAGTCCAACCCATATCCAGGAGTACGGTTCCAGAACCGAGACTATGCGTAGAGGTAAGCCCCACCAGATCTAACCGGTAGCACTCCACCTCCCGCACCAGTTCCGGCTCCTTCCCGCACAGAGAGGTGACGTTCCACGTCCCCAGAGCCAGCGTCTGCTGCCCGGGTCTGGTCCGTCGAGGCCCCTGACCTTCACTGCCACCCATGTGGCAGCGCACCCGTCCCCAGCGGTTCCTCCCACAGGTGGTGGGCCCATGGGATGGAGACAGAGGTGCCACGTAGCTTGTTCGGGCTGTGCCCGGCCGGGCTCCGTGGCAAACCCGGCCACCAGGCGCTCGCCGACGAGCCCTCCATCTGGGCCTGGCTCCAGACGGGGGCCCCGGGCTTCCTCCGGGCAGGGTCACTCCATCTCTTCCTCGTTCTATCATGGGGTTTTTGAAACATTCTTTGTCTGGCCCCTCACCTGAGACCACTTTGCCTTGGGAGACCCTACCAGGAGCACAAAGCTCCAGACAACACAGCCCTCAGGTTCACAGAGACACACAAACCTCTCCACCACGATTAGGTGATGGTTCACGGAGAGGCACTTTTCTAAGATATTTTTCCAAAATTAGGCCCTATGTTCCAACATTTCCTTTTTCATAACTTTCTATCAGATTTTATCCCCCTTTCTCCCAGTTTGGTAGCCAATTACACAGATGGAATATAACCCTAACCCTGACCCTAACATAGGACCTATTTTTAAGAAAAATCTTTTTTGTTGATTTTTTTCTGAGCTTTTTCTGACAGTTTTGTCACATTTTTCAATGTTTATTCATCAATTTTTCTTCAAATGCTATAAGATTGAATAAAACCCGCAAATTCAATGAAAGTAGTGAACTGATCATTTATTTTACTTGTGAAGAGCGTTGTATGTACCATCCAAACAAACCCAAAGTTCTGATATTGAAACTTTTTGGAAATGGGTCAAATTTGACCCGAGGACAACAGGAGGGATAAAAGAAATGTGCGTATGTGTGTGTGTGTGTGTGTGTTCTTGCGTGTGTGCGTGCGTGCGTGCGTGCATGCGTGCGTGCGTGAGTGTGTCATTCACTGTCCCTAAGGTTGTGGCATTTTTGTACATATTAGGCGTGTCCTGTCTCCTTCTCCCTGGAGGATTTATAATTTAAAGTAATAAAAGGTCATTTAGCTCTTTAAAATCTAGGATTACAGTTACATTTGTTAGAATAAATGTTACTTGTTTCATCAAATGATTTGCGTTGTAGGAGGAAGTGCATCTCTGTCTCAACCTCACATCTTTCTCTCTCTCTCTCTCTCTCTCTCTCTCTCTCTCTGTCTCTCTCTCTCTCTCTCTGTCTCTCTCTCTCTCCAGGTCTAGAGAAGGGCAGTCAGTACAGTTTCCAAGTATCAGCCATGACAGCCAATGGAACCGGTCCGGCCAGTGACTGGTACACAGCAGAGACACCGGAGAACGACCTGGATGGTAAGAACAGAGAGAGAGAGAGAGAGAGAGAGAGAGAGAGAGAGAGTGTGTCTGTGTCTGTGCCTGTGTGTGTCTGTGCGTGTGTGTGACAGCAGTTAGCAGTTATTTGTACAACAGCATGTAAATACCTCCACTCTCCCGACACACACATACATATTTAAGCAGTCAAGGAGACGGATGGATGGAGGGAAAATTCCCCCCAGGGGAGGAGGAAGGGAGGAGGGGGAGGTGGAAGGAAAAGGAAAAGAGAGGAAAGGGAAGTAAGAGAGAGGACCGCAGAGGAGAGACAAAAAATGAAACCTATTTCACAAGATATTGTCAAAGAAATTGAAACACTTTACTTAAACTCCCCCATTTGTTATTTCTAAGCAGTACGTCCAAATGTAATACTTGGTTTTCAAGATCACAGAGATAGACAAACTTTCTGTCACAGTTACAAAGCAATGGTACAAAAAGTCATTTTTCTACAAAAGAATAAATTCCATTTCTATAATGAAAAGATACTCGTGGGTTTTACTCTCTCTGCTTTTACCCAAAACCCTTTCTTCCTCAGCTTCTGGAAGTGACAAAAGTGCAAATGGGGGGCGGGACTGTTTTTTGATCATGCAAAACAAAACAAAACATGCAAGAATTAAATCCCCCTTCCAATACCACCATGAATATAGAGCCACTGGGCCATCCATGCCCAAACACTGATTTATGAACTTCAATATTCAGTGGAAAATAATCTTAAAATGAAATAGCACAACGTGGTGTCATCATAAAACATAACGCTTTAGAGCAGGGGTGTGGAGTTCACTTTGCGGAAAAAACGAAATACTTTCACCCAGGAAACGCTTGTTCGTTCCTCGGGAGTGTTTTAATCTTAACTAGTCGTTTTGGTGCCTGAACTTACCCCCAATTGCCACCGGTTGCGGAACGTCTGCGGATCCGCTCCGGAATGGTGTCGGAGTCATTAGGTTTCCATTAAAGTCAATGTGTGTATATCCACTGACTGCAGAACGGAGCAGAGCTTCTGTTTTTGCCGGATCCCGGAGAGCTCCGCAGCCATTCAGCACAGGGCAGATAGTGCGGCACAGGAAGTCGAGCACAGAAGCAAAATAAAACATCCGGTTCATTTTCAAAATAAAATCCACCGTGCTCACGGCGGATCATATTTCCCTGCACTACACCTTGAAAACACAGCATAGAGCTGTTTCCCCTCTACTCCTCTGGATGGAAACAAACTGTTGTTGGTTTTGTGGTTCTATTCTACCTGAATTCGCGGCCGTTACGCAGCAAATCCGGACCTGGTGGGTATTCACGGAGGGCAGAGCAAGGAGCCGTTCCGCAGCCGTTCTGCATTCGGTGGAAATCCCCAGTGAGTATAACTTTGCCAGACCTTCCTCCCCAGCACTACAGAGGAGGGTCACAGCATTCCTGGATGGGAGAAAACCATGCTCTGGTTTATTGGCATTTCTTTAAACCAATCACAATCGTCTTGGGCGGAGCTAAGCACCGGACGGAGCCACAGTGCCGCTGCAAAATAGGCTCGGGAAGGAACTTGTTTTGGTCGAATGTGTACTTTCAAAAGTTCTTTTAGTGGTGCAAACAAAGAACTCAGATTGGACAGATAGTCTAGCTAGCTGTCTGGATTTACCCTGCAGAGATCGGAGGAACAGTTAACCATAGTGAAATCCGGCAGAATTTCTGTCGGCAACGGAGCATCCCCGGAAGTGGTACATCGTGGATATAGACTAGCCTAAAATTAACTGTCATCGCTGCATGACGCTCACTTTTTCTGGCTAATCTCAATGGTAACCCTTCCTTTTACATTATTAGGTAACTACCACTGGTAATAAGTTGGTAATTATAGACAAACTACAACTGAAGTACGAGGTAAAAACTCAAGTATTACTCGTCAATTCAATAACAATAAAAACAAATAAAAACAAAGTACCATGTAGGCGGTGTGTATTCATTTTGTCCCCAACAGGGATTGTTGCAAGTAAAGTAAGTGTTAATTAATGTATTTGAACATGTTACTTTTGAATAACTACTTCTCCTGTCAGCACCCATAAGTGGATCTGTTGTATTAATAGACAATGAATGTCAATGAATCATCAATCAGTCCATTCCATCTTTGTATACTGATTATAAATGCTAAATAGAGGGGGTTAAAGTGTTACCCAACATTAAATTAAAAAAAAAATGTTTGCGAGGAAAGATTCTAAGTGCAGGTAAGTTAGAAAAAATGTCAAAGTTTTTATTTGAAGGTTTTTAAAAAGTGAGAAAACCAGCTCTTAGTTTTGGTCACCTAATCATTTTCTAGCAGGAAAAGTAGAACAAACACATCCATGCTAACTGTGTTTCCAAGCCGGGGCTGAGGGAGACGCAAATCTCATTTCAATGGATTATCACTCAAGAAAGTGATATGAAGCGTCTCCCCCTGAGGACAGAGAGGACGCTAATCTGATCCAATCGGACGCTGGAAAATAACAGAAAGTGTCAGGGCTTATTAGGGCTTGATACAGCGCAAAAGGGTTAGAATCTGTTAGCCATGGCTGCTCTAAGTACCTGCTGCTGGTGCTAACAGGGTGAGCTTTAGAGCTGTCGGTGGCGGAGGACTACAGAAATCCAGAGGCCAAGTCCCTCCTAGCGACGTAACGTTCTGTGCCGAGGCTTCGAAGCGTGCGAGAAATGTCGGAAGTTGTCCGGGTAAGCGTATATCGAGGTGTGTATCGTTTTAGACAAATGACATCATTGATGACATCCGAAGCCTCGCTGCCCGTCCGTACAACGTGACTGGTTTAGGAAGGGGGTTCAAATCCACACGGCTTTATTACATCTATGATGTAATGATCTACGCGATCACATTCAGGGCTCTCTGCCTGGCCAAACCCTTGCCACTTTCCAGTTTTAGGACAGCATCACGGACAACTTCCCGGGATTTCTCGATACGCTCTTCGAAGCCTCGGTACAGAAAGTAACATCACTAAATTAAGCTAAATAGCAACATGACAAACAATGTTTTAGAAACTGTGTGGTAGAACAGTGTATTAGGTGCCAACAAATTTTAATTTTAAACCAAACTGTCTTTTATGGACCATTATGTGACTGCAACTTTAAAGCTGTAGTGCGTAACTTTTTGATATTAATGAACGTCCGTTACATTCAAGCCATTGCCAAATGAGTTGCTACAAAGTTAATTAAGACTATCAGCTAAACACAACTCTCTCTGGATTTCTTTCAATATGACTGTGTTCAGAAGATTATTGTTGTCCGGTGACTTTCCCGTGCAGAAACTCGAGTGAAGATAATGACTTCTTCTGAAGAGCCCATCATGTTTTTTTTAATCCATGTCCTCCTTGGCTACTAGCAACTGCGTAGGGGAGGGGTGGGGGTGGTTTTGTGCAATCACGGAAGGTTTGTGTCATGTGGATGCGCCGACAGTTTTGTTGTCATTATTTTGAATTCCTTCATGTTATCAACTGGTATTGCTAACAATGGCCAACCTGGCTAGAGCTAACCCCACAATGAAAATCTGACTTGTAAATGAAATGCATTCAGCGTCTTCCGAGTTCTGAGGTAAATGGAACTAGTGCTGCACAATTAATCGAAATCGCAACATGGACTACTGCAATATCCAAAGTTGCAGAGAGGGCGCAATATTTGTTACAGGCAAACAATGTGTCAAACCATTCTGAATGAAGTCTTGTGGTGCTGCGGAGGAATCCCGGCCTACAAATCCTATCCTACAGACTAAAGAAAAAAATCTTTGTTTGGTACAGATCCTCACAAAAAAACACAATATAGTCATTTTAATCTTTTTAATTTTAATATTTTTCAATGAAAATGAGAATAACGGTACAAAAATGATCATTCCTTCCAATGTCGTGAATCACACCGCCATCGCAATATCAGTCAAAATAATCGCAATTACATATATTTTCCTCTGAACGCACAGCCCTAATTGGAATGCACTATGAGTACCATCCACCTCCTGTTGTCTTCTTCTTTAATAATAATAATAATAATAATAATACATTTATTTTATATAGCGCTTTAAAAGGTAGTCAAAGGCACTTCACTAGGTGAAAACTAAGAAAAACAATAGCAAGACCAGTATGAAAACACCAGTAACAGGCTGAGATAAATACTTAAAAGGTGCAGCTGTAAAACAGATTGGTTTTGAAGTTCGCAAGTGATGTGGAAATTCTCAGGTGTTTGGTGTGACGTTGTCCCTGTCTGTGTTTTTTGCAGAGAGTCAGGTACCCGACCAGCCCAGCTCGCTGCACGTCAGGCCGCTGCCCAACAGCATCATCATGTCCTGGACTCCACCCCTCAGCCCAAACATCCTGGTCCGAGGTTACATCATCGGCTACGGAGTGGGAAGTCCCTATGCTGAGACGGTGCGAGTGGACAGCAAGCAGAGATACTACTCCATCGAAAACCTCGGTGAGGAAAAAATAGTACATCATTTCCAATGTACTGTACTTATCAACACGCAATATGTCTTGTTTCCATCCCCCGTGAGTTCCGCTGCTCCTGCCGACAAAGTGCCGGTATTGACTCAGCGCCTCGCTGTCCCAGTAATTCATTATGATGATCAAATCCCCCATTTAATTACCATCAATAATTCAAAGAAATGTAATAAGGAAAGCTGCTTGAGGTGGAAATCTAATTCTGAAAAGGACAAATAAGAGAAAACATCCTCCCCCAGCGACCACAACGAGCAATCTGCATGCCAAAGAAGACAATAACAAATCGAGTACAATTTCTTATAGGCGGATTGAAAATGTCCCCGTCTCAGGTTTCATAATGGAGGAGTAATGAAAAAATGAAATCCAGCTGTCGTGTTGCATGCACACATGGGAGCGAGGGCACATATGTACACGGCATTTATAATTCATAGTGATCATTAATTCATGCGGCGAGGCGTCGGGGGAGCGGAGCCGGCGTGTTTGTTTAACTGATGCGAGGGTTTGACGCTACACGGAGCGAGCATCGTCACGCCAGGAGCAGCGAGCGGCGGCATGACAATCAGTTCAGACGTCTGCTGTCATCATGTCTTCAGGTACATCTGCCGTCTTCATGTGACGGGTCAGAACCAAGGGGGTAAGCCTCTCCCCGGAACGCGTAGCTCCTTATGGCGCCATTTTGATGCTACCAAGCCATCAAGTTTAATTACGTTAACTAGCATGTTAGTGATCAGTAATTAGCCTGTGTCTATGTTATCTCCTTACATATACCTACGCTCTCCGTCTCTGTAAGATTGGGAATGATTGAGATTTCTCTTGGCACCGCTACCTGAAGACTTCCAACTTTCAGACAGTCTTCGAGCTCAGTTGGAGGCTCAGCCATCACCGGAAAAGTGCTTCCAATATCCTTCACTGGTCTCCGTCCAGAGCAACGGGTTCTGTTGGTCCAGTTTAAATACTGTTTAATGTCAGAACTGAGCCAAGAAAGTCACGGTGTTTGGAGTTTTAAGCCCCCAATGTCGTCTTCCAGGCAGCGCTGCCTGGAAGGCACTAGGATTAGGCAATGGTTAGGGTTAGGGTTAGGTGCCTTGAAGTCGACGGTCGCAGCGCTGCCTTGAAGTCGACGTTGGGGGCTTAAAACACCATTGAGCGAAAGTCACGTCCTTTAAACCCGGAGGAAGTTTTCCAAATGAATTCTTAAACCTCAACCACCGTTATTTACTAGGATTTTGTTCTGCGCTGGTGTGCAAGACATGATAATATTTTTTTTATTGGGGAGGGAGGGATTTTCCCTTTATGTGATAGTGACAGTGGATAGACAGGAAAGGGGGTTGAGCAGGTCGGATTCAAACCCGGGCAGCTGCAAAGGATTCAGCCTACGTGTGGCCGCACTCTACTGGGTGAGCTAAAGGTCGCCACCAGGAATAAGAAATGTACTACAGGGCTTCTCAAAGTCTGGACCAAGGTCCACATCCGGATACATTTTAATAACAAAAGTAGGTACCGAATATTGTGGGAACCGGTACCAAATTTCAAGTAGCAGTATTGGTTCAAAGTTAACCAGGAAAACCGAGTACTCAACTTGAATGTATGTTGCTTTAAAAATTCTAAGTGAGCTGATTTAATGTTGTTATTGCCAATTGTTTCGGACCTCTGACCTTGAATAAAAATCAGCAGCGGATCTTTGAGTAATACGTTTGAGAACCCCTAATTACCATGTTGTATTTACTAAATGCTCTCTATGTCTCTCTTCTCTCTCTCTCTCTCTCTCTCTCTCTCACTCTCTCTCTCTCTCTCTCTCTCTCTCTCTCTCTGTCTCTCTCTCAGAGCCTAGCTCGCACTATGTGATTTCCCTGAAGGCGTTCAATAATGCCGGCGAGGGAGTCCCGCTGTATGAGAGTGCTGTCACTCGATCTCTGACAGGTATAATCACACACACACTGATAATCACTGTAATGGTAATACACAGCTAATAATCACAGCACACTGGTGATGTCTACATATATATGTAGCAGATATAATAACATGTTGCATATCAGTGTACATGATGGGTATGTCAGTGTCAGTAACCTGAGTGTAACTGTAAGTGTGACTGCTGTGAGTGTGATGGCGATGTGGCTATAGTACTTTCATTAAAAGTGACAGCAGTGTAACACAGTGTATCAGTACCAGCAGTAGCAATAGCACTGTCAATAATGATACTAATCACAATGGCAGTAGCAGTATTAGCATTAGAAGAAATAGTACTATACTTTAGTACTAGCATAGCGTGACCAGATTTCCCAGAAGTAAAACCGGGATACTTTGCGCGTGACCGTAGTGCTCGGTGTACAGATTATTTTTGGAGGCTTTTCTGCCTTTAATGGACAGGACAGCACGCTTTTTAACGTGAACATGTGCCAGCCCAGGTCATATTTTTCAGAGAAAATTGAGTACTGCTTCCATATAAATTGTCTTTTCAGGACCTGTAGCAGTGAGTGATTGGGAAGTACTACAACAATCAGAATGAGAGAAACTAATTTCATTGAATTTTGGTGAATATTTTTCAAAGACAATTGAGTCCTGCTTCCATATAAATTGTCATTTCAGGAAACTGTGACCTGTAGTAAGTAGCAGTGAGTGATTGGGAAGTAGCGTAGAGAATGAGATTTTTATTTCATATTTTCCAGAAATAATAACTGTATGTATTGGGAAGTAATGCAATCATCATGAAAAAGAATTATTAGTGAACATTTTTTCAAGAAATAGCCAATGTTTTGCATCCCTACTGTCATTGCCGATCTACCGAAACAGTAATTTCTCGACGGCCCCTTACACAGAACCTAGCGACAGAACAGATGATGAAGTGCTATGAAGCTTTATGTCGGACACAAATCTCTAGCGATAATAATTGTAGGTGTTTTCTCTTGATACTGTCAACTTTCTTTGACCCTGATCATGTCATTGACCTGAATCGCGTTGTCGATCTCGAACGAAGGGGAAGTTAAAATCGAATATCAAGTGAATATCAAACGTCCAGACATTTTAGTGTCCCGACAGGCAACTCAAAATCGTGACTGTCCCGGTCAAAATGGGACGTCTGGTCACCCTACACTAGCATCATTAATTGTAGTGGTAGCAGCAGTACTAGCATTAGCAGTAGCAGCAGTAGCTGTAGACGTAGCAGTTGCAGGGGAGAATCGCCACAATTTTAACTTTTCCTCTTTTTACTCAGATTGTTTTACCTACATATGTAATATTTTAAAACATGACAAAATGGCCTACATGTGTCTGCTATCATAAAGAACTTATAGTGGTGTCATTAAACCTGAGTGTAACTGTCAGTGTGACTGCTGTGAATATGCTGGCGATGTGGCTAATAGTACTTTCATCATATCAGTACCAGCAATAGCAATAGCACTATCAATACTGATACTAATCACATTAACAGTAGCAGTATTGGCAGTAGAAGAACTAAAAAGCAGTAGTAGAAACAGTACTAGACTTAGTACTAGCATTATTAATTGTAGTGGTAGCAGCAGTAGCAATAGCGGCATTAGCAGTTGACGTAGCATTTGCAGGGGAAAGTCTCCACAATTTTAACTTTTCATTCTTTTCACTCTGCTATCATAAGCCAGTTAAAGTTGTTCGATAGAGAGTTGTGAGGAATAAAACCGAAAGTAGACAATGACTGATTTTACAATTGAAGTGAATGTGAGTCTCAGTTGTAAAAGCATGAGCTACGGTTGTAAAACAGCTAAAAAACTGCAAAAAAACGAATAGTTGTCACGGCAAATTAACAATGTTTTAGTCAAGCAACTTTATTACATTGATTTCATACCAAGGATGCGATCAGATAATAGCTATAAAACATAATGATTATTATTTTATATATATATATATATATATATATATACATATATATATATATATATATATATATATATATATATATATATATATATATATATATATATATATATATATATATATATATAATGATTATTGAAACTTACTGGATGTACCAGTTGTCTAATTTGTGTCCGTCAAGTTGGCAAGTACATTGATTACCCCTACATAGTTATCTAGTGTGATTGATGGAAGCTGTAAAAACACTAAACAACCCTAATCTGGTTTATATTGCAAGGTGTATTGACAGTAAACAGACGCCAACTTCCAGTCAGCATTACATTACATTATATTAAACAGAATTAAAACTTGGAATCAGCCTTCTCTTCCTCTCCCTATCTGTTGAAAGGGGAAAATGGATCCCTGCAGAGTGGATAAATCCTGTAGATATTTCTCAGAAATGTTTAGTATCGTTTAGGCCTACTGGCCACATGCCAACGTGATGAGTCATGAGTCACGTGTTTTATTTAAGGCGACTCTCCCCTACTCAACATATTTATGTCAGGTAAACAGTAGTAGCAGTATTGGCTGTTAAAGCAGTAGCATTAGCAGTGTTAGTATAACAAGGAATAGCTTTAGCAATTTTTTTAGCTTCAGCCAGGGGCGGTGCTAAAAGAGGGGCGTGGGGTGGCACCTGCCCCCTCTGAAATATGATTGGCCCTCCTGAGTTCATAGAAGATGTGTATTGTATCCGGATATACAATATGTTTAAAATGAAAACAAGTCAAACTAATAATGAATGTGATGTATTATTTAGCAGAATGACATTATGGTGTTCTATTCTATCCAAATATTTCCTATATTTTTAAGCAGATTTTCTATGCTTTATTCTCATCAAATGTCCCCCTACCCCCCGACTGATTTTGGGCCCGCACTGTGCCACCCCACTTAAAAAGTCCTGGAATTGCCCCTGGCTTCGTTGGATTTAGTAGCAGTTGTAGCACTAATGGTCTACACACATACAGAATCAAAAGCTGGAGCAGTGAATTGTGAATACGTTGCAGCCCTGGGCCCCTGCTGAGCTCCAGACATTTAAAAAGCTCCGATCAACACTCTTTGGGGTGGAGATGAGAAAAACTACTAGAGGATACAGGACCGCAATGTCGATCAGTCGAGCCCGCTCAGGCGTCTATGCTGTATTAAAAAAGTTTCAACAACACATACTGCGTGAAAAAAAAAGAGAACAACTAGCAACTAGGGCTGCACATATATTGTTTTTTTTATCGTCTTCACAATATCAACTGGCACATTATACACATTGCGATAAGCTGTGACAATTACGATAGACACAAAACATTTATATTGTGTCAGTTGAAAAGAAAGTGGTTGAAATGGTGCCTTTTATGTTTAATATAATGTTCAATTTGTTCAATAAAAGAAAGTTTGAAACAATTTCCTTTTAATTTGTTTCAAATACATTCATTAGTTGCATTGGAGAAGAATACTGAAAGCAGCAGAAATGCAGAACTGAGTACACTTTAATATCTGTTTATTTATCACGCGTTATATCGTTATATTCAACATTCAAATGTTATCCGTATCGTGCAGCCCTACTAGCAACACACACACACACACACACACACACACACACATACACATGGTACATGATAATAGCAGCAGACAGTGAACTAATTGTACTAGCGGTAGGCTACTAGCCGCCTGAGTGGTGGCTTTAGCAGCATTAGGTAAGCTAACAGCTCACAGCAGTATTAACGAAGGTAGCCGTAGAAGTAGCTGGTTTCCTAAATTTGTCTTGGTTTTGGGGACACGATCTGTATCGGCTGTGTTTGAGTTGATATGTAGGAGGACTCTGATTCAGGAGGAAAGATTTTGAACTGACAGTTTGACATTCAGGCCTCAATCTGAATCCAACAGAGTCCTGAAATATTCATCCTTAGGAAAGTGTTACACACATAAGTCACAGCTGTCTGTGTGTGTGTGTGTGTGTGTGTGTGTGTAAGACTTATGAACTGTAACAATGTGTGCGTATCTATTCATATATGGTGTGTGTAATGGCTCACTCCCATTGCATTACTGACTGTGTGTGAGTGCGAGACTCATTAGCTCTTCCTGCAGACTATGGGCTGGTGAAGTGAGATAAATGAAACACATCCAGCTCTCCTCCAAGTCTCGTCTTATGAATTAAACAGTCGGCCCTGCAGCTGACATAAATCCTTTATTACTCTCATAAAAATGCCACATTTCGGAGGTTTTTTGACCCATTGTGACGCGATGAAAGTCCCGTGAAAAACCAGCTCAGAGACCAGTCCACTTACCACAGTTTATTAACCTTCGTTATGGGATGTTTTTATAGTGAACTTAAAAAAAAAAAAAAAAAGAAAATTTTTTTCTTGAATATAAAAAGGGATGAGCAATAAAGAAGGAGCGCATGAGTGGGGGGATAAAGGTGTGATATGGATCGAGAGAGAGAGAGAGAGAGAGAGAGAGAGAGAGAGAGAGATTTGATGGATGTTAATTATTGCTCATGGAAAGAGGAGGGAAGCAGAGAAAGGGACACGGCAGGGAGAGAAAAGTGATGGACAAGGAGAGAAAGAGGGCTTGAGATTAGAGAGCTGTGGGATGAAGAAAGAAAGGATAATACATTGGGACACAGGCGTCTATAGCCACACAGAACAAAATCAAGATTTAGGAGATGTTTATACACCACACATGTTGAGATTTATCAAGAAAACGCTTTGGACTTTTGCTGGAACAGCGAGGTATGACAATACATCTTTACACTGCACAGCATAGGGATCAGACTCCACTGCTGCTGCCCAGACTGAGTGGACTTTCAGAGACTCCCTCCAGACATGTTCAGAGATATATAGAACGAGAATCTGCTTTGAATAATAATTCTGTCCTATATGGGTTTCCTGGGTACCTTGATCCTCCCTTTTTTTTGATACAGCAATTTAGAATAAGTTAATTCACTTAATTCTACTTAAAAAATGAAGTACGCTGATTTCCTGGTTAGCTCAGTGTTCTATAGGCGATACATCTGTCCTGGGGGGTGACATCTGGAGTTCTATAGACATATGTAAACACATCTGGAGATCTATAGACATACGTTAACACATCTGGAGTTCTTTAGAAACAGGTTAACATATCTGGAGTTCTATAGACATATGTAAACACATCTGGAGTTCTTTAGAAATATGTAATCACATCTGGAGATCTATAGACATGTAAACACATCTGGATTCTATAGACATGTTAACACATCTGGAGTTCTACAGAAACATGTATACACTTCTGGAGTTCTATAGACATGTAAACACATCTGGAGTTCTATAGACATATGTTAACACATCTGGAGTTCTATAGACATATGTTAACACATCTGGAGTTCTATAGAAAAATGTATACACTTCTGGAGTTCTATAGACATGTAAACACATCTGGAGATCTATAGACAGATGTTAACACATCTGGAGTTCTATAGACATGTCAAAACATCTGGAGTTCTTTAGAAACACAAATACACCTCTGGAGATCTATAGAGGAACAAACACACATCTGGAATTCTCGAGCGCTGTGAATACACATATGGAGTCATTTAGAAAAATTTAACATCTGGAATTCTATAAATATACTGAGACACATCTGGAATTCTTTAGAGATATTTAGACACATGAGGAGTTCTGTAGAATTATGTTAACACATCTGGAATTGTTAAGACACACACAGACACGTGGAAGCTTCATAGACACATCTGGAGTTCTGTAGAAATACGTAACCACACGTGGAATTCTCTTGACAAACACAGAGACATCTGGAGTTCTTTAAAGATTCATAGACATATCTGGATATTTTTTGTAGGTTTAAAAAGACATCGGGAGTTCATATGGAGACACGTGAAGTTGGACGGAGACACCCAGTCTCTCATGGAGTTGTGGTGTGACAGTCAGGAGTTGATAAGCTGAGACCCTGAGGGCTGAAACAGAAACTAAACCCATTACTGTTCTGACAAGGTCATCAACAGTGACACACACATAGATAGACATTTACACACACACACACACACACACAGACACACTTTCTGGCTTGTCATGCCAGGACAAGCTGAACTCTCTGTCGTTTTTTTTTTTTTAACGAGAGCTTTAAAAAACGTCTCGTTAACGGCGGGATCCTTGTTAATATACTTCCTCGTCCTCGCCTCACCGCCCACACACTGCAGAGACTGAACTGATCCTCAACCCACCGCCACGCTCCCATTTAATCAAGGACTGGAGGACTGCAGAGAGAGAGAGAAGGAGAGGAGGGAGGGGGGAGGGGTGAGAGCAATATGAAAGGATGGAGGGAGGAAGTAGAAAGGAAGCGAGGCAGAGAGGAAGTGTGGGGGATAAGCAATGGGTGGAAAAGTAATGGAAAGGAAGGAAGGAAGGAAGGAAGGAAAGAAGGAAAGAGGAAGGTTAGAGTTCAGTGGGAGGAGTAAGAAATGAAGGAAGAAAAGAGGGAGATGTGCAGGACGGCTGTGAGAAGCAGGAAAAAGGGGAGTGTAGAAAAACGAGCAGACGGAGTGATGTGGATAGTAAGGGTGGAAGGGACGGAGGGAGGCGCAGGAGGAGGCGTGTCCTCCGTCCTCATCAGCATTCTGTTCTGACCGGAGCGTTATTGGGATGCTGGACGACCAGTTCCACCACGACACCGCCTGCTGCAGCTCAGCCCACAGCTCCAAACACCTCTTTCATCGCTCTCGCTCCCTCTCTTTCTCTCTCTCTCTCTCTCTCTCTCTCTCTCTCTCTCTCTCTCTCATTTTCAATTAGCTTTATTGGCATGACAAAATCAATACACCTGTGTTGCCAAAGCGTAGGAGCAAACATACACACAACAACAAGGAGTAAATACATCAGATATAATAATACAAGCAAACAGGATAATTATATCATTGCAGATAATAAACAAATTCTGTGCATGTCCCTCAAAAGGTACGTTGAAACAATAATAATATAAAAAAACACACAATTCTCTACTTATTTTGCCTTACGTCATGGCAGGAGAAGACATATTTAGCTGCTAGCGTGCTGTACTTTTATCTTCTTCCCTCTTCAGCTTTTTTGTCCTCACTGTAGACAGTGAAGCCAGCTATGCGTTTTTCTAATTTTTGGAAATATTTGGTTCTCTCTCCCTCTCTCTCTCTCTCTCTCTCTCTCTCTCTCTCTCTCTCTCTCTCTGTCTTTGTCTCTCTCTGGTTTAAATTATGGAATCATGGAAACATGAAAGGAACATTTTCCAACGGCACATTTTCCTTGTGGATTTGGGTCTTACTGTAATAGCTTTCTCCATCGTTTCCTTCAGTACTCAGTACATTGTACTCCCCTACACAGGAATTGGGATTTTTGGGATTGGAGCAATGTGACATCATCAAAAAGAAGTTGCGCAGTTAAGTGGTTTTGACCCACATGGTAACAGAAAGCCCATTTGTACCTGTAGACCACTTTGGCCTGACAACAGTCCAGATGTGTGTGTGACATAATTGTATTACATAATTACATAATTGTCTAATCAAGGCCTGTAACAATTATTACATAATTATCTAATTGTCAATTACTATAACCGCGGTGTCTTTGTTTAACCGCAATTAATTGAAACATTAGCTAAAGTCAAACCAAGGGGTATGACTGTTTATGGTAGTTCTTGATTTTGTTTAGATATGTCAAATTGTAATTATATAAGTGATAATTGGTTGGACTAAATATTTTTATTATTATTTCAATTGTTAGTTATTGGCACTTGACCCTATACACGTTCATAGAAACAAGTTAGAATTTTTTTTAATAATAATAGAGAGGCATGGCTTACTTTATAGGCTGTGTATTTGTGTTATTACATCATCTGGGTCACATGACAGTGATATAGAACCAAAAGATGTATCCTGGAATTCATTCAAAACTTTTAATTTGATTGAAAAAGTAAAAAATAAATGAATATTTTTTAAACTTGACTGAAAGAGACAATTATATTGTTAATTGCAATTATTTCTGAGACAATAAATTGTACAGTAACTTTTAAAATTGTTGCAGCTTTAGTCCAATCCAATTTTTTGACATAATCGCCATTTCTTCTTCTTCTTCTTGTTTGACCGCATAAATAATTAAACTGTTGATGGTAATTGTCATGTTTTATGAGAATAAAGAGACGTGGTTTACTTCATAGGCCATGTTCTTGTGTTATTACGTTATCTGGGTCACATAAGAGTAATATAACCACAATTAATAAGTTAATTAATTAAGACAATTAATTGTACAGCAACATTTCAAATTGTTACAGCTTTTCAGCTAACGTTTCAAAGTACAGTCTAGCTGTACACCAACTAGAACTAGTGTTTTTGTACTCTCCATTGTGTCTGTGTGTGTGTGTGTGTGTGTGTGTGTGTGTGTGTGTGTGTGTGTGTGTGTGTGTGTGTGTTGCAAAGGGACCGACAGAGATCGGCATCCTCTCGTCTCATTGATCTGACACAAACTGGAGCAGTTTTAGTATCATTTATATTTCATATTTATACATTCTATTGTTAGTTTGAAGCTGTGATTCTAGTGTTTTATTTATTTCATTTTTATTTAGTTGCAGTCTCTTATTTCTTGTTCATTTTTTTCACCCTCATGCAGTCTCAGTAAGTTTTAATATTTTGGGACAAACAGTAAAACAATCAGGAACAGACCTCATAGAGATATTCCTGCATTAAAAATCATCATCTCCAGCTGCCCTGCAGGCGTTGTTACCTAGTTAATGCACTCATCTAAAAAAGAATGAATCCGTTAAAAGTTCTGACAGTGACTTAGCAGTGAACCCGAAAACACTGTTGCTAAGTTTACAACTGTACAGCTGATGGTACATGATATATATTTGAAATGACTTCTTTTACTCTAAAACTTGCAGGTGTTGTGTTTCAGCTCGTACCGCCGTGTTTCGTCATTTGCCCCTCTGTGGATCTGATGCTCCACTTCCTGTTTGAAGTAACGCCCTTTAATCTCCCGCTGTCTTCTTCCTCTTTGTCTTTTTCTCTTCTCTCTCCTGTTTTTCACTTCCTCATCCATCCACTCCTCCTTTCCTTCTTCCCTCGTCTTGAACAAAACATGCTGCATCTCACTTCCAAACCTGCATGTCATCTTATGTATTTATTGTGTTTTTTGTACACCTGTGTGTGTGTATACGGACACGTAACTCACCTATATTATTTGGAATATATGCTTGTGTCACTCTCGTCTGCATATATAAATCTTCATTATCACACATCATTACGCTGGATGATTTCATTAATTATCCCCAAACACCCTGGTTGCCGTTAACACCCCCCACCCCTCAGACCCCATAGACCCATCTGAGGATGACCACTTCCACCTCTTTGAAATATACCCCACTCCCATGCCAGACACCAGCACTCCCATGATCCCCCCGGTGGGGGTTCAAGCCGTGGCTCTGTCCTCGGACTCGGTACGCGTCTCCTGGGCCGACAACTCTATGACCAAGAACCAGAAGGCGTCTGAAGTCCGGTACTACTCCGTCAAGTGGAAGACCAGCTACTCCACCAGTGGAAAGTACAAGGTAAAAACATTAGTGTTATCTCTGCCAGAGGTGTGGACATGACCCGGACACGAGTAACAGCCAAAACCCACCTGGCACGGAAGCGCCGCGAATAGCCACAAAGCGGAGCTATTTTAATTTTGCCGCCCATGTTATCCAATCTGTCCGTTCATACCGGCTTCCATCCGGCCGGGCCGCTCCGCGCAGGATCGAAGACGCGCACTGCAGCAATTCTTTCAGAATCACCTCTATTTCTTCCGCGATGAATATGTCAAGCCAGGCAGGTAATCATATACAGGAAGGACACAGTGCAGCTGGATACTTTACAACAATAAAACATAGTGTATTTTAAAATAATAGGTTTATGGTGATTTTGACTGTCTCGACTTCTCAGCTGTGTCTACAGCGAGACACGCGATCAGGCACACGGAGAGAGAGGCCGACTAACGGACAGACAGATAGAGTGAGTGACACACACACACGGAGAGAGAGAGAGAGAGAGCGCGGAGAAATGTGCGTCCGGTATGAATGGCCAGGCGTGCGATCAGGCACAAATCTACGCTTTGCGGCGCTTCAGCGTGCGGTGTGTTTTTGCTGTAAGACTTGAGTCACGAATCTAATGACTTAAGACTTGACTTGACAAACTTATCTGTTATGACTTGGGGCTTGACTGTCTTGACTTGGCACTTTAAACTAACCTGTCAGCAGTCATTATGACTGGTGAGGGACTTTGAACCGTTTAAGACTTATTGGGACTTTGTTTTGGACTTCAAAATACAATATGTGAGACTTGCAAAACAATGACTTTGTCCCACCTCAAGCTCAACATTTGCAAGATGTCAAAAGTTGAAATTATAATTTTATATTTTGTCCACAATGAAATGCACAAGTAGTTGCATACATGTCTATTGTGTTTTTGTCTTTTTCCGAAGCATTTATTGATTAAGACTTCTGTTATCAGCTGACAGAAACAGCTTAGATGAAAACGTAACCTGGAATCATTTTGATTGTATTGAAAACAAAACAAAATGCGTTACTGGTCTTGCTATGTTCTGGTGAGACTTCTTTCTTAATGGACTTCAGAAAAACTTGAACAATACTCTGAACTCTGCTTTAAACACACTGGAAATCTATACAAGGGCAGGCAGCCTGCTCACCTTATTGAACTGCAGCTGTGGGCAGACAGAGAGAGAAGCCTTCCCTTCTTATTCTGAAAATAACACTTTCCTTGGTGCCACAAGGACGAACAGAAGTCTGCTCTTAAAGTGAAAACATTACCCCGAGTTATGCAGCTGCTGGGGTTAATATTCACTGACGTTGAAGTCTAAGATAAAAAATAATCTTTAAAGTGCAAACCTGAGGACGCAAGATCTCAACAACAGACAGGAAAAAAGATGCTTGCATAACAGACACTCTCAAAGTTTTATGAGTCTCTGGCATTATTTATTTTATTATGTCTCAAATTTGTCTTCTTCAAAGGTAAACATATCTATATTGTATGCTATAGTCATATATATATATATATATATATATATATATATATATATATATATATATATATAAATTTTTACAGCAGCTTCAGTCTTTTGACTTGACAAATATTGTCATATTCGTCTTCAGTTTTATTCTGAAACCGTTCAAATTCACAACTTTATTGTGTGTCCAGTCTGCAGACACCACGGCGCTCAGCCACACTGTCACCGGCCTCAAACCAAACGCCATGTACGAGTTTGCTGTCATGGTAACCAAGGGTCGAAAGTCCAGCACCTGGAGTATGACAGCGCACGCCACAACGTATGAAGCAGGTAGGTCTCTCACTCACACACACACACACACACACACACACACACACACACACACACACACACACACACACACACACACACACACACACACACACACACACACACACACACAAAATGTCCAGGACTTATTTCCATTGTGGTCCTCAACACACAACATCAGGACAAGACAAGACAAGATACTTACAGACACTTACTTATTTGCTTACTGTGTGATGATCAGTGACATAACATAAAAAACATTTTTCTTAAATAAATAAAAATAAAAACGGTAACTGGACCCCTGCTCTATTCAACTACCTCCTCTAGTAAACAGGCCTTGATTCTCTTTCTGAAAGAGTTCATGCTGGAAATGACTTTAATTTGCCAGTCTAACTTGTTCCACTGAACTGCCCCTATATAGGCAAAGGTTCCTTTCCCCAATACTGTCTTAAATTTAAGACATTTTAAATTTTAATTTTAAGGACACAGTTCTGATATGCTGCCATGAGTGTAAATATTGTGTGTCCTTTACCTTAGTAATAAGACACAACAAAAGGGATCATGGTCAGCCTTGACATAATAACACAAGATTCAACAGGGAGCCAGTTGAGCTCAACAAATTGTGCCCTACCTATATGAGACCTATGGCCCAAGTTCATAATGACTCGTATTAATTTATTCTGTGCTGTTTGCAGCCTCCCTTTTTGCAGCCTCCCTTTATGTAGCCTCCCTTTATGTAGCGATGTAAGGGGCTATTTGGGCAGCAACATCTCGTAAAAACTGAGGTGATAACCCATCTAACCCAGGGCCCTTAGAGCAGTCTAGCTGTAAGAGTTTTTTTTCCATCTCCCCTACCACAACCTTCCGTAAGGAAAATGATTTGGCCAGTGTTCCAAGTTTATTATAGAATGATTTCACCCTATCGATGTTAAATAACCCAGAGGAAGGTTGACGATTTGAGACCAGCTGTTCTGGGTTATCTTTATTATTTGATATATCATTCTTATAGTGGGTTGATTTTGCGTCTCTAGTAAGTTCCTGAGTTTTGTTTCATGCTTCATCATCATTCATTGATTCATCATGATTTTTTCTTCCATGAAAAGTTTTAAGTGCTTTTTCCCTGGTTTTAATAGCATCATGTTTAACTTCGTCAAACCATGCACTAGAACGCTGTTTAACTCTGATCTGTCTAAGGGTAGATGATGGATTTTTTTGTGTGTAAGGGGGGGGGGTCCTGTTTTTAGGGTGTGCCAGCAGAGATCTTAAGATGTGAAATGGTTTTTGGTAGGTCCTGAGCACCACTGAGATTCTTCTGATGATTTCCATTAATTTAAACAAGAATCCCCGCTAACATACTGTATAATGGTACAGAATCAGAGATAGTTATAGAATCCCCGCTAACATACTGTATAATGGTACAGAATCAGAGATAGTTATAGAATCCCCACTAACGTACTGTATAATGGTACAGAATCAGAGATAGTTATAGAATCCCCACTAACGTACTGTATAATGGTACAGAATCAGAGATAGTTATAGAATCCCCACTAACATACTGTATAATGGTACAGAGTCAGAGATAGTTATAGAATCCCCACTAACATACTGTATAATGGTACAGAGTCAGAGATAGTTATAGAATCCCCGCTAACATACTGTATAATGGTACAGAATCAGAGATAGTTATAAAATCCCCACTAACATACTGTATAATGGTACAGAATCAGAGATAGTTATAGAATCCCCACTAACATACTGTATAATGGTACAGAATCAGAGATAGTTATAAAATCCCCACTAACATACTGTATAATGGTACAGAATCAGAGATAGTTATAGAATCCCCACTAACATACTGTATAATGGTACAGAATCAGAGATAGTTATAAAATCCCCACTAACATACTGTATAATGGTACAGAATCAGAGATAGTTATAGAATCCCCACTAACGTACTGTATAATGGTACAGAATCAGAGATAGTTATAGAATCCCCACTAACGTACTGTATAATGGTACAGAATCAGAGATAGTTATAGAATCCCCACTAACATACTGTATAATGGTACAGAATCAGAGATAGTTATAGAATCCCCACTAACATACTGTATAATGGTACAGAATCAGAGATAGTTATAGAATCCCCACTAACATACTGTATAATGGTACAGAGTCAGAGATAGTTATAGAATCCCCACTAACATACTGTATAATGGTACAGAATCAGAAATAGTTATAGAATCCCCACTAACATACTGTATAATGGTACAGAATCAGAGATAGTTATAGAATCCCCACTAACATACTGTATAATGGTACAGAGTCAGAGATAGTTATAGAATCCCCACTAACATACTGTATAATGGTACAGAATCAGAGATAGTTATAGAATCCCCACTAACATACTGTATAATGGTACAGAGTCAGAGATAGTTATAGAATCCCCACTAACATACTGTATAATGGTACAGAATCAGAAATAGTTATAGAATCCCCACTAACATACTGTATAATGGTACAGAATCAGAGATAGTTATAGAATCCCCACTAACGTACTGTATAATGGTTTATAATTGATTCTTTTTTTCAGGTGTAATAGCATTTTCCTCCATTACTTCCTCTTCACTGACATGTAAATCACTCAGCTGAACACAGACAGTGGATTTGTATTTTTTGAGGATTTGTTAAAAAGTCATTCAGGGAAAAACAGGGATACACTGGATAAGGGCAGGTTCAGGAAACATGGGTTCACCAAAACAAAATGGGGGTGGAACTTTTTTTATCTTGTTTTCCTCCCCGAACAGCGATTACTTTAATAAGAATGCAGAGAAATCCTGTTTATGTTCAGTGAGGTGTGATGCAGAAACTCCACTCTCCCCCACAACAAGGTGACAACTGTGTGCAACAATGAAAACCCTACCGCACACCAAAATCCAAATGTCAAGGTATCCCTTTCAGGATGTTTACAATCATGTTTGTTGGATTTGTCACCCAATTAAGCGTGAACGGCATTACCCCCGCCGGTTCCCCGGGGCCTGCTGGAATACATTGACATTCAGAGTGAGCAGACGGACTGAGCCCACTCAGTCCCTGCAGTGATCCACCAGCTCTGGACTCCCAAACACTGACCACATTTTCACAGGAAAACAGATAAAGCTGCACTGCAGCTCAGATGACCTCTGCCTTACTGTTTTAATAATCACCCACAGAGTCCAAAAGACACCAGCTGAGGGATATTATTTCATATATTGTTTTTTCACCTACATAATCTTGAAAAATGCTGATATTGGTTTAGGGGTGTCCCCGACTAAGGATTTACACATTCGAATCAGAATTGACGAATCTTTCTATAGTCGACTGATAGTCAAATCATCTGTGTGTGTGTGTGTGTGTGTGTGTGTGTGTGTGTGTGTGTGTGTGTGAATGGGTTGGGAGGGGCACGACACTAGTCAGAGGGTAACATGTAAACCGCATGCGCGTATGGACGCGTATTTCGCATCCGCCGCATGCATAACCGTCTCTAGCCTATTTTGGGAACTGTGTATCCTGGCTCAAGTGTGCGCATTAATTCTTTATAACCTTCACCGTCCACGTTTTGTCCGGGATTTCTCTTTTCCTTTTCTCGGGCAATGGCGGTCTCAAATCTAGCTTTCTTTGAGTTAGTTTTGGCGCAGCTCCGGTACTACTACTACTAGTACTACTAGATGAACTGCTGTCGTCAGTCTGATACTGTGGGTGGATCTAGAAAAAAGACTAACATATTTTAAGTCCCAACATATGATATTGCTATTTGTAAATTAAAAGCGCCATTATATATGAAAAAGTGAAACGTCTTTATTGGTAATAAACTTACCCGTTTTAAGTGGAAAGCCATGTTTGTTGTTGACGAGTGGTAGGACATGAGCTGTTGGCACAACTTGCATTTTACTTTTTTTGGATCATCTTTTACCATTTGAAAGTGCATCCACACTTTAGATTTTCTTTTTCCAGACATTGTTAAGTAACGTTAATCTCCTCGTCTGATGCTCCTCGTCTGTCGCGGATCAGGGAAAGTGAAACTTAAATCTTTCACAGGGATGGTTGGATTTACACACACACACACACGTAAAAAAATATTTATTGAACTTTTTCTTTCTTTCTTTTTCACGTTTTTTTTTACAGCATTATCATAATTAAAGGCTGTATATAACTTAATATAACCGTACAAAACCAGTAGTTCTGTGTGAAATTAGACATTGAGCACCCCCATATTGCCAAAATGGTATGATCCTCGTTTCATAATAACACCCACGAAGATCCGACTGTGAGATTGGTGGTCGAATCAGGCTCCGCATATCGATGCATCGAATCTTCGACTATTCGGGGTCACCCCTATATTGCTCCATTAAACACTTTGGTCCGTGCAAATCTTTCAGACATTACATTTGCTGTGGATTTTCCCGCTCCCCAGAGGATGAATCCTAATGATTTTGTCCTCTAGCACCACCATCAGGACAACATGTTCACTTATTGTTCAGTTCGAATTATGAAAATACAGTATAATGTGCAGATTGTCATGCAGTTTCTATGCCTCCCAGAGGCTGAAACCTAGACACCATCCTTCTCCAACCTTCGCCTATATCAGGCATATGAGGGTTAGGGAAGGATAGTGTCCATTATGTTTCCATATTGCGAACTGTACAATAGGTGAAAATGTAGTCCTGATGGTGATGACAGAGGACAGGTGTAGTTCTCCTTAATTTAAAATTCAGGTTGTTTTTGTAACTGGAAAGTATTCCTTTAACATCCACCTTTTAAAATATACCCGTGGCATAACATTGAATCCATTTGATGGCTGCTTCACTGTAACCAATGGCTCTTCATTTAAAGAGTGTAATTACTGTAGCTCCTCCGACCTGTCAGATCACTCAGAATAGGCCGTGTGGGTGTTCAGGGCCTTTAATTGCTGCGAATAGTAATTCTGTGAGATGTTTTGAAATTGGTTGATGTCTCATTTGAATCCCAGCTGTGTTGTCTTTTAAAAACATGATTTTGGTGATGCAGATCAAGCTGAGTAGTCAACCAATCAGTAGGATTAGAAACCAAAGAATGCTGGAACCACTACTTTCCCCAACAGGTATGCACACGTGTATTGTATGCCTGTATAAATGAGAAGGACAGAATGTCGCCGCCACTAACAGGTTCAGATGGAGCTTGTGATTTCCTCCAACACGTCAAGCCAGATTTAACAAGCTGTTTCATTAGCCAACACTGGGATGTGAGCTTTGAAGCCTGTCCTGGTGGGAACCTTAAAGGAGACCTATTATGCTTTTCCTTAGCTATAATGTTAGTGTCAGAGGTTCATATTAAACGTGGTCAAAGCTTCAAATAATGAGGTAAATGTATGTAAAAGGAATCCCTGTGAGCAAAACCTCAGATTTCAGGACAGTTTTTTCTACTCTTGACTCTTTCTTTGTCATCAGCTCCAGGCATATTACTGCAGTGTGTACATTACATACACTGCTAGATGTACTGTAGCTACATGCAAACATCAGGGAAACCTGTCATCTCGGTTGAAGATGTTGTTAATTTCTCCCTAATTTCGGATCCCATTTCTGCTGGAACATGTCCGGTTGTTTAGTTTTTGGTTTAAAAGCCTTTATCGGTGGTTGTTCACAGTAGAAAGTGCTGCTATACTCCGTTACAGTCAGACCTCGATCGCAAAGAATGACGCAGAGACAGCGAGAGCACAGATGCGGAGAACCGGAAACGCTGACCAATCAGAGCAAACTGGGCTTTTTAGGGAGGGGGGGCTTAAAGAGACAGTCGCTCCAAAAGAGCATCTCAGACAGAGGGGGAATACAGGCGCAGCAGGTATGAGAAAAATAAAGGGTTTTTAAAGCATGTAAACATGTTCTAGTAGATACACAAAATATAATTAGTATGAACCTGAAAATGAGAACAACAGGTCACCTTTAAAAGCTTCGGTTACACTTTGCTTGAAGGTATCTAGGGGGGTAATGCACCAATACGCTGGATGCCAACTGCCATGAAGTGTAGTTAACTAAGTGAGCATACATGTTAGTATTTATTTGCCTTGCTGTCTTCCCTTCATAGCAGGGATGCAGAGATGGGGACTTGAGTCTGAGACTCGGACTCAAGTCGCACAAACAGCTGATTTCAGACTTGACTTGTGACTTGACCAAAAAGACTTAAGACTTGACTCGGACTCGAGCTTCGAGACTCGTCAACAACCTCTTTTCATGCAATTATTGCTATTTAATTGCATTTTTAATTGCATGTCCCCTGCCCTTTGCCATAATGTGCAACGTAACGCATGTGCTATGCCTAAGCGCACACACTCACATATCAAAAAATGCATTGACGATGGCGACACCAAGTCCTCTTGGAGTTGTGCCTTTTGTCATTAGTTTTGCTTTCAGTAACTTGGTAAACAGTGGCAGTAAGCTAACAGCTACACGCAAAGTGTGTGGCACCAAGATAAATGATGTCGGATCAACAACGTCGGACTTCATCAGGCATCTCAAAACACACCCAGATAGGTCAGTCACTTGCTAATGTGAAAGAGACGTTACATTTAGCATATATGGTCACAGGTAACAAGCTAACCATCGCTAAGTGTGCTAATGCTGGGAACAGGCAAATAGTATCTTTATAGTTGTATCCATATGATGTGACAGTCTTAGGTTCATATTTCACCAGGTCCGAGGGTTAGTTTCAATACAGATGTTTCCCTCACACTTTGAACACTGAAACATGTAATGCATGATGAGGTTGGGCTTTCCAGCCAGTTAGTAACATAAACAAACATGTATTATTTGGTGCAGATACCAAAATGTTGAAAAATACAGTTATGAAATTGAAACAGAGTTAATTATTACTTAATTTGTATTTCTTCAGATTGTATTGCAGTAGACCTCGAAGAGTTATCCAAAAACTGATTTTGATACTGTACTGTATGGATGGTAGCTACAGGACATGGCTTTGAATTTATAAGATTTAACAATACAGGGTTAGGGACAGATCAGATGGCCAGAGACTTGAGACTCGACTTGGACTTCCAAAAAATGACTTTTGAACATCTCTGCAGGGATGTCATATATTTGGCTCGTCAGCCAGAACCTGCCCGCCAAAGGGTCAGGATCAGGCTCAGGTCCCCTGCATGACTTTGCGAAAGATTTACCACTTTAATCTCAGAGAATATTGAGTTCTTTTTCTGTAAATTTACGACTTTAAGAGCTTTTTCTCTGAATTTCCCTGGTCCGTAAAGTAATTTTTTTTATACAATGGCCTTAGATCACTGTCGTGACTTCCAACATCAAGCTGACAAGAAACTCTGTGGCAGATAAAGTGTCTGATCTTTCGGGAGTGGTTTACTTCACATCAAATTAGGGGTGTGTGGCATGTTACAGTAACAAGCGGTTAGCTGCCAGCTAATGACACAGTTGTGCTGCTAGGAAAAGAAATCGAGCCAACATGGACTTCATGGTGCATTCAGGTGTACCTCGTAAACTCTGAAATCTACTCGAATGTCTACGAAGGTTGTTTAAAACTGAAAAGTTTCAACTTTTGTTTTTCCTTTGTTTAAACTCCTACATCTGTCATTACTTTCTTGGTCTTTCAATACAGCTTTTGTAATGATTATATGCTCAGATCATATCAATATCCTATTTTCTTTCTACGTAGGCAGATAAAAAAAATTTTTTTATTTAATTATATTTAAATCAATCAAATAGTTATCAGCAAACTCCACAATATTCTTGTACAACAGGTCACCAACAAACTATGATGATTTACAAGTTTTACCGGGGGAATTTTTTTTTTTTTGGACCTTTTTCACAGCAGACATGTTGACTTGTCATAATAGGAAAAGCACAGCTGAAATTGATAACCTTAACGATGACTCAATTCCATCAAGTGTCCCAGTAAGATATTTCAGTGAGTCAGCATGCACAATACCAGGGCCTCTCCTAAGTGGAATGCAGCCATCAGTAATGGTTTAATACCAGGGCCTCTCCTAAGTGGAATGCAGCCATCAGTAATGGTTTAATACCAGGACCTCTCCTAAGTGGAATGCAGCCATCAGTAATGGTTTAATACCAGGGTCTCTCCTAAGTGGAATGCAGCCATCAGTAATGGTTTAATACCAGGGCCTCTCCTAAGTGGAATGCAGCCATCAGTAATGGTTTAATACCAGGACCTCTCCTAAGTGGAATGCAGCCATCAGTAATGGTTTAATACCAGGGTCTCTCCTAAGTGGAATGCAGCCATCAGTAATGGTGTAATACCAGGACCTCTCCTAAGTGGAATGCAGCCATCAGTAATGGGTTTGAATACACCTGTGCTTTTCCTCCTATGACATGTCAACATGTCTGCTGTGAAAAGGTCAATAATTGCTAAAGTCATATCCCACAAGCATACATTGCTATATAGGTATATTTATCTGCCGACACTTACTTGTCCCCTTTTTCCTGTCCATCCATATTGACAGCTCCTAGCTCCGCCCCCAAAGATTTGACAGTGATCAGTCGCGAGGGACGACCCCGCGCCGTTTTAATCAGCTGGCAGCCGCCGATGGAGGCTAACGGACGAATCACAGGTGAGGGTTCGCACAAACACACCGACCACGACAGGTTGTACCACTTTACTCTTCCAAGGTACCTGTTCAATCATGTGTGTGCACTGTTCAATCACAGTGCACACACATTATTCATCAGAGGAAACAGGTTTGTTTTGATTTTCAATTCACCTGCTGATAATCTATTAAATAATACAAATAATAAGTTGATCTGTAATGCCTCAAAGTAAAGCAATATTTTTTCTCCTTGCAATATCAAAACACTGTCATAAGAATTTCAAGTTGTCAGTCCGTGTATGCACACATGCATGCACACTCATATGCACGCACACACACACACACACACACACACACACACACACACACACACACTTTCTTCCATTGTTCTCTCTCTCTCCTCTGGGCGATCAACCCGGCTGTAAACCCGTCTGTTTTAACGAGCTCTGCTGCTCCTGCAGTGTCCTGGAGGACGAATCAAACGCTCCCTGCAGGGATAACAGCACAACACAGCACCAAACACACACACGCACGTGTGCGCACACACACACACACACACACACACACATGCACGCACACGGATCTGATATTTTTAGATCTTATACATACTATGTTTATATATTTGTCTTCTCAGGTCTTATATATTATTTATGTATGTATTGTCTGTCAGGTTACATCCTGTACTACACGCTGGATAAGAACATGCCGATAGATGATTGGGTGATGGAGGCGATCACCGGTGACCGGCTGACCCATCAGGTGGTGGATCTGAACCTCGACACGGTTTATTACTTCAGGATTCAAGCCAAGAACGCCAAAGGAGTCGGCCCTCTGTCTGAGCCCGTCCACTTCAGGACCGCCAAAGGTCTGTCAGAGCGTGTGTGTGTGTGTGTGTGTGTGTGTGTGAATATATTCCTTTTTTATATATTTTATTTTTTTTAAGTTTACTGACTCTCTCTCTGTTGCTGTTTCAGTGGAACATCCAGACAAGATGGCCAATGATCAAGGTAGGCCTTTTCCCCTACCAGTATGTGTGTGTGTGTGTGTGTGTGTGTGTGTGTGTGTGTGTGTGTGTGTGTGTGTGCACGTGTGTGTGTGTGTGTCCGGCCTGCGTGCACACGTGGATTCAAGCTCTCTTCAAGTTCTTGATTTAAAAATCCTTCAAATCTTCTCATTTCATGTCTTTTTATCAGATCACTTCTAATCCAAGTAATCTTTTAATCAAATGGTCTTCACATCCTGTCTGATATTCCAAGCATTCTCAAATCATCTCCAATAAGTTTCATATTAATGTGAATCCCTAGTTATGTTTAAATAATCTTCAGTCCCAAACTGATGATTTGATTTCATTTAAAGGTCCCCGTTACAGATTACAGACATCCCAATGAAATGTAGGAGCAGGACTGTGCACATTTGACCATTGGAACAAAGTGACTAGCCCAAGTTATGCAGAAGTATTCCAGGGCAATAAGAATATGTGTGCCAGCAATTACACTCATTTTAACTAATTGAAAGGAAGCGGACCTTAATGAGTATTTGTCCCATTTCATTCTGATTTCCCAACTACTGTCAGCTACAACATGGTTTAGAATAAAGGAAAAGAAGGATAAAAGAAGGAAAGATGGACGGATGATTATCTAAAACTTAGTGTACTTGAGACTAAGGAGAAATGAGAAACAATACAGAAAAATTATGATAACAGAGGCGTTTTCTTCATTCTCTTCTGAATTGATTTTTTTTTTTCACTCCATGCCCCCGACCCATCAACCTGAAAGGAAATCGTTTGTTATTTGCATGGCAAAAAAAAAAGAAAAAAGAAAAAAAAGCCTCCTCTGAGAAAGAGATTTAACAGGAGAAAGAGGAAGGCCTTTGTAGGTATTAATTCAGAATTATGAGAGGCGATGGAAAAGAGCTGGTTACCATATTTAAGTTCATCAAATTAACTCAGACATAATTAACACTCTGTTCACTGGTTCTTTTCATCAGCTGCAGCAAACAGCAAGCAGAGGGGGACCTGATGCTAATGAGCACTCAAAACTATTTTTTAATTTGCGTCCCTAAACTTTGGAATGTCACATTAGCTCAGAGACCATGAAGAATAATTTTGCATGTGTTTTTAATGTTCAATTTGTTGCCTTTAAATGCTTTTAAAGGCCCTATCTTGCACCCGGCGCAGCACAAAGGCCGGCACAAGTGTCTTTGCTAGTTTAAGACCGACCCAGTTGTCAGTTTCCCGTCCAGCGCCCACGGCGTTTAAATAGCAAATGCACCTGCACCCATCTGTGCGTCCATGGGCGGGCTGGTCTTACAGGGAGGTGTGTTGAGGTGCATTCTGGGTGTGCTGGTCTTACAGGGAGGTGTTTTCAGGTGCATTCTGGGCGTATTGCTATCTTGGGGCAGCGGGAAGTGATCGCACCATTGACAAACAACAACCTGGTCTAAAGTCAGTTATTAGTAAAATGCTCCTAGGCTCGTGCACAGCGCGCGCACACTATGCTTGTTACACACACAGGGACGCACAGCAGCACACACACATGCAAAAGTGTGTTTTTACAAATAAAAATATGATGGTGCAAATCCTCCATCATAATAGCAATGCTCCAAGGTCCAAACACGCCTGGCTTTTAAAGGGAATGGGAGATGATCTCTGATTGGTTGATGAATGGGAGATGATCTCTGATTGGTTTATTGCATGTTACGCCCAAAACACACCTCTGATTAATGAAGACACTAAGTACAACCCTTTAGGACCATGCACCTGGCTCACATACCCTTTTTTTCCGCCATCAAACTAGCAAAAGTGGATTTGGACACGCCCTAAACGCACCTGCCCCAGGCGCTTCACGCCATGCGCTTAGATCGTTAATATAGGGCCTTCTGAATTTTAAGTGTAATGAACGTTCAGTATCAATCTGAAACAGAGTCTCAGCAACAGACTGTTACACTGTTATGATGACATGCACAGAGACCCATCCCATCATACAGTGTTGCATCTTTTGATTCCCATAGCATTAGCAAAAGTTGTGGATAATACCTGGTAGCTGGTACTTGTTTTGGTACCACCTCGGGCGAGGTTCCAAGCCGATAACAGGGTTTCCGCAGGGTCTTAAAAAGTCTAAAATTTAAAAAAATTTCGGCACCTGGTAGAGCACGTGCCCATATATAGAGGTTTACTCCGCGACGTAGCGGCCGCGGCCCTTTGCTGCATGTCATTCCCCCCTCTCTCTCCCCTTTCATGTCTTCAGCAGTCCTATATAAATAAAAAATATATAAAATGCCCAAAAAATAATCTAAATTTTAGACCTTAAAAGGTCTTACATTCGCTCAAGTATTGTATTGTAGGTCTTAAACATTTTTAAACAGGTCTTAATTTCCCTACGTCCATGCAACGCTACCTCCTCTTTGCTGTATTACGACTACAAATGCAGCCATTCAGCTTCCGTGTCATTGGCGCGAGTCTCTTTCGGATTGTACCACAGACATAAAACGGATTGTATTCTTTAGCTATGGGGAAGTGCAAGTTTACCAATACTTGGCTTAAAATTTAGGGCTTAGTTGACTTTGTGATATAGGTCTTAAATTTCATACATAATGGTCCTAAAAGGTCTTAAAAAGTCTTAGATTTGACTTGGTGAAACCTGCAGAAAAGTGCAGTAAACTGCGATAATAGAAGGTGGAGTTAAAACACGGCAGACCACTCTTTGTTTAGAGAAAACCTTCCTAGCATGACACGGGACATCCTGCACCAACCCACGACTTTTAAACTGCCAAGCTACCGTCAAAAGTGAACGCAATTCTTTAATTCACTAGATCCAGATTTAAAATAAAAAATGACAGCCCGTGAAACTACGCCGTACACTGCGTGAAGTACGCCGTACAATTGACAAAGTGTAGAAGTACCTCTGTTTGGTTATAGGGGTGTAACCATACATCGATCTGGATCCATGTATCGATTCAATCCTCAACCTTCCAATATTATCGATACAAAGTAAAAATATCAATGCGTATCGTCATTTTCAAGATGCGCCTTTATTTTAATATTCCCACTTTATATTTATTGTTTTTACTAAAACAAATAGTATTTTATTTCATTTAAATGTCAGGAAGAGCTCAGTAATGAAATGGATTATCGTATTTTAGTTGCTTTTTGTAAATATATATAAATGTAACTGATTGTGTTAAATGGGCTTATGGTATCGTCTCGTATCGGTCGCAGACCACTAAATTGTTTTGAATTAACTACAAATCATATCATGGCAGACTTTGTGATATCAGTGAATATTGTATCGATGTCCTAGGAATTGATATAATATCGTATTATGATAAAACATGGATTTATACCCCTATTTGGTTACAGAGGAAAGGATTCAATGAGCGTCGCTATGGCGATCAGCTGAGAATCTGACCTAGAGTACTATCTGCAGTGGAAAAAGAAAAGAGAGGAGTACTGGTAACAAAAAAAGGAGTTGGTCGAGCAGAGCCATACCATGCCGTGGTAACACGGCATGAAATAAATCTTCTGGGAACAATTAATGTCCGTAAGAGACCAATCTATCAAACATTTGTAGAGATATTTCTGGACCAAAAGCGGTGAAATAGCTGACCACCCATAGAGCCATGCTGCTAACATGTCAAAAGAACCGAAATGCGATCCTGAGGCCTGATGAAAATCCAAAACAAAAGAGACAACCCTGGCTGAGCCCAGAGTAAACCTGCTTTGTCTTCCTGCTGGGAATACGGACACAGCTCTTAACCTGTTCCATGATCAGGAATCAGTACATCAGTGAAGATTCCCAGTATATAGCTCAGTATATACAGGGTGGATATGGCACTCAGACCACCTTTGTCCCAGGTGCTTACTGCTTTTTACAAATGCATTCTGTGAACTTTCAGTGGAGCTGGATCTAAGCGCAGTGAAGCAATGGGGACACTGAAGCAGAGAGTCTGAGTGCCAGTGTCAGGGTGTTAAATGGTGCTGTTTGTCACTGACGTGTGTGTGTGTGTGTGTGTGTGTGTGTGGGTGTGTGTGTGTGTGTGTGTGTGTGTGTGTGCGCGTGTGCGTGTGCGTGCGTGCATGAGTGCGTGCATGTGTGTGTGTAGGTATGTGCACATGTACACACTGCGGTCCTTCATATAAATCAGAAGTGCTGTCAGGGGAGAAGGGAAGATTGATGTTCAGCCTTGTTACTTTAAACCTTACACTGTACACATACTGTATGTGTGTGTGTGTGTGTTTTCAGAAACATGAACATTTTAAAATTCAGCTTTTAATCAAACTTGTTTCTGTAGTTTCAAACTGCAAGAAAACATCAAATCTGCTCCATATTTCACAGCACCGAAACTCGCCACGTAGTGTGAGGAAGAAACCAGCTTTTAACTTTAAAATGTGGGAGAATTATGTATCGTGGCATGCTTTGAGATGTGTAGATTCAGTTTGTGATAGGCAACAGTGTTGAGATTTTGGAAATCTTTCGTCAGTTTTAATTTCTTTTAAAGTTTTTTGGCAATGTCACTGATTAACTCTTTCTGACTTCTTCTTCAAATTTCCTTCACCAGTGTTTCAAATTCACGTACTGGCTCAACTGCAAGTTGAAAACTAAATATAAAGTACTAGCCAAATAAATATATTTTTTAATCATTTTTTAAACACAATTGATGCTATGACAGTAAATAAGGCTAGTGGTTGCACAGATAATACAGCTACTGTACAAGGGACTCAAAATAAACTAATTATTCTAAAAGTAGAACCAAGTAAGAACATTTGGAATAAAGGGTAATTAAACTAAACCCACAGACACATCTTACATCTTTATAAAACAGTCAACTTAAAGAAATAACAACACTAAAATCAACATATTTTTTTGATGTTAGTGTTATTTATGTAAGTTGACTTGTAAGACAACTTGTACAACAGCAATGATCTCATCCACTCTTCTTGACAGTTTTCTGTGGCTATTTTTCATGAATGCAGGCTAGGTAGCTAGCCAGCTCTGTTGGAAGATAATGTCCACATTCTTAATCTTCTCTATTTAACGCAGTTGTTTCCCTAACTGGCGTAAACAGCTCTATAAACAGCCATCAATGGGTGGAACACATTCATTTGAATTGCTTAACAAATCAGTGATGTAGGTGGGGATTCAGGGATCAGGTTAAATCAGAAGCAGGGAAATGGTGAATTACATCCTTCAGGTGGTGACTATGTAAAGAGGGTTCAACTGCAGACCTAATACAGAAAGTTTAGTTTCTTGTCTGTGCACTCTGCTAGGATTGTCTTTGGTCGCCCATTTTATTTTTGTGGACATTGAATTGCAGCAATGAAGTGTTCAGTTGGGTGACTTAAAGCTTGCATATCTATTTTGTTGATTATAATGGTTTTAATTCCACGCTTGTCACCATTTTTCTGCCGCTTTTTTTAATGGGTGTAGCTATGTATGTTCTGTAAGATGACATCCCTATTCTTAGTGCCGCATACAATGCTTTGATTGGTTCATTGTAGCGCAGACAAGGAGAAACAGCTTCAATAGATGCAGCACCACACCTATTTGAATAACTGACAAAAATCAGAGATGTGGACAGTCTGGTCTGTAAAAAGACTAAATTGAATGTAGTATTGGCTAGATTTATTTGACCCTCTAATAGAAACCAAGCTAATGATTTAACGATGATGATTAGCTCAATTACTTAATGATTAGCTCAGTTTGGCCCTTCTGGTTTCTTCTGGCTTAATCAATAGATAAAAGTGGGTATCATCTGCACAACAATCAAAGTTTATGGAGTTTTTCCTAATAATATTTCCTAAAGGAATGATATACTGTATAAGGTGAATAGGACTGGTCCAAGCACAGAGCCTTGTGGAACACCTTGACTAACTTAGCAGATGAGAAATTGTCTCTATGAGGTTGTGCATGGTAATAGGGGCAAATTTAGTTAGTAAAATTGGAACACTGCTAAATAGATCAGAAGAGGTGAACAGGGGCACAATGTTGGATCTGATGCTGTTGACCTTGTTGGCATAAAATTATAAATACAATTCCCAAACTTCAGTTGAGGTGGCAGAGATAGCAGCGGGAGATTGTACAAGCTAATTGATTGTGCTGAACAGAGCTCGGAGATGTTATTTAGTAATTCATTTGGAGAAGTTAGCTGTTCTTGTATCTTTTATTTTGTGATTGAGCAAAGATTGTGTTATTTGCTTCTGTATTTATTGTTTTTTTTATTTCATATTAATGTTTAAATATGTTTATGTATGCACCAAACCAAAGCAAATGTTTACTAAGTGCTACTTACCTGGCAAAAAAAGCTTTTCTGATTCTGATTCTGAAAAGCTATTTCATGTGTGGAAACATTAACTTTTTTTTCCATCTGCACTCAGCCCTACTGCAGTCTTGCTTTCAGCTACAGTAAGCATCATTTATCCACATGGAAGATTTGGTGGCTGCTACTGACCTGGTCATAATAGGTGCAGTGGCATCTATTGCAAAGGAACACAATTTATTAAAATCATTGACCAGATCATTAAAAATAGATTGCAGAGCAGACTGGGTATTAAAAATGCTGTTCGCAGGAAGGGAAACCAGTAATGTGATTTAGCAATGTTCAGTTAAGTTTGGCCTTGTATGAGAGACCAGTGTAGGGATTAAGCCTTGGTTAGCCCAGTTTGGCCATGTAGGAGAGACCGGTATAGTGATGTTGCATTGGTTAGTTCAGTTTGGCTCTCTATGAGAAACCTGTATAGTTAGGTAGCCTTGGTTCACTTAGTTTGACCCTGTAGAACAAACCAGGCTTAAAATTTAGCTCAGATTTGTGAATATGGGGCTATGATTCAGCACAACGCAGCTCAAGAAGACATTTATTCAAAGAACAAGTATTTGTGCGCTCCTCCTTCAAACATGTAACATTTTATGAAAAAAACAACAACAGAGTCCTTCCTGCCTCTGCTGATTGTTTGTAGTTTGTTAAAGCCAAGAGTTCAGCAGGTTTTCTTTTGCCACTTATAATCTTAGCCACTTTGCAATGTATAATCTTAGAGCCAATCCAAATACCTATGAAGTGGCAGGTCCATAAAACCTGAGAGAGAGCGAGAGCACACACATGACGTGAATGTGTGTGTGCACCGTCGTAACAAAGTAATTTATTTCCTAACAAGGAACCAATCTCTCTGTCCGACCCCTCTATTCCATCTGCAAAATGACTCAGCTTTTCCTTCTTCATCACCGCCATATTGTATTTCTTTGTTGTTGTTCCTTCCTGACGTTCCTGTTTTTTTCTGGTATTCCAGGTCGAGGGGGCGACCATGCCTACTGGCCGTCTGACACCAACCTAATTGACAGGAGCAGCATCAACGGTAACACACACACGCACAGTTCTTCTGCTTGACCGAATGTGATTGTCAGAAAGTAGAATTACATTTGGGTTCATTCTTGGATTCTATTTATTTCAGTGAAACCAAATTTCCTGGGAGCTGAGCTGATTATGTGTGTGTGGGATATTGTGCAGCATCATTCGATTATCACAGCGACACATTTGTTTTCTTTGATCTTAACTTAGGTTGATGACTCGCTGCTTCCTGACAAGGAGATGCAGATCGCTGATCTGTCCGTTAGGGTTTGCTTCCTGTTTGTTGTCGTATTGCTGCTTGCAGGAAAAAAATATTTGATTCACTATCTCACCATCAATCAGTGTTTTTACAAATTGGAGAAAATAATTTTTATAGAAGAAAAGGATTAAAAAAAGTGTGGTGGCATATGAATATCCTGCTTGTAGATTTTAATATAACTAGTCCGGTGCCTGCTCAAAACGTGCCTGTTTTTCAAACAACATACGAAAAAATAAGCAAAATACTATTGTGTATAGTATTTCACTTAAAGAAAAAGTTAAATAAATAAATACTCTTGTCCAAAAAGGAGCAAAATGATTTTCTGGTCCTACCCTTTTTGAAATGCCCATACCTTTACATCTTTAATTACAAAAATAACCCTTATCAAAGTGTTTTCAAACTATTGCTTTTCAATAAACAACCATGCAACCCTTCAACCAAAGACCTTGTCCATAATGTTATTAATTACATAATATTTTCATGTACCATCCTTAAGCTACTGTCCATCCAGTAAATTAGTCAATCACATTTAACCTCTAAAAAGATCAGAACAAAACTGTAGTTAATACAAAATAATACTATAAAAATAATTTGAACATCTCTACTTAAGAGTTACAACCTCCCTACTCTTTACTGTACCTTTCTAGAATTGTTCTTTTGTTTTGTTTTCTAAACTGTATGACATTTTTACTCAATTTGATTTTGTCTACTACATTTAACTGACAGAAAAATGTTACAGAAGACTATAAATTATCACAATTGATATTATATTGAATTATTATTCATACTATCCAGTATTACATTCAAACTGAATGGTGGACCCCCAGGGGTCCTTGAGTGGGTTTCAGGGGGTCCCTAGCAATACACTATAATTCCATCCAGAAGTAACACAATGACAGAATGTTTAACTATTTTGGTCTTAGGTTTCAAACACTTTGTGTAATAAAACATCTAAAAGCAAAAATCGTTTTAAAATGGGGGGACCCATGGGACAATATCTCATCAAATGGGGGCCCGAGGTCTAATTTGTGTCAGTTTATGGGTCATTAACGAAAGACACTTGGGAACTACTGAGCTATAATTCAACTGTTACCTTAATATTACCAATGATCATACTAATGCTATTATTAATGCTAATTGTTACTGTAATGTACCAAAGGTAGCCTAATACTTATGCTAACCTTACGTTAATGTCAATGCCAATGATATGACATGACAAAGCTATAGTAGTTAAAATAGTACTTGCACATGGTAATACAATGCTAATGCTAATCCTAAAACTAATGCTACTAACAACATAACTAATATTGATGTCAAAGCTAATTGCTATATACATGCTAACACTGTTATCAAGGCTTACACCTACACTAATACTAATATTAATCATAATACATAGGCTACACTAATGCTAATGCTAATAATAATAATCAAGCGACTACAATACTTATATTAATGCCAATATTAACAGTAATGCTAATTGAATGTTAAATGCATAGCTCATGCTAAGGTTTAATATGAATATGTATAGTAGCCTACTTTCACTAATGCTAATAAAAATATTTGTGCTAACATTTAAACTACTGTCATTATCAACACTCAACACATGCTAACACTGATATCAATGCTTACTCCTTTACTAATGCTAATATTAATAATACACGCACTAATGCAAAAGTCAGTACTCACGAAAATGCAAATTTTATAGTCAATACTAAAATTAATTAAAATATGCTAATAACTTACTGTAAATCGTGGAGTCTGTGTGTATGTATGTGTGTCTTTCAAATGATCCTGCATGTGCAAAACAAGTCACACGCATACTTGTGCAAATGCTGATATTGAAAACTACTGCCAAGAGCTATATCTACTGCTAACAATACAAATCATCCTCATAACCATAAACTGTCGACTCTCATTTCAGTTTAAAGAAAAGCTGTTCAGTTACATCTCCTCCGCATAGAGGTTAGAGGTCAGGGTCTGTAGCTGGCAGTGATTCAGTGTCTCATTGGAAAACAGTCAAGCAGTGTGTGTGTGTGTGTGTGTGTGTGTGTGTGTGTGTGTGAAGACGGTCCCTCTAACATTTTGTCAGTGTTGTAGCTGCTGCCGGAGGCGATCATAAATCTGTCCTCTCTGACCTCTGCCCTCCTCAGGCTTTATGGCCGGCCAGCCAGCGAGGGCAAAGCCTCATTCATCACCTCCGCCGTATTTCATCTTTAACACAGTGTCATCCTTTATATTGCTAAAGTTTCCTCTCACTTGAAAAAAAGACCTACAGAGAATATTCACCTCCGACTCTTTCCAACAGGTCACAGTTCTGTAGGTCTAAGTTTACTGTCTGTGCAAGACTCAGGTGATGTGATGTTGCTCTGATCCACTGACAGTCTGGGCACGCTGGAGGTCTGGCTGTAGCAAAGTTTGGCTGCTGATACATTCACTATGATGTTTTTATTCTCCCTCTATTTTCTCTGGAGGAGGTGATGTTGGCTGTGTCAGGGCTGAGAGCTTCATACCACTCAAGCAATTACACTAAAACACATCTCAGCTTTGGTTAAAAACAAAAACAGTGCTCAAAATGGTCTATAATGGAAGACATTAAAATCTTGAATCCTCATATTCCCCTGAAACGTCATTTAGCTGAAAGGTATAACAGCATTTCTTTTCTATCTGTATGACATCTGACCTCACAGAAAAGCTTCACATTGGTACGAAGATGATTTACATTGTTTATTAGGCTACTTAATAACATGAACCAAAACCTTGATTAAAAGTGGGTTGTTTATATGAACAGAAGTTCAGTATCATCAAGAATCACAGTCTACAGCCATGCTAGCAGCGCTAGCGCCTAGTTGGGCATAGAGCCCGACCGATAAAGGATTTTTAAGGCCGATATCGATACAAATATTTGGTGATTTAAAAATATGATATTCCGATATATTGGCCGATATATATATTTTTTTTAAATCCAGAAACCCGTAACAAAACAAAGAGATTTCCCTAACATTAGTTATTTGTAGCAATTTATGAGTCCTCACTAAAACATAACAGAGGAACATTAATATATTAAAGTTCTGATAAATAAAATGTATAAAAATACAAACTTAAGATATGAAACTTAAAGTCCTTTGAACAAAAACACATTAATAAAAAAAAATGAAAGAGGGTTGCCAACAGGGATGTTGTAGAGCGCCCTCTGGTGGACAAACTATGCAACGGCAACACTCAGAACATGGTTGAAGGGTGTTTCATCCGTTTTTATTTAATTTTTTCATTATCATCATTATCATTTATTTGTCATTATAAATGATTCTGATAAATGCAAATGAAAAAAATATACACCACCGGTCAAAAGTTTTAGAACACCCCACTTTTTCCAGGTTTTTATTGAAATTCATGCAGTTCCATGTCTTATTGGACTCTGAAATGAAAGAATAGAACAAATGAACAATTGAAGTTAAAAATGAAATCATGGAATCAATTTATAAACCAAAATGTATTCTAAATTTTTGACTCATCAAAGTAAGACCCCTTTGGCAGATATAACAGCTGAACACACATTCTGGCATGGCATTCTTTCTACAATGGAAATCAAATATTCTTCAGAAAGTTCTTCCCAACTCTGTTGCAGAAGTTCCCATAAATGTGTGGCACTTGTAGGTTGCTTTGTTTTCACTTTTCTGTCCAGTTCATCCCAAACCAGCTCAGTGGGGTTAAGTCTGGGTACTGTGCTGGCCACTCCATGTTTTTAAGCTTACCATCTTGTTCTTTTTTGCTAAGGTAGTTCTGGCATAGCTTGGACTTATGTTTTGGGTCCTGACCAACTAGGGGCATACCAGAGGGTACTGCATGGCGCTGCAAAATGCTGTGGTAGCCGTTTTGGTTCAGGGTGCCTTTTCACTCTGTACAAATCACCGACCCTGGATCCAGCAAAACAGCCCCAGACCATCATGCTTCCTCCTCCATGTTTGACAGTTGATGTCACACACTGAGGAACCATCCTTTCGCCTACTCGACGGCGTACAAAAATCCTGCGTGATGAACCGAAGATTTCTAATTTTGATTCATCAGTCCATAGCATCTTCTTCCAGTCTTCAGTAGTCCATTGGCGATGTTTCTTGGCCCAGGCAAGCCTCTTTTTCTTATTCTGACGTCTTAGCAATGGCTTTCTTGCTGCAACTCGACCTATCAAACGTGCAGCTCGAAGTCTTCTCTTTCCAGTTGAAACTGAGACTTGCTTATTACGACCACTATTAAGCTGTGCTTGAAGCTGTTGTCCTGTGAGCTGCCTATCACGCAAGCTGTTGACTCTCAGAAACTTGTCTTCTGATTCTGTTGTGGCTTTGGGTCTGCCAGACCTCTTCCTGTCAGAGTTTCCCCCAGTTTCTAAGTGCCTTTTGATGGTGAAGAATACTGTACTCACTGACACCTTGACTTTCTTCACAAGTTCTCAGTAGGAAAGACCAACATTCTTAAGTGTTATGATGGTCTGTCTCTCTTCCATTGTTAATTGCCTTTTTCCTGCCATTTTTATAGCAACACCCTACTTTCTGCAGTACAATACTGTTCAAATAATGCTCACGAGGGTATGGTACCACAGTGTGTTCCAACAATACTTTTATACAAACAGAGGGGGTTGTAAGTAATCCAGACAAGTTGGAACACCTGTGGGAATTGGTAGCACCAACTTTCAAAGCTTGATCAACCTCCATTGCTGCAGAACAGCTTTACATTGTTTACCCATTTCTTGTTCCCTGAAAAAGGCCTTTTTGTAAAATACTGAAATATACATTCTTTTTCACCTTATTAAAGGTTTTTGGGGTTGATTGTATGAAATTGTGTCATATTGGAATTTGTTTTAGCTGGACACTGTGACAACACATAACCTGTACTTGATATGAAGGCATTGACTGTTAGTCTAATTTTCCGAATACTTCGCCATCTTCTTCAGAGAAGGTACTGGAGGTACTGGAGGGTTTGTTAACCTATTGACAGTAGCAAACAAAGCACGTGAATTATTATTGTTTCTAGCAATAATGTCAGAGAAGAAGGACCACCTTGCATTCCTCAGTTCCAAATTATAAATGTGAAGTCTCTCTTTGTGGATTTCGTAATGGACCTGGAGATTAGTTTTTCGCCACCTGTGTTCAGCTTTTCGACATTCTCTTTTTTCTTTTCTTACCAGTATGACATTTCTCCATGGAGATTCTTTCTTACAAGAGACAGCTTTAACTCTAGTGGGAGCAATGGTATCAATAACATTTATAATTTTACAATTGAAATTTTCTACAAGCTCAGTGACTGAGACCCCAAAGAGGGCAGGTGTGGAGGAGAAAAGCTGAATGAATGATTCACTGGTGTTTTCAGTGATATACCGTTTTCTGATTACCTTTGTTTGAACACTTTTGTGCACCGAGATAGTGCCGTTAAAGAAAACACAGGAATGATCAGAGAGAGCAACATCAGTCACCACAATTTTGAAAATGTTCAGACCCTTGGAGATAATCAAGTCCAGAGTGTGTCCCTTATTGTGCGTGGGCTCCGTCACATACAAAGTCAGTCCATAGTTCTCAAAAACACAGCACCACTAACAAGGCTCAAAATAGCACCACACTTCCACAGTAGCATAATGAGGGTTCCTACATGTAAACCGAAGCATTGAGAACTTTGTAAGTGTACAGACAGTTTAAAGATAGTTCATGTATAAATGCGGCCACCATCTTGGGAAAACAGTCATGACCAGTCGAACGACGATCGCCGTGTAACCAGTAACCAGTAACATAGCTCAAGCACGGCGTTCTCAATGCTTGGGTTTACCTGTAGGGACCCTCATTATGCTACTGTGGAAGTGTGGTGCTATTTTGAGCCTTGTTAGTGGTATAGAAATAGCGATTTCTTTTTACTTTACCCTCTGCCCTGACGACTAGCTTTATAAGCTAATTAGCGGTTTGCGATAAAACTGATTACATTCGATTAGCATGAAAACAAATCCCAGAGAACGGTCAACTCTGTTATTAACCCCTACCTTCATTTTGCGCCAGATTTCTCCTTTAAATAGGTTTTCTTTTCTACCCAAAATGTTTTGAGCTGGTCAGGGGATACTTGGCTAAAAAAAATGTCAAAGGGGATACATTATTGAAAAAAGTTTGAGAACCACTGCATTAAGGTGTTGCAGTTATCTCTCACCTGTTGTCCAAAGTATCCAATCAGGGCCCCACCAAAAAATATGAACATAGTCTCTGTGGTGTCACCAATAGGTTTCTGAAGAGCAAAAATAAATCTCAAAGTGGGCGGCTCCAGGTGGCGCAGGCTATTGCCACCTAGCAGCGCCTGGAGTCTCGCTTTGCCAGACCTTCCTCCACCGGCTGCGGAGAAAATAAAATTGAACATGTACATGATGATATGATAAAAATATGACAATTGTCTGACAGGCAGCTGTGTGTGATGTTCACATTAAAGCCCTGATGATGTGTATTTCCTTACTCTGGCTTCTCTACGGAGAAAGTGGGTTTGTTCGTTTTTGTTTTTTCCATCAGCAGTCGAACCCATCTTTGATGTTTGCCTTCAGTGATACAGGGCTTCATGTCCCAATCTACAAAAAAAAAGTATAGTATGAATTTTTGTTGGGAGTGTCCCAACATTGGTGCTTTGTTTGAGTTTCTTTGAAGCTGCTGAGCTTCATTTCCCTGCTGGATTTCTGGCTTACACTTGTGTTTTGTTGATTTACTAATGTTTTTGTGGCTTTAAACTAGCTGAGCAGCTGAGAGTTTCTGATTTATTTCACACAGTGTCTCTGAGCCGCTGGGGATTCAGTGCCGTGCTCAAGGGCATCTCAGCAGAGGCCGTTAGCGCTCCTGTTATCGTCAGTAACATACATGTTGCTTGCGGCTCAGCTTTGGCTTCCTCTCTGTCAGCTCATGCTCCCGCTCCACTTATAACAGTCATCTGCAACTATGACGTGTTCTATTTGACAGTCCATAAAACTCTGATTATGACATAATTCTTACTTTAATGATAAACCTACATTGGTAGTGATTGTATTTGCCATGGTGCCATGTGCCATATTTAATTGTCACCTAAAAAGGTTGAATCTTTCTCCACTACTTTGATAATTTTTTTAATGTTGTGATTCAAATTCAACTGATTAAGTGGGCGGTGGAGTGAATTTTATTTTTCCAATTGGCTTTAAATCACAGCGGGTGTGCCAGCTGATACCGACATATCAAGCTATAATAAGAAAACGACGATGCCATTGCTATGATGATGCAGATGCACGTACAGTAAATGCCCGATGACAACGGAGGCTGCCTGTGGTGTGGGAACGAGAGCACTCCAAACTGTTCTGGAAGATCGTGGTTTAGTTCTGTTTGCCCCTTGACCCAGATAAGCCATGGCCCTCCGGTTCTAATCGAGAAGCGTATTACAATTGCGCGCTACATGCGCAGACTACAGAGTGGTAGGCGAAACGTTTGGGGTCAGCAAGACCACCGCGTGTTTACGGTGTGTGCAATGCCATACGAACAAAGATGATGGGAATGTATATATAGGCTACTGTTGGGGATTTCCCTCCTCTGAGTCTCCCCTTTTTGGACGTGTCTGACTCCAAATAAAAGACCTATATATCCCTGCGCATTCATTAAATTGGAATTACATTGATCCTAGGCAAAGCCAAAAAAGACTATAAGATAAAGTCAAATACATTCGTTTAATCAGTCAAGCATCTGAGTTTCAATACACAGATCTGTGCGATCACAAGGTACGCAGAGACTAAGTTTCCCTAGCAACAGACAAAAAGACAGAGCCGGTCCACGTATCTCTAGACATCAGACCTTGAGAGGCCACTGTGCTGTGTCTCGTCTTCATTTGCTCTCACGCAAAGCGGTACATTCTGCTCCTGTTTCACTTGTTATTATTACTCAATGTACTTTGCTCGAGGCCACTGTGACCCTAACTATCTTATAGTTGTGGCTTAAGTTAAATAAGCATACACCGAAACACACTTGGTCTCTTATGGAAACCTTTTACATTCGTATTATATTTATCTGCAAATAGTAAGAACATTATTCTACACTACATACCTGGAGTGGATGAGGCGCATGAGATCTCGCTGCGTAACTCCAAAGCGCACCTTGTGCCACAGGTGTATGGCACAATAGACACGACTCCTGTCCCGCGATTAGACCCCCTGCTGAAGGCTGCAGGGATTTTGTCAGTAGAAAGGGCTGGCCATCAATCGTACTACAGGCTGTAGTAGTCGCTCGTTACATGATAATGGACGTTTACGTCGGCACTCCTGGTAGTGCGCATTGGGCGCCCGGTCTTCACCACTTCTGACCTGTACAGGTGCGTCTGTTTACCCATAAAATGAACAAAAACTTTACCGCAATTCATTATTTATTTGGCAAATAACGTTTCCATCAGCGTTTATCGCATAAGCCGTATATCGTCAAGAGAAAATCCAATGAGAGCGAACGTATAAACTCTGAGTATGAAATTCAATCGAACTTTACTATTTCCATAAGCCATTTTTCATTCGATATCACTTAACTTGCATACAAACGTGTGGATGGAAACATAGCTAGTGATACCCGCTTTAGCTCACCAAACATCCAAAGGAGGCTAAGTTACCGTATGCAACGCTTGAAATGCAACGATGCATCTGTAATGTATTCTCTCATTGTAAATGAATGATGTTCTGTCTTAGCAAAATATTCATCACAACTATATGACCTCCTGGTATCGCTAACTCCTGGACCTTTACGACAGCAGGTGTGGTAAAAACACTACCGCTTTTGTCCAAAGGGGCCACTGAAATCAACACAAACTGAAAGTTAACATATAGTCACGTTAAGTACAGGATCTGAATACTTCTTCCACGGACTGTGTTAGAAAAATTATGATACATACTTTTTCTCTTGTTATTTATTAAACTGTTTGCATATAATAATACTATACTGATTACTATTTTCTCTCTCTGTTAAATTAAACTGTTGTGGATGTGTGTGGATATTGTTAAGAAACCACAGCACTGCTTGAACTCACAAGATAACATGGGAGCCACTGCTTTGTCCTTGTCTAAGCACGGTGTGTTCCTCAGGGCATACATGATACATAGATGAGACGACGTCATCTCTTACCAGATAACAACTGACAACATCTACTCTGTATCATGATTGAATTACATTTCACTTTGTATTATAAAAAGTAGAGAGCTTTTCGTTAGGTCACTTCTGTACTCATGCTGTGAATACTGTAACTGCCTCCTTGTGTTCACAAGTAAAAATGAACTTTGATATAACTTCAGTGGTTCCATCTATCCTTTGATAATGTAAATTATTCTAACAGACTGATATCTCAACAACTACTAGTTAGATTGCAGTCCCATTTCCCCATCCCATTCCTGCTCCCCTGAGGTAGAAACCTTTTGATTTGAATGACCTCCTTGACCTTTTACTCTAGCATCATCTTAAAGCCTGGAACAAACGTCAGCAGAAGGATTTCTGTTTGAAAGATGATGAAAGTTTAAAAAGAAAAGGATAGAAAGTGAATATTGTGGTGAAAGATGATAAAAGTTTAAAAAGAAAAGGAAAGAAAGTGAATATTGTGGTGCCTGTGCTGCGGCTGTAGGCTGTGATGGATTGTGGTTTTCATTGAGAGAGACGACCGAATGGAGAGAGAAAGAGAGAGAAGGTGAAAGAGGTAGAGCATCTCTCTCACACATATTTTTCCTAATCTATCTTTCCTCCGTCTCCTTCCTCTCTCCTCCCTTTCTCTTTCTTCCACCCGCCTTTGGCTTTCTCTTACCCCTCCCTTTATCATCCTCTCACACCACGACTTCTTTCTCTTCTTCCACTCCCTCTTTCTCTCTCTTTGAAACACTTCCCTTTCCTCTCCATCCAGACGTCATGCTCCTCCTGTTTCCTATTCCTATTTCCTATTTTTCTCTCTCTCTCTCTCTCTCTCTCTCTCTCTCTCTCTCTCTCTCTCCGGCTCCAAGGTCGGGTTAATGAATGACAGAGCGTGTCATCAATTCCCTTTCTCCCTTTACACCTGTCATACACTCAGTCACACACACACACGCGCGCACACACGCACAAACAAATTGTGTATTGATTGGTACAGCAGTGTTTTCGGTCCAATAAAGCCACTTGGGGTTTAATTCTGGAGGCTGTTATTTTGTAGCTGTGTGTCTTGTATGTCTAACATGTTCAAAATAAACATAATCAAACAAACTGTTCATCTGCAGCTCCACGTTGTGTACCGTGTTTAATATTTCCTTCCCTCCACCTTTTTGTTTTTGTAAATGTTATGCAGAGTCTCCCATTGGTCAGATGCGTCCGCCCCACGGCAGCGCCACGCCTCAGAAGAATAGTAACCTGCTGGTCATCATCGTGGTTTCCGTGGGAGCCGTTACCGTGGTGGTGATCGTCATCGTGGCGCTCATCTGCACGCGGCGCTCCTCAGCCCAGCAGAGGAAGTAAGATGTTTATTTAATCTGTGGGATGGCAGTGCATTGCCGTCAGGGTAACAAGGCAGAAGGGAAATGATCTGTTGTTGTATCTCAATATATTGACTCAATATCTCAAAATATTGACTCAATATCTCAAAATATTGACTTAGTATCTCAATATATTTACTTAGTAACTCAGAATATTGACTAAAAATGTAAAAGTACAGCCTGGTCTCATGGCAGTTTGTGATATGGTCACGTTATTGAATCTATTAAGTCGTGGACAGGACACGATCATGTCGAATAAAAAAAATGTGTATATATATATATATATATATATATATATATATATATATATATATATATATATATATATATATATATATATATATATATATACTGTATATATATATATAAAAACGTATACAACAATGGCCACAGTTATTACAACTTAAAATAAAACTTTTGTTGCATTATGCAAATAAAATGTTCAGTGCTTTTAGATGTCCTTTTGTTCTTAGCTTTGTGTCCACAGTCCTTAAATTAGTGCTTTTAACAACACCAGAGCTGACACTTTTTGGTAAGACAGTCAGCGAGTTGAGTTTTTGTGTCTGACCAGAGCACTTTCTTTATCTTCTTACTCTGTATGAGCTCCTTAAATGCTGCTTATTTCCAGCCTTAGTTGTTTTTCAGTGAGCTGTTTTGTTGACTTGTGGGCATCAAACAGAGAGTGATTGTCCGTCACACAGACCAACGGGGGAGCATAAGTTCAGCGTTTCCACTTGTGAGCTCAGAAAAGATGGTAGCCAGAAAAATAACATTGTCTATTCCATCTGACATGGCCAGAGTTTCTCCTGCCAGAATACTTCTCACGACACGTCTAATTCTCTTAGATTGCCAACAGGGAGGAGAAAACTTCCCTCCTTCTCTAGGGTCACCAGACGTCCCAGTTTGACCGGGACAGTCCCGATTCTGAGTTGCTTGTCCCGAGTCCCGACAAAAGCCTGTCGGGACGCTAAAATGTCCCGGTTTACATCAACCACTATGAAATTGTCCCGGTTAAAAATGCTGACAGCTAAACAGTGTAAAAGTGTGACTGTATTGTAGAGGATTCCAACAGCGGGACGTACAACAGTCTGCTGCTAAAGCTATTATCTAAAAGACACAAACTAGCTAGCACTCGGTCACTGCTGTTGTCGGAAAAACAACAGAGACGTGAATAATGGTTGCGTTTACTTAAAACTGGTAAAACTCGTGGTGCATTCATAGTCATTGTAAAATACCATTTTCTCATCTGTTTTTGTCGTTTAACAGCAATTTAATGGTGAAAAAAGTTATTGTTAAAAGTTATAAAAATTTTTATAAATCATTTAAATTCACCCCTTTTTTTGTGCTGATCTGAAAATTGATCCGATTTGTGACTCATAACAGTAATCCGATCCAACTGTGAGTTTTGTGATCTTTTGCACCCCTGTACAAAACCATTCCAAATAATCATAGTGATGTAAGGCAAAACAGGTTATTGAACTCATGTCAATTCCTGATGATTCATAAGATATATGGGAATGAAGTAATGCACAAATCATGAATTCATGCATGAATTCATTATTCATGTACCCTTCCCATAAAGTGTTACCATAACTTTAGTTCAAGCCTGTGGCAGCAGTTCCAAATAATAACTTTTAGTGCCATGCAATGAAAAATATATTTTCACAAGTTCAGTTTCCAAAAGAATGCTTTAATTCTGAAAAATAAAGTTGTTCCCCCACAAAACTCACGCAATGTCTTTTAATATTATTTCTTAGATATGTAGGCTACATACCAAGAAAGTTCATGAATATTAACTGAGAAACCCCATTATGTTGTGAGCAGTAGGCCTAAAATTGTGTCTAATCTGTCTGTGTCTATGTCTGACCTGGGCTGGCACATGGTCACGTTAAAAAGCATGTGCGTGCACAAGCACTACGGTCACACGCAAAGTGTCCCGGTTTTATTTCCGGGAAATCTGGTCACCCTATCCTTCTCCCATGAGTCCAATCAATGTACCCCCCCCCCCTGTTTACCCCATCAGGGAGAAGCATCACTGAAAACAATAACGTGTAGAGCATCATGGTTTCCCAAATGCTGAAACCTGAGAGACACCTTTTCAGATTTAATCTTTCTGAGGCCCTTATTTGTCTCATGATTAGACTGGACTGTGGCATCTTTTATATTGGACGCTAAGTTGCTTGCATCAAACATAATGTCTGGTCTAGTTTGTTTTGCAACCCATAGTATCTGTCCTATTTTTGACCTAAGCTGCACTTTTTCAGTTTCATTAAGAGAGGCATCTCTCTGCACTGCACGTGCTGCTTGCAGCTGGATAAGCTGTAGGTTTTCAGTGTAACCATGCTGATGCATGAACTACACCATTATTACTAGAAACTACTAGACATTTTTATGTTCCTCAAGTCCAACATGGAACGCAGACGTTAGCGTAGGGATCCTTTGTGTTGAGAAAGTTTCTGAGCCTGCCCAAAGAAAGTCATCAACATAACATGCAAGTACTCCAGTCACTTTATACTGTTCATCCAACCAATAAAATACTGTTGGATCTACTTGAGACATTTTGCCACCTGTACTCAGTATTTTTTCTTTCACCTTGTTGTACCAATACAGTGATGCATCTGCAAGGCCATAGACACATTTGTTTAGTTTCCATCAAATGTTTTCCTTTCCTGCATCATTGACTTCCTCAAATACATTGTTTTTGTACCAACTGCATTATTCCGTCCTGTTTGGCTACATCAAATGAAATGTCTTTTGTTATGAGTACATCAGTCTCCATTTCAGATTCAATGTTAAGATTATCAACACTTGACATATCAACTGACTCCTTTTGCCCATCACTGCCATCAGGTTCAACATGTTGTAGATTAAACCAGTTTTTGAGCCTTCCAGAAGCCTTGCCTGCTCTGCCTAAAACCTTGGCTCTCTGTAGACGACTATCATCAGGTTTCATAAATGTTACAGTCTGTTCTGTTTCTAACTTTAAACCAGCAGAAGAGACAGAGTTACCACAAACATTGTGATCTGTTTCAGTTTGTGTCACTGTAGGATGAACCACTTCTCCTGTATTCTTCCCCCTGTCACTGGTGTTGCCCTGTTCGCGGTCTGTATTTTCTTCACTATCTGAGCTTTCTGCTACATTGTTTAAACTGCCTCTCTTGCTTCCTGTCTCTGCTGTCTTGCACAGTTGGCTTATCCTGAGATTCCTGTGGGTTTACCTTACAGAGCCTGGATTGGTGCACTCTAACTAGAATCCCCCCATGTGTTACCAATACAACAGCTCCATCCTGACCAATAACTACCCCTGGACCCTTCCACTCAGGACAGTCTGCTCTTTTGTAATAAACCTTGTCTTGTGTCACATAAATGTCATCTGTGGGCCTGAGCTGCTTTCTTATTGCCCTTCTTATCTGCTCAGAAGCTTCTGTGAATGCTTCCCTGGAAGTATGTGAAGTTGAAATGTGTTCTCCTACTCTAGCACTCATGGCGGTACCCTCTAGAGCAGGTATTTTATCAACTAATACAGATGGAAGGTTAGGATTCCGTCCAAACACTAATTGATATGGACTGTAGCCCTGAACATTCAGCATACTGGTCTAAGCCATGAGGGCCCAGTCAAGGGCAGTGTGCCAGTCACATCCATTCTCTTGTTTGACCTTTTGGATGATCTCAGTCAGTGTTTGGTTATGTCTCTCTAGTCCGTTGCACCAGGGACTGTATCCTGCTGTTGTTTTTGTCTCAATGTTAAAGTTTTCAGCCATGTCTCTGATCTCTTCATTGTTGAATTCTCCACCATTGTCACTGTACAGCCTCTGGGGGGCGCCACAGACACTAATCCAAGTGTGAATGAAGGAGTTGACAATTTCAGATGACTTCTTTGTTTTTACAATATTTCCCGCGCTGAAACGTTTGAAGTGGTCAGTGATGTGAAGATACCATAAACCTGGTTCCAACTCATGCAGGTCCGTGGCCACTGTCTCGTTATATTCCGAGGCTAAGGGCAGCCCTACAGCAGGCTTTGGCTTTGTCTTTTTGTACTTCTGCCATACATCACAGTCATATACTATTTGTTGTAAGACAGTAAAGCATTCTTTGTCCTTATTTCCTGAACTGTGAATGAGCCTCTGTAGTCTGTCTGCAGATGCGTGACCAAACTGTATATGGAGCTTCAGAAGGACTTTGTGTTTCTCATCTGGAGACATTTTGTTCTGTTACTGTTAGGACTTTCTCTTCAGTTGAACCTTTTTCAGTTTCTCTGTCTCTGATGTCGACACAGTAATGTCCAGAACTAGTGAATTCAAGAGGTATGGATGGTTTGAACATCACTGCACTGTCCTTTTCCATGTCCAAAATGGTCCCTACCTTTTTAGGGGACGTTTTACTGTCAATCTTGACAACTTCAGTTTCAATGTGGCATTTTATCAGTCCTATTTTAGCTGGTAGTTTCACATTTCTTGTGGAATACACCAAATTGCCATCTCTGAACCGAAATGGTCTGCTTTCCAGCCATTTCTCCCCAAACACAGTACGGGTACAGGCAATGTCAGTAATCACAGATCCCAATGATTCAGTCATAAATATCTCAGCGTCTGACATGGAGGCCTTAGTAAACAACGTAATGTTACATTCCTCTACATTCGCATCTTCAGTTATTCTTACTTGTTCAGTTTTCTTGTGAGGACAGTCTTTAGCCCAATGAAACGTGCACATCTGGATCTCTTACCAAACTTATCCACTGGATTAGTCCCCGGTAAGGGCTGCTTTAGTCCACTTTGCCATGTTGCGTTCCGTTTTCCTCTTCCTTGTGGTCTTTGTTCTGTGAAAAACGCCACGTCCTGGTTCATTTGTATTCCGTTTAAGGAGCCGACTTCATGGAGGAGAACCTCAACTCCATGCAGGCCGTCAGTGCTAGCTGTCTGCTTTTCTCGTCGAGACAGGCCATGTCTAACAGCTTAAAAGCCAGCACAGCATCAGGAAGCGTCATATTATGCTTTTTCATCCGGTTGTATCGTTGTTCAAATTGTCATGTCCTCAGGGCCAAAGAGGAAAAGGACCATCCAGATTGTTATCAGCGCAGATTGTTATTACGTTTACCAAATGATGTACAAAGCATTCTATTATCAAATGGCATGAACAATAGTGTATATATCTGTCGTAAAATGGAAAACGAATGTCCCCTGACCCTCCTAGGTTTGTGCTGAGCCCCGAATGCTTTTGCCTGGCTCGCCCCTCTGTTGCTCACCTAACTGGTCCTCTGTGCAGGAAGCGAGCGAGCCACAGCGCCAGTAAGAGGAAGGGCAGCCAGAAGGACCTGCGCCCTCCGGACCTGTGGATCCATCACGAGGAGATGGAGATGAAGAACATGGAGAAAGCTCCCAGCATCGCCCCGTCCGCACGCGATTCGCCTACCCAGTCCTGCCAGGACCTCCCCCAAGTCGCACACAGCCAATCGGAGAGCCAGATGGGCAGCAAGAGCAGCAAGAGCAGCCACTCAGGTACAGGATGGCTGCTGAGTCATTTCTTTTTTTCCCCACTTATTTATAATTCCACTTACTTGTAATGCTGTTTTATTTTATAATTTTTATCAAGTGCAGGGTTTTCCCTGCCATTGACCTTTTTCACAGCAGACATTTTGACTTGTCATAGTAGGAAAAGCACAGCTGAAATTGATAACCTTAACGATGGCTCAATTCCATCAAGTGTCCCAGTAAGCTATTTCAGTGAGTCAGCATGAACAATAAGTGGAATGCAGCCATCATTAATGGTTTTGAGTACACATGTGCTTTTCCTACTATGACATGTCAACATGTCTGCTGTGAAAAAGGTCTATTATAAGGTTTAGGTGCAGCACCCGAGTCGTTTGGGGCAGCACCTTAGCAGAATGAATGTAACTTAAAGACTTTTCTCACATCTAATGATTGTAGTTGGACTTCTTTAGCAAGTTTTCTTTAGAAGTTGAAGCTTTTTGAGTGTTATTTATTCATTATCTGCTCTAGCTTTTCCAATGTTTTAGTCACAGATATGGTAATAATGATGTGAAATTGCATTTTTTTGAAAATTAAAAATATGCACCTAAGTCTTCCAAAAACCTTGGGAAACCACTGAAGTGTATTTTGCTTTATTTCTTTTTTCTATGATTTGTGTTTGGGTGTTTTTCTTTAGATGCAGATTTCATGTTTGGGTTCATTTTGGCCACAGCAAAGTCTCCACAACATTTTGAACACTAAAATTAGAAAATCCATTTATAACCTGGATGCTAAATACTTCTTCTTTTGTTTATTGCTATAGTGCTAAATCGTTAATAGCCATTAGGGGGCTTGATTACATTCACTCTATAATAAAGCCTTCCTAGGAGTAAAGACTCATTAAGATTAAAAATCCTTTTGAAGAGTGTCCTAACTGAGACAGGCAGCAGCACAAATAAGGTTTCAGCCATATCAAAATTTAAAGATTGGCCTCAAAGGAGAAGCAGAGTTGTTTCTAAATGATACATGATTCCTCGTGGGTGTAAGTAACTATATAGAAATGATTTCTCCCAGTGGAAAACTCCAGCTCATTTTAAATTCTCTTTTGACGTAGTAAAGAAGGGAGAGAACGTGTTTGAATCCCTGTTTTCTTATTCGATCGTTCCAGGGGCGGACGGTGACGAGGCGTCCAGCTGTATCTCCACTCTGGAGCGCTCCCTGGCTGCCAGGAGGGGGACACGGGGAAAAATGATGATTCCTATGGACTCACAGCCGAGCAACACACGTAAGTCACACAATGTGTGTGTGTGTGTGTGTGTGTGTGTGTGTGTGTGTGTGTTTTCTGTCACGAAGGAACGCCTCCCACCGACTTTTTCTGTGCACAAAGATTTTCAGCAGCCAATAAGAGAAATGGTGTTTTTCCATTGGCACTTTTGGCCATGCTGAGTCAAACCACGCTTAGTTCAGCCCTGACAAAGTGTAGCATCACGTTTTTATAAAACTGAACCACAGCGCTGCAGAGGAAGGTCTGGCTAGTCCACACAGCATTCCGGGATGGGAGAAAAACGTGCTCTGGTTTATTGGATAAGCTCCGCATGGAGTGGCTGTTCAACAGAAAACTCCGATTGGACTAGCTAGCTGTCTGGATTTACCCTGCAGAGATCTGAGGAGCAGCTAACCATAGTCCTCACAAATCCACTTGAGTTTAAAACGCCAACAGAGGTTGATGCCTAACAAAGGGTTCTGATCGAGTTTGATCGAGACATTGCACTTTCAATACATTTAGTGCTGACAGTGGGCGTGACTCTGAAATAGCTTAAAAAAACGTGCCTTTAATAATGTGACTTAATCGCGTAGGGCCCTAACTTGCACCCAGCGCAGTGCAAAGCCCAACGCAAGTGTCTTTGCTAGTTTAAGACTGACGCAGTTGTCAGTTTCCCGTCCAGCGCCCACGTTGTTTAAACAGCAAATGCACCTGCGGCCATCTGTGCGCCCATGGGCAAATTTATGCAGTACTAAGTTGTCCATCTTAGCCGAGAACAGAGAAATGTAGAGTTACAAGCAGGCAGTCTGATGTTTGTAGACTGTATCTGTATGGTTATACTGGAGCAGCCTGCTGTCGTCTTCAGGGGATCTGATGAAGGTTACTCAGTCAGACAACTCACGTGTGAAATGGTTATTATGACAGTAGAACATTGTGTTTGGCGGCAGTTTGGGTTTACATGAGATATTGGGGAGTAATGATAAAGTAGCTTCCCACTGGCCGGAGCCTGCAGGTGGATGCTGGGGTGGCGATGGGGCTGAAAGCAGGCAGCGATACAGGTGCAGGGCCGCAGCAGCATTGGCAAAGCGCAGATGGGGAAATTGTGCAGCTTGAGCTTAAATAGACCGCCAGATTGAGGGGGTGTGTTTGGTCAATGATACGGAGAGTGAGGCACGTCACGTCAAGCCTGCAGCAAAAAGTTAAGTCCAAATCAACTTTTGGAGAATACATTCACTATTGAAATGCAGCTTGAAGCTCAAAAAAATGGTATTCGGTACAGCCCTAAGGTCCACAGATCCTCATTAAATAATTGGGTCTAGGACCAGACCCAACATCAACAAAATTAGGCTTCATTTTGTGGCTCAGGGTTCTTCCTGTTGGTGCATTGAAGGTCACATGACATGTCTGCGGCAGTGGGGGGTTTCTCTTCCTCTGTTTGTCTCTGGGTGTTTGAGATGTAAAAAGTCAAGTTGTGAGGTTGAGGGAAGAGAGCGCGCGCACACACACACACACACACACACACACACACACACACACACACACACACACACACTGAAAATGACGCACTTAAACACACACACTTTCTAACACAGATAATTAGCCGGTATGTTCCTTCAGACCGACTCAGAGGACAGACGAGAGGGAGAAGATCTGAGGTAGAGTGAATGGGGACAGAAGGAAGAACATGGGAAATACAACAAAAAGAGAGAGATGGAAAGAGAGAGAGAGAGAGAGAGAGAGAGAGAGAGATGAAGGAGAAGAAATATGAGAAAGAGAGAGTCAGCAGAAGTTGTACTCTGAACTCCTGGTAAAGCTTGGGTAGGCAGTTTTTTCGGAAAAGGCAAAAAACAATTCTCAATAATTTCAAAATCCATCCCTTCCCATGCAGCTCTCCCCTCTCTGTCTGCCGTGGAGTAAGGTCTGGCTACACCACGGATGCATTCTGGCATAGGAGGGAATATGACACTCTGGGTTGTTTGCATTTCTTTGAACCAATCACAATGGTCTTGGGCGGGGCTAAGCTCCGGACGCAACGACCGTGTCTCTGCTAAATAGTCTTGGGAAGGAACTTGTGTTGGTGGTACTTGGCCTACCCCAACTTGAAGTGTCAGTTTAAAGTGTGTGAATGGGTTCATTAATGTGTGTGTGTGTGTGTGTGTGTGTGTGTGTGTGTGTGTGTGTGTAAGTCCAGATCAATGCAAATGTGCAGCGTCTGTTCTCCAGCAGTGGCTGAATGATCTTCAGTCACATGTGAGGTTTTTAATCAGACACAAGTAAACACAGCATGCTATTATCTGTTTACTTCCAGTCAAAATAAACTAGTTTGTATTTGTACTTTGAAATCTCACCCTTTGTTTGGAGTATTGGTCTGTTAATCAATGGCATTTTAATTGAGAAGCATTCCAGTTCTGGAAGATAGATTACAATGCATCTGCAGCTGTTGTCAGAGCAAGAGGCCTTAAAGGTCCCATGACATGCTGCTTTTTGGAGGCTTTTATATAGACCTTAGTGGTCCCCTAATACTGTATCTGAAGTCTCTTTTATATAGACCTTAGTGGTCCCCTAATACTGTATCTGAAGTCTCTTTTATATAGGCCTTAGTGGTCCCCTAATACTGTATCTGAAGTCTCTTTTATATAGACCTTAGTGGTCCCCTAATACTGTATCTGAAGTCTCTTTTCCGAAATTCAGCCTTGGTGCAGAATTACTGGGGGGGGGAGACATTACAATTTTTTATTATTATTAAGGTTTATTTAAATAGGGACAGATACAAAAAACATAGATAAACTTCAACAGTCATCTGATGTATGTACCATAGTGTTTGTAGCCAAAGCTAATTCTCGACACTTGTCCCTAGTAGGGCTTTTAGTTACAAATAAAAATACAGATTTACATTATAATTGAAAATATCTTAATAAAAATAAAAATAAATTAAATCAAAATGGAAGGAAAATGTACAATGAAAGCACAGTGTAAAAACTAAATGTGAGGGCAAGATTGTTGTCTAATTAGCCACAATTTGGTATTATTTTTAAAAGTGACTAATGCTGGAAAAATCTGCAGACTGCCAAAAAAACGGCCCGATAAAACCGATAATGGGTCTATCCCTACTTTGGAGGGGATGATGATTTTAGAAAAGGTTTAGGTTCTGGAGAAATCACTGTGATCTGCTGGCTGTATTGTGCAAGGTCACACTTCTCAAAGGCTACGTTCAGACTGCAGGCAAAAGTTGCCCAAATCAGATTTTTTTGGGGTCAAGTGACCAGGTCAGACTTCTTCAGAAGTAGAGACACAGACCTTTGTAGTGAATTTGAAGCCATAACCCTGCAAAAGGCCAAAATATGTGTCTCTCTTTCTCTTCATTCTTCTCCTCCTCAGCACCTGCTCATTAATGTTACGGCTGCCATTACACAAACATTTTGAAATAAAAGCGAAAATGCTGACTTCCTCCGTAACCTCCCTAACTTTAGCGCAACAGCGTGCTGCGTCTGATGTCATTGGTGTTGTTCTTTTGCGTATGCGGGTCAGTTCGAAACTGCAACCAGTTCCCACTGGAATCTGATATAGGCCACATTTTAAAAGGTCATGTGAACAGCCAAACAAAAAATCAGATCTGAGCCAAAAAGCCGAATTAAGCATCAAGACTTGTGGTGTGAACGTAGCAAAAAGCTAGCTCAAAGTTCAGTTCCTATAGATTAAAGCTATAGTGTGTAGTTTCCAGCCATCTGCATGATACAAGCGCGTTAGTTACAATGTCCCCTAATGTAACGATTTTATGGAAGTATGTGTAACAACTTTCAAAATGATTGAAAAAAGATGTTGTTTTTGGGCACCAGGGTAGCTCACCTGGTAGAGTGGGCGCCCATATATAGAGGTTTACTCCTTGACGCAGTGGCCCTTTGCTGCATGTCATCCCCCCCCTCTCTCCCATTCCATGTCTTCAGCTGTCGTATATGAATAAAGGCCTAAAATGCCCAAAAAGTAATCCAAAAAAAAGGTGCTGTTTTTTTCCCCCAATTCCTTAGACGAGCAAATACACACAGTATGATAACCGTTAACCGGTATTGCTGCCCTCATCAACACACTGACGGTTATTTGAACCCTGCTACCACGTGACACTGTAGAGAATAAATATTAGGCCATATTAGACGGGAGGCGACGCCACAGTCGGCCATCGTTGCAATTAGTTCCTTGCAGTCGGCTTGGTGTGTGATGGCCTTTAGAGACCTATAAATACAAAAGTTCCAGCTTAAACTCTTAGACATAGTGGAAATGAGGTTGTCTAAAAATGAAAAACTAGTAACTATTAAAAGACTATTTGTATAGGGGCTAGTAAATATTGACTTCAACGACCGGGCAAGTGAAAAAAAAAAAAAATGTTGAACCCTGATGTTAACCTCAATTAATGAATTATTCCACTGTTCACGGTGGACATAGCGGTCTGTGTGTGTGTGTGTGTGTGTGTGTGTGTGTGTGTGGGAGTGTGTGTGCGCAGTCACATCGCTCTGAGCTGAAAGTTTCTCTCTGTCTTTAAGGATTTGTGTCCTCCTTTCTCTCCCCTTTTAATTCTTCTTCTTCTGTTGTGTTGTTGTTTAATGCCGCTGTAACAAACTGATGCTGCTGCACCGAAACAGCGCCAATTAGGTTACAACTCTGGGTGCTCTCTTCTAGAGAGTGTGATTCAGCGGGTGACTAAAATTGGTTCTAGCATGTGACAAGCCCTCCTGTGTTTTTACATAAATGTGTGTGTGTGTCTGTGTGTGTGTGTGTGTGTGTGTGTGTGTGTGTGTGTGTGTGTGTGTGTGTGTGTGTGTGATATGTGGGTCACAGTAAAACAGAAAAAGCCTTCAGGCTTCCTCTGCCGACACGCAGACCGGTCCTCTCCTCGGATCTATTTGTCTCTCTTTCTATCCGTTTTGCTCTCTGTCATGTTTTACACATCATAACCTTTTTTATATTTGATCTTTTTGTCAAAGTTCAGTCAGGAAGACTTTCATTCATTCGGTCTCCTGGCCCTTCGTTTATTCTTCCACCTGAGCTGGAGCTCTGTTGTTCTGTTTCTTTGTTGCTTTCAGAATTTCTGTTTTTACTGTATGCTAATACTCCCCGCCAGCGACAACTGTGGCCAAAGGCGTTGGGCCCTATTTTAATGATCTAAACACGGCGTGAAGCGCCTGGCACAGGTGCGTTTAGGGTGTGTACGAATCCACTTTTGCTAGTTTGACGGCGGTAAAAAGGGTCCATGCACCGGGCGCCTGGTTCTAAATGGCTGTCCTTAGTGTCTTCATTAATCAGAGGTGTGTTTTGGGAGAAACATGCAATCAACCAATCAGAGATCATCTCCCATTCCCTTTAAAAGTCAGGCGCATTTGGACATTGGCGCATTGCTATTTTGATGGCGGATAATTGGTGGAGAAGAAACTGATATGTTCCTGCGTGAAGTGAAAGCGCCTGAGCAGATCATATCATAATACTATGTCACATTGCAATATTTTTCTTTTTAATCTTTTGCATGTGTGTATGCTGCTGCATGTCCCTGTGTGTGTAACAAGCATAGTGTTCCACACACATTCAGTTTGGAGTTCAGGAGATTGTCTAGACCTGGACCACACCCCTAAATGCATTGAAGCTGCTGCCATGTGATTGGTTGATTAGATAATTGCATTAACAAGAAATCTTACAGGTGTTCCTAATAATCCTTTAGGTGAGTGTTTGTGTGTGTGTATATATATATATATATATATATATATATATATATGCTTTAGGCCACACAATTTATCATTGTTGGCCCAGTTCAGGGGGTCCCAGCTCATCTCTCTTTTAGGTTAGAGGGCCTTGGCATAAAAAAACGTTGAAGTCCCCAGGCTTAGGCTATAAATGCTGTGGTGTGTGCCATAGGTCTATGCTACATACTTGTTCCTATACAAAGAAACATACCAGACAGATGTTATGATTAAATACACCTAGTGAACAGATTTAACCCTTGTGTTGTCGTCCCGTCAACCTTGAAAACCGTTTTTCATGCCTTTTTTTTCAACGTTTTTGATGCCTTTTTCCAACGTTTTAAATTGTTAGATTTTTCTTCTACACATTTTCAGCGTGTATTTTTACATCCCATATTTTCTGATATATAATACAAATTGAAAACGGGTCAACACACGGGATAAATGTATCAAAAGCTAACTACATTTTTATTTTAAAAAAGACTTTCACGCTATTATGCATTTACTAACATTCATTTACGCACAACAACAGGTTTTTGTGAAAAGACACAAAGTCAGGATTGCGTAAAATGGGTGGATTTTGTAGGTGTAATATTGCAAGAACTGAACGAAAGTGCATCCTCTTGCAGAGAGTGTGGGATCAGTTGACCATGTGTTCATTTCTTTCAAATGTCTGCAGGGTCTGCACTCTCTGTCTCTGCTTCTGTCTCTCAATCTCTCTGTTTCTCCTGCAGCAGCTCAGGGCTTCTTCACCTCTTCCCTCTGCTGCCTCATCTCAGACCTACTGATCTCTTTATCTACCTTCTGTTTTTATCTCTTTGTGTCTGCTGTCTGCTTTTTTCACTTTTTCATCTCAGTATACTGGTGTGTTAAAAAAAACCAACCTTTCTCTTTTGATCTAGATTTGATCCACTCACTCATTCTCGGCCTTTGTGTTTTTTACCGTCTCTATCTCTTTTGAGTTTGTTTTTGTCATCTAACTTTAATCTCTCTCTCTCTCTCTCTCTCTCTCTCTCTCTCTCTCACTCACGCACTCACTCACTCACTCACTCTCACACACACACACACACACACACACACACACACACACATTAACCTGTAGCTCACTGCACCAAAATCATCAATATTCTCAGTCAATAACGGTATTGATTAGACTTGCTCATCTCTGGTTGTCTCGCTGCTGTAATCAAACCCTGCTTCTCTTTAAATGATCACAGCAAAATACAGTAAACAAGGTACACACCCACACACACACACGCACACACGCCTCTTAAACCTGCTGATCACAGCCTTGCTGCCATTTGTCGATACTTTCCAATCATTACTGGTATTGATCAGGGTTTAGTAGAATCAGATTGCATGGTTCAAGACAAGAGGAAGCAGGAGGCGGAAGAAAACTCTCCCTCCCCCTCTGTCTTCTCCTATCAGTCACAGAATTCAATTGAAAAAGCTTTATTGACATGTGTGTCAATAAAGAGTATTATAGACATTCAGTCAGCGTTAGCAGCGTAACAGAAACAGAGAAAAAAGGATGTTTGAATTCAGTTTTGGATGATAACTCATGACTCATGGCATTTCATAACGTAGCCTGGACAGCTGGCTACTGAACAATGTTGCTCACCGCCTTTAAGGGGTCTGGTCGTCAACCTTTATTTAGAACTGGACCCTTAGTGATGAGGTGACATGCCTGAGGGACTCCCTCCCTCGCGTTACTTTTTGACCCGATGGGGGTGAGACTGTGTTGGTCTACACTGTGGCTAATTTACTCACTGATTTACTGACTTTTTGTCTTAATAATAATAACTTTTATTTATATAGCGCCTTTCATGAAACCCAAGGACACTTTACAGAATTACTGTGGCTAAGCTACAGGAGCTTACAGTACAGGCCAAAAGTTTGGACACACCTTCTCATTCAATGTGTTTCTTTATTTTCATGACTATTTACATTGTAGATTCTCACTGAAGGCATCAAAACTATGAATGAACACATATGGAATTATGTACTTAACAAAAAAGTGTGAAATAACTGAAAACATGTCTTATATTTTAGATTCCTCAAAGTAGCCACCCTTTGCTTTTTTGATAGCGCTGCAAACCCTTGGTGTTCTCTCAATGAGCTTCATGAGGTAGTCACCTGAAATGGTTTTACCTTCACAGGTGTGCTTTGTCAGGGTTCATTAGTGGAATTATTTCCCTTATTAATAAAAAAGCAAAGGGTGGCTACTTTGAAGAATCTAAATTATAAGACATGTTTTCAGTTATTTCACACTTTTTTGTTAAGTACATAATTCCATATGTGTTCATTCATAGTTTTGATGCCTTCAGTGAGAATCTACAATGTAAATACTCATGAAAATAAAAAGGAAAGGCATTGAATGAGAAGGAGTGTCCAAACTTTTGGCCTGTACTGTATACTGTGGTGAACAGGTGGTGTTTCAGGAGGTTTTTTTAAATGTCCAGGGATGTAGCATTGTGGATATCTGCAGGGAGGGTGTTCCAGAGGGATGGGGTTGCAACACTAAAGGCTCTGTCTCCAAAGGTACAGAGTCTGGTATGGTGAATGGAGAGCAGGCCAGCGGGTTGCAGGGAGGGTGATGGGGTTGGGGTGATGCAGAGATTTTAGTATATTAGAGCCTGTTTTGCTGGTGACCCCAGACAGGACTCCATTTGCAGTAGTCCGAACAGAGGTAATGAAAGCATGTATGAAGGTTTCTGCCGCAGAGTCAGGAGTGATGGCCGGAGTCTGGAGATGTTTTTGAGATGAAAAAAGGCTGATTTGGTGATGGATTTGGTGCAAGTATGGAAAGAGAGGGTGGGGTCCAGGATTACACCAAGGTTGCGGACCTCAGAGGATGGGCACATAGCACACCTGTCAACATCCAGGATGAGATCTCCAACCTTCTGGAGCAGCGCTTTGGGGGCCAAAACCAAGAGCTCTGTTTTATTGCTGTTCAGTTTGAGTAGGTTGATTGACATCCAGGCTTTGACATCATGCAGACAGTTGACAAGGAGAGGGGGGGGGGTGGGGGGAGTGAGCTGAGTGGAAGGTTTGGTGCTGATATAGAGCTGTGTATCATCGGCGTAGGAGTGGAAACTGAGACCATGTTGCCGGATAATCTGACCAAGGGGGAGGATGTAAATGGTGAAGAGCATGGGTCCAAGCACAGAGCCTTGAGGCACGCCTTGGGACCAGTGATGCCACGTAACGCGTTACTCTAATCTGAGCACTTTTTTCAGTAACGAGTAATCTAACGCGTTACTATTTCCAAAACAGTAATCAGATTAAAGTTACTTATCCAAGTCACTGTGCGTTACTATTTTGTCATTTTCCTTAGTAAAATATATATATTTGCTTTCTTCTTGCGTCTCGGGGAGTGAAGTCACGTCTGCGACAAGTCACGTTTTCAGCATGTGGACAGTTCACGTGTACCACGCAGCAACACAAACGTAAACAACAATGGAGGGAGGAGAGAGATGCACATTTTCTAGCTGGAAATACAGTCACTATTTAGAGTTTGTGTCAGCTAAAGACGGCAATATTAAGGTTCGTTGTACACTCTGTGCTGGTGGCGACTACGTCAAATTTGAAGAACCATTTGGAGTCGCAGGGCTGTAGTCAAACTTACAGAGCAAGTCCCAGCAGGTGGAGCGAAGCAGAGATAGGTCCCCCACCACCCAAACAACAAAAGATGAACTTTGGTGCAAAACCAGTAAGTGGGGGACAGTTGAAGAAGTTGGTCGGGCAGTAGGCCTATGTTGTAGCGGAAATGCTGCCCTTAAACACGCTCTCTTTCGTGCCATAATAAACCAGATCCTATTACTGGCAATGCCGAGCTGCCTCACAGTAAACCGGTTGTCATTTTTATGTTGAGGCTGTAGGGGTGTTGTCGGCAGCTGCTGCATGTAACTAATAAAGTAACTTGTAATCTAACTTTGTTACTTTTAAAATCAACTAATCTGTAAAGTAACTAAACTACTTTTAAAATCAAGTAATCTGTAAAGTAACTAAGTTACTTTTTCAAAGTAACTGTGGCAACACTGCTTGGGACTGGGTAGTTCCACTTCTGGGATTGCTCTCGTTCTGACGGAAATTCCGCTGGATGTCCGTTTTCGGATGTCTGTCACCTTCCGCTTTCTTTGTGTTGTAATTTTAAACTCCGGTGGATTTATGAGGAATATGGTTAACTGCTCCTCAGATCTCTGCAGGGTAAATCCAGACAGCTAGCTAGACTATTGGTCCAATCTGAGTTTTCTGTTGCACGACTGAAACAACTTTTGAACGAACACATGTTCCACCAAAACAAGTTCCTTCCCGAGGGTATTTTGGAGCGGCACCGTGGCTCCACTCCACGCTTAAGCGCAGCCCAAGACGATTGTGATTGGTTTAACGAAATGCCAATAAACCAGAGTACGTTTTTCTCCCATCCCGGAATGCTGTGTGGACTAGTCAGACCTCTGCTGCGCTGTGGAGGAAGGTCTGGCAATGCGAGACTACTGACTGGGTTACTGACTGGGTTGTTGCTGTGTTTCAGCGGTGGTCAGTGCCATTCCAGTGCCAGCTCTGGACTCCTCCCAGTATCCAGGGATCCTGCCTTCCCCTTCCTGCGGCTTCACTCACAACAAGTTCAGCCTGAGACCGATGCCTTTCCCAAGCATGACCGTGGACAGAGGATACACTCCAGGTACTGCAATACTACTACTTCACTTATCACTTCTGAGAATACTGCTAATACTAATGTAAACACAGAGATGCACTGAAGCTTTTGTCCATATGTGAAATACATTTTCAGCGTTACACGCTCAGGTTTTCTTTCACTTGTACGGACGGGCAAGTAAAAATAAATTCTAGTAATTTAGAGAAGTAAATTTTTACTGGCCCCTATACAATTTTTTTCGAGGAAAAACGTTGAAAAAAAAGTTTGAGAAAAAACACGTCAAAAATGTAAACAAAAACGTCAGAAAATGACGAAAAAAGTAAAACGTTGAAAGCATTGTAAAAAGATGTGGGAAAAAAACAACAAAAGCATCAAGCGCCAACTCAATTCTACAATGGCCAACAGCACATTCAAATCAAATGATTAGCATACGATGATGCCCGATTGGGCAAGTGGGGCCATCATGCAACCCTTATTGTTGAACCCTGCATTTTTGACAAAACATTTTTTAAATACTGCTACAGTATCACGTTTGATGGTAAATCTAACCCCCTTATCATGGTCAGAATCAAAAATCAGAAAGGGGTTTATTGCAAAAGTGTGGTTAGTGCATACATAAACAAACAATAAAATGAAATGAACAATAAATACAGCGACAAATATATATAAAATAGCTGTTTAAAATAAGAAAAAGGAGGTTGAATGGATTGAGTGCAGAATGTGCAAAAAAAATATATAGTATTTGATATAGTATGTACAATGAATGGAACGCCGTTTAGTTCAGTCTGTTACACATTAGAAGGGTTATTTTCACGTTTCCATTAGCAGAAGTTGCGGATAGTACCTGGTACTTTCTTTGTTACCACCGCAAGGTCGAGATTCCAAGCGCTGAGCCGACGCTAAAAGGAGGAGTTAAAACATTGTAGGCCACTGATTGGTGCAGAAGGAAATAGTGCACACACTAATCTACGGTCAATATCGACTACAATATTTTATATTCACTTGACCAATTTTTTTAAAACTACAGCATACACTACTTATACTATATACTGTATACTGTACAGTGGAAACACGGCATAGGGAGCAGTACTTTTACATAGCCACAAATACTACAAAACTACTAGTAGAGAGGGGAACTGTACCACAGTAGCTACTACTACTGATTTACTATTATTCAGAGTTTCAGTGGGGTCTTAAAAAGTCTTTAATTATTTTAAACTGGTCCTAATTTTGGTCCTATGTCCATGTAGCGCTACCTTTAATGCTCATTGAAATGTTCTGAGGTGTTGCAGTTCTTTCTGTCGCTAGTCCAAATAGAATTCGCTGTATTACGACTACAAATGAGACCAACATGCAACTTAAATTGCAGCCGCTCTAGACACCAGTCCTATTATTCCAATGAGGAAATCGGAGAATTGTTTCAGACAATGTTTCCGGACTCTGAAATCATAATTTTTTTTAATGTTGTGATAGAGGTCTTAAGTTTCATTCATAATGGTCTTAAAAAGTCTTAAATTGGACTTGGTGAAACCTGTAGAAACCCTGTTATTGCCATGGTAATAATTATTATTAATGTATCCCTATTATAACTGGTGGTGTCATTGCTATGACCACTGCAACAGTTCAAAAAAATAAATAACATTACATGTAACAAATATTACAACCTCAACCTTTCATAAATACAACAGGGCTTACACTGCAACATCTTAATCTTTTCAGCTCTCCCTCCGCTCTCCCCCTCTCTCGTATTTAATCCAATTTTGCAGCAGAGCTAAATGCTAAATGACATGGTGGGGAGCAGTATTTCAGTAATTGGCTAATTCCTGGTTGGCTTGTATCAGTGATTTAACATAGCAGAGGGACGGGGAGAAGCTTAAGTCATTGAATTAGCCGACACAGCGGGGGAGCTGATGGCAAAACAAACACTTACAATGAGCGGGGGGGGGGGGGGGTGGAGTGGTGACAGAGAGGCAGATATAATAAGCAAGTGATACAGAGGCAGTTAATGAGGGAGGTAACATCATCTCTGAAGTCATACAATTCAATTCAATTTTATTTATAGTGTCAAATCATAACAACAGTTATCTCAGGACACTTTACAGATAGAGTAGGTCTAGACCACACTCTATAATTTACAAAGACCCAACAATTCCAGTAATTCCCCCAAGAGCAAGAGCAAACACTTAGTGTGACAGTGGTGAGAAAAACTTTCTTTTAGGGAGAAACCTGGGACAGACCCAGGCTCTTGGTAGGCGGTGTCTGACGGTGCCGGTTGGGGGTGTGATGAACAGTGGCAATAATAGTCACAATAAAGTTAATTGAACAATGACCAAAAATAGTAGTTGTAGTAGTTCATGGCGTAGCAGGGCACTGCAGGGTGTCACAGGACGTAGCAGGGCACAGCAGAGCATAGCAGGGTGTAGCAGGACGTGGCAGGGCACAGCAGAGCGTACCAGGGTGTAACAGGGTGTCACAGGGCATAGCAGGGCGCAGAGCAGGATCACCGGGACAGCTGCAACCCTGATTTAGGTGCCACCCTATAGTCCAAGGAAACATGCTGGGCAAAAGAAACACATAAGGACTCCGGGGAATAAGCTCCCCAGAGCTAAGTTAGTAACAAACATTTCTGGGACAAAGATGCACACAGATGGAAACGGCAGTCTAAAATTATAACAGCATAACTAAAGAGAGACAGGGTAAGGAGAGGAGCTTGGTCGGGATGGAACTCTCCCCTGCCAGATCCGGCTGTCCTGCCTCCCTCTACTTTGATTATATCATTGTTTGTTTGTTTCTTTCTTTTGTTTGTAAAGCGTCTTTGAGTTCCATGTAAAGCGCTATATAAAACTTATGTATTATTATTATTATTATTATATGGTAGATTAATCTGACGACTATGAAGAGAAGCAGAGAAGAGAAGGGGTGCCGTGTCTGAAGATATACACCCTCCCCCGTTGGTCTAGGCGGGGGAGGGTGGTCTAGGCGAACGCTGCAACTCCTCACTCCCTAACTATAAGCTTTATCATAGAGGAGAGTTTTATACAAACAATGACGTTCCACCTCCGGGATTGCTTCTAGGCCGCAGGAAAATCCACCGGATGCATGTATTTTTGCCGAATTTCCATTTCCCTCCGCTGTCTTTTGTGTTGGCATTCTAAACTCCGGTGGATTTCTGAGGACTATGGTTAACTGCTTCTCACTGCAGGGTAAATCCAGACAGCTAGCAAGACTATCGGTCCAATTTGAGTTTTCTCTCGCTTGACAGCGGCTCCGTCCAAAGCGTGGCACCACCCATGACAATTGTGATTGGTTTAAAGAAATGCCAATAAACCTGAGCACGTTTTTCTCCCATCCCTTAATGCTGTGTGGACTAGTCAGACCCTCCTCCACTCCGCAGTGTGTGGATGGTCTGGCAAAGCGAGACTATACAAACAATGACTACTGGAAATCACTCATACATATCACTGCTATATATATATATATATCACCCACAGAGATCATTCTTCAACTGATCTGGGATCCTGAGCTCGGGATGCATTTAAAAAAAAATTAACATCTGACTAGAATGCATCCCTACTGAAGAGGATTAGGGGCACATGACTTTTTTCTCACAAAAGTAAAAAAAAAAGTTTTGTTTTTAGTTTTTTTCAAAGAGTCAGACTTCTGACTTTAATCTCAGAATTCTGACTTTTCAGAATTCTGTGGCCCACATGACCATGTGTTCCTCTTCCGTACATCACTTCTCGGATACATTTCACACTTGACTAAATGCTATCCGATCTGTGCAGGGCCGTGTTTACACTTGTCTTCTCAATGCGACTTTTGTGGTGAGACGCGCCAGATTGGAACTCAGCGCTGTCCGCAAATGTGTGTCCACCCTTGACACTTCAATGCGACCTGCCTGATCGGATAGTGATCAGATATATTTTCCCTCGCAGATATAAAGTTATTGCCGCGCAGCAGGTGCATCCAAAATGGCTCCTGTTGGTGAGAGAGAGAGCCTTCTTCTTTTCTTTATATTTGGTTTATGCTGTAATGGCGGCAGGGCCTGTACGAGATGCACTTTGTGGAGACAGCAGGTCTTAGCTGTGCTCCAGCCCCTTGTTTTTATTGAAGACTAGTGGCTAACAAATCTCTGCTAATTCAGTGATAAACGTATTTCATTTCCTATAAATTCTTCACAATAAAAGAAATCATACTCGACATGGCTCCTATAACAGAAAAAAGATGACTGTTTTATAAACAGGGATGTGGTAGAGAATATGAAAAATTATTTCAGAAACCAGCCTCGGTTTCCTTTGCTGTCTCTCAGTGTGGTACGGAGAGGATGCTGATGGGATGAAAACATTTTTCTATTTTGATGTTTTATTTATGCACTGTGGTACCCTATTTACATGCAAAGTACAAACCTTAAATTGTTTACTTTCCAGATTCATTTGTACTTGTGATGAAAACAAATATGTAGCCTCTACTGTACTTTGTATCTCTCAGAGATGACCCAGGACTATGGGGGGGCACAGCAGCTCTGTGGGCCCGTCGGGCTTGAAATGATGCAAGACCCAGATTTGATAAATCATCCTGATTGTGCCCACATGCTGTCAGAATCAAAACAGCAGTTGTATTGCCACACTAAGTTACACTTGGAATTTCTCTTGGTATTTTGGCGTATACATACAAACATACACATTGAATATAAAAGCTTTAGTGCGTAACTGTTAATTATTGAACATCCGTTACATTCAAGCCATTGCTAAATGAGTTGTAACAAAGCTTATTAAGACTATCAGCTCCACACAACTCTCTCTCTATTTCTCAGTATGACTATGTTCAGAAGATTGTCCTGGATGGGAGAAAAACGTGCTCTGGTTTATTGGCATTTTTTAAAACCAATCACAATCGTCACAGGCTCTGCCCCGAGCCACTGCAAAATAATCGTGCGAGAGAAAACTCAGAAGGCCTGTAACAATTATTACATAATAGTCTAATCGTCCATTTTTTTAAATAATCACATTTTCTTTGTTAACCCCTATTAATTGCTAACATTTGCTAAAGTCTTAAGGAGTACGACTGGTAATTGGGAATTTTGTCTAGCTATGCCAAATTATAATTATATAAGTGATTATTGGTCGGACTATATATTTTTATTATTATTTCAATTGTTAGTTGTTGGCACTTGACCCGAAACGAGCTATAACAATGACAAGGGGGGGTACAGTTCAAAAAAATGTTTTGTGATAGTACATAGGCATGGTTTACTTCATAGGCTGTGTATTTTCGTTTTAACATCCGTGTCACATAACGGTGATACACAACAAATGATGTATGCTGGGATTCATTGAATACTTTCATTGGTTTGAAAAAGTAAAAACATTAATAAATCTTTTACAGTTTGACTGAAACAATTATATTGTTAATCGCAATTATTTCTGAGACATTTAATTGTACAGCAAAATTTGGATTTGTTACAGCTCTACGCTTTAGTGATTATTGGACTATCAAGCACTAATATGTAATATTTCAATCCGGATTATGCAAGAATATTCGGTTACACTTTACTTGAAGGTATCTACATAAGAGTGACATGACACTATGTCATAAACATTATAAACAAGTTATAAACGTTTATGAAATAGCGCTTCTTTTAGTAAGTCTCATTCGGATTTTGTCATGACAAGTTAGGATTAGGGCACGGGCACCAGGGGACCACTGGTATGAATTAAACACTTAAAAACCTCCTTAAAAAAACAAGTTTGGTTATATAAAAGCTGTTTAAAAGAAAGTCAGATACTAAAAGAGAGAACCACTGGAAGGACAGACAGCGGGAGAATAAAACTTTAAATAAAAGGTCACCTCCACACCTACCCTGGCCTCTCTCCTCGAGACATTACAAAATAAATGATTAAAATAAATTACAAAATATATATATATATATATATATATATATATATATATATATATATATATATATATATATATATAGAGTTATGAAAATAAATGCCCCGGCATCGCAATATAAAAAGAATTCTTTCCCAATCTATCTTCTCATTAAAAAGGACTAAAAACATTTAAAAAGTAAAAAATACTATCTGAATTACTTGCCCTAGTACACATACCATTCAAAAGTAGTAATAATTTGAACTCTAACCCTTAGAGTTAGGGTTAGGATTCATGTGTCATGACAGTGTCATGTCACTCTTATGTAGATACCTTCAAGTAAAGTGAATATTCTATTTCCTCACTTGGAGAACATCCATGAAAAAAAACTTTGTTTTGTTGATTATCAGAAAATTGTTTTTATTTTTGTAAAAATGGCATTAACAAATGATGTGTTAACACTATAATGTTTCTTTCTGGAAATCAGACACGCACCATATTCTGCGGTTTAATTAGGAGGGCATACGCAACATCTTGGTGAACTTTTTATCGTCTCGGTCTCTGACATTGTGTTCACGCTTTCCTGATAAATTGAGATTGTTCTCTGAAAAAAAGAACACAAACCAATTATAATTCCTCGAGAGCAGGTCATTTTGCGGCCAAACATTTTAGCTCTACAGTTTTTGTACTTTCTTTTCTTTGGCTCTCTGAGGTTTTTATCCTCTTTAGTAAATGTAAATGGACTGGTCTTATATAGCGTTTTTCTAGTCTCAACATCTACTCAAAGCGCTTTAACATAGTACAGGAACCATTCACCATTCACACACATTCATACACTGTGGCCGAGGCTAGCGTACAAGGTGCCACCTGCTCATCAGATAAACCCTCACACACATATACACTCCGATGCAGTGTCTTGCCCAAGGACACTTCGACATGGGAATGCAGGGCCAAGGATCGAACCACCAACCTTCCAATTGGCAGGCAACCGCTCTACCACTGAGCCACAGCCACCCCTTTAGTCTCTCTCCTTTTCTCCTGCAACACATTCTCACTCCCGGCGCATCAGAAAGCGATGCTTGGTCAGGTGCCTTTGACGTTTGTTCCTGATGCAAAAGGTCTCCTTTAGCGCCATATTTAGACACGCTTCATCGGGACTTGTGGCGTCACTTTTTGACGCTCTGGTTCGGGACTCTTGGCGTTAAGCTTTGATCGGGCCCAAAAAATCAAGGCCGACCCTACCCAAGTCCGTGCATGTTGTGTCCGAGCCCGGCCTTAACTGTCATTATGAGCCCAAGCCCGATTTAAACCCGACAATTTTTTAATATGTGGGCCGTTATAACTGACGTTCTCAACTACAATTCCTGTCATAGGCGAGCAGCATGCCGCTCTTAATGCACTCGACAAAGCCAACACGTATGTCACTGCCCACGACTTGTTTAAAATGGTTCCATACCTCCTCCAGACTTGCTCAAAGTTAATTCCTCTGTTTTTATTTTTGTATTATCTTCAAGCTCCATGTTGCAATTAAGCTACACAATACAGCCCAGCAGGCCCGGTGTGATGCGTGCGAGTGGAGGAGACGCTGCGCATGATTATGGGATAGCTTTCTTCCCACCCAATTAGGATAATAAAGTAATGATTAAAAAAACACAAATGCTTGATCAAGGTTCCGGCCCGGCCCGAGGATAGTGGTGGGAAATATAGGCCCGACCCGGGCCTCGGGCTCGGACAGAGAATATAAACTCTATCTTGGCGTCACTATTTGATACTCTCGGGACTCGCGTCTAGCCCTTCAGCGCCATATTTAGAATTGCTTGGTCGGGACCATTGGAGTCACGTTTTGACGCTCTGGGTCGAGACATACGTTTAACTGACATGCGGCACAAGAACGGGACAGTTTGGTTTAAGAAAAGATGGTGGGTGGGGTTATAAACATGTACATTTCAGTGACACACGGGACAAGAACGGGACGTGGACCCTGGTCTCCTGGGTGAAAGTCCTGTGTTGTTTGACCCATCCGCCCCCTCAACCAACCTCCCTACGCAGATTTTCGGTCTTTCATACTACTAGCTAACGTTGTCTCTCTTAATACTACGTGATCTTACAGCGCCGCGGCCGAGCGGCTGCTCTGCCCGGTGCGTTCCATACAGACAGCTAAAGGCCCAGACATACTTGCTCTTAACTACGTGTTCAAATATGTAAGATGGCTTCCACGCGTATCCTGCATTCCTTTGGAGTGTAGGTTGTGTTCCTTTGGAGTGTAGGTTGTGTACGTCTTCAGGAATGAACGCTATGAGTCCGCAAATGCAATTCAGCACATGAACCTTAACCCTAACCATTGCCTAATCCTAGTGCCTTCCAGGCAGCGCAGCCTGGAAGACAACGTTGGGGGCTTAAAACACCAAACACCATATCATCCGACAGGCAGGTCAGCAGCCGTTCCACACTCCAGCCAAGGCATATGTTCCAGTGTCAGCCAGGGATGATATGGCCCTGATCTGCCCCCTAGTGGATAGACGTTTAATCCTCCAGGTACACGCAAAGTAGAGCTGAAGATTGCGCGGTAAATGAGCGGTCAGGGGATGGGTTTCGATTAGCGTCAATATGGATGCTGAGGAGGTGGAATGGAGGCTGGCCTCTGGAGGACTTATTTTATTTCTTTGTTCCAACTTCCAAATGGCCTATAGCCTACATTAGTCACGAATAAGTGATGTTAAAAAATTTATAAATGATTCATTCTTGACAAAAGGCAAAAGAGCTGTATGCGTGCGCACATTTGAATAATGTCGGGCTGTAAACGGGTTCGGGCTTTTAAAAAGCTGTCAATCAAAATGTACTTGTTGGTTTCTTTTAAGGCCTGATTACAGCTCTAACGCCAAGTACGCAGGCAAGTATGTAAACAACGCTGTTTGCGTCTACTCGTATGCATTGTTAAAAAGCTAGTATATCGAGGCCTTTAAGGGTGATTTTTGCGTTGGTATCTGACGCTGATAGTCACTGACTAAGCATCAGTATTTTACCAGTTGGAAGTGAGATCGGGTTGTCTCCTTCCCCTCCCATAAGGAGAGGCTCTCGCGCCCTCTCTCAGTTTTTATCTCTTCTTTCTTCCTCTTGTCTCGTCGGCTGTACATGTAATAACTGGCTGTCTTCTCTCACCCACGTTCGCTGGGATCGGATTTGGTTGTAGCGACATGAGGCGTTTCATCTATCATGTCACATCTGAGGCTTTTTTTTGCCAGCAGTCAAGATCTCTTTTTCTTCAGCAAGAAGCTCATCTTCTTTTCCTTCCTCTTCCTCTCGCATGTATCTCTTGATGAGATAAAAATGGGATTTCTCTCAGCGTGAAGACACTTAGCCGACATAGAAACACAGAAACGCCAGCGAGTTACACTCAACAAAGTATAAGAACAAAACTGCAAACCTGGCAGAACTCCGGATTTCTTCATGCGTGAGGATAAGATCGATGTTTAGAATCAAGTTATTGAATTATACTGTTTTAAAGATACGTGAGCCTTTCACTATGTAAAATATTAAATTGCTTCTGCTTTCATGGAAGATAAATGTGTCGACAAACATGACCGTTCCATTTTTATATATGTATCTTCTATCTATTTGTACATAAACACGTGTTGAAGGACCACAGGGCCATGAAGCATACGGTAGAAGGTCCATGCAGACTGGATTTGCATTTACATTCCTGACAGTAACACTCTCAGTCCCACGGCAGTCCTGCAGCAACAGTAATTTACACAGTAGTACCATATTTTCTCAGCATGTTACTGCCTACATCTACGCAGAAGCTGTCTATGAAAAACCCTGAAATGCTTTAGGGATGTTGAGGCAAAAATATTCACACGTTTGAAGTTTGTTTTTTGATGTACTCTGTCTTTTCTCCAAATGAGTCTTCACTCCTTACAGTAATTGGATGTTTTGTCTTTCGCCCTTCCCTCTCTCCGTTCCCATTCTTTCCTTTCTCCCATACCCAAATTCATCCCAAACATCTCTCTTGTCTTTATATCCTCCCGACAATTCTTTTCACCCCCTTACTCCCTTCATCTCCTCCTCCTCCCTCTTCTTCAGTGATGCCTTCAGACACCTCCACCAACCCTCTCCTCCAGCAGCAGCCTTTGCCCCAGCCGGCTCCTCCGCTGCTCCCCGGCTCCTCCGCACCGCCGGGGGAACATGTTCTGGGTGTCGGCCCAATCCCAGGAGCACCCGCTGCAGCTGCTGCGGAGGAGTCCCAGGCCGGGAGCGCTCGGACCATCCCGACGGCCTGCGTGCGGCCCACGCACCCGCTACGGAGCTTCACCAACCCACTGCTGCCTCCGCCCATGAGCACCATCGACCCAAAGGTGTACACCTCCATGCTGCCGCAGTCCAGTGAGTACAGCTGATTGTTTCGCAAATAATAGAGACCAGGGCTGTCGATCGATTTAAAATGTTACGTCGCAAATTAGTCGCATGATTGTCCAAAGAGACAGTTCAGCATTTAAGTCCCGCCCCCACTGGAGGGGAAAAGAACTCCCCGCTCCCTATTGACTACTCCCCAAAAGAGGTCAAAATAACTGTTCAGGGGGCTCAAAACATATCCTTCCCAACGATTAAACCGTGAGGGTTTCCGCAGGGTCTTTAAAGCAACACTAGAGAACTTTTCCCGCTTCGGTCCCCCTACAGGTTGGACCTTACATTGTCCAGTTCATTCGAACTACAGATCCGCTACCCGATCTGGCGAACTTACATAAAGTAATGTAATGGACAACTCTGCTTCCAACCTGTAGGGGGATCAAAGCGGGAAAAGTTCTCTAGTGTTGCTTTAAAAGTCTAATATTTCAAAATCAAAATGTATAGGCCTTAAAAAGTCTTACGTTCTAGGTCTTAAATCATTTTTAAACAGGTCCTAATCTTCCTTTTTTATTATGTGGTGTTGTAGTTCATTCTGTCATTAGTCCAAATATAATTCCGCTGTATTACGACTACACATGAGACCAACATGCAACTCGTATTGCAGCCAATCAGCTTTTGTGTCACTGGCGCGAGTCTCTTTCAGATTGTACCACAGACAGAAAACTGATGTTGTTCTTCAGCTTTGGGGAAGTGCAAGTTTAGCGATACAAAAATAAACTGAATTAGGACTCATTTTATGTTGTGATAAAGGTCTTAAATTTCATTCATAATGGTCTTAAAAAGGTCTCAAAAAGTCTTAAATCTGACTTGCAGAAACCCAGCTTGCAATGCATGTTCGTGTTGCAGTGTCGCAAGGTTACCAAGATGCAAATGAAAGTTTTGAACAATACAGGAGAATAATGAAATTAGATTTTATGTCAAAATAAATTTTTATTCAATTGAATTCACCAGAATGCAGGAAATGACGCTCCAAATATTGAGGTTCGGTTATAATGTGTGTCCCCCCCTGCGCCCATGGGGGATATGAACTACCAACAATGTAAAGAACCCATAATGCTAAAGCAAAGTTTTTATAAAGATGCTGAACCGAAAAACAGAGCTTTTACGAAGACAAACATGGAGAGAGACGTGAGGAATCGGCAAGGAAGAACTGACTTGGATCCTGTCACTAAGCTAACCTTATGTCTGACGTTACATGTGTTAGCTTAACTAACAGACATATAGTTAGCCTAAAACTGACGTTTGGATATGTGATTTGGTAACAAACGGAATAGACGAGGATGCACCTTCACGCAATACGAGTCAATGAGCGCAGCGGGCGGCGTGGCTTTCAGAGTATGACGCGATTCGTCTTTATAATCAACTCGCGATTAGGCAGAATAATTTCAAATCTGGTGTATCTTTAAGCAAACTGTCAGTGAAACCTCCCTCCCAGTGGAGAGCACGTCCCCATCTGGAGCTTTTTGTTCTCATTCCATGGAAATACTCACGGGTGGCTCTGCTGAAGGGAAACCAGGAAAATAAGCGTGGTTTATCACACATGATGAAAAAGATTTTTGTTTCTTTATTTAAAAACATCTGGTTCCACTCGGCAGCTGCTCCTGATGCTGATCCACTTTGGTCAGTGTTTTGTCCGATTCCAGCGACTCTTGGCTGAAGCTGTATTCTCTCTGCTTAATACTTTATTCATGGAAGCTAAATGTGTTGGCCTAAGGCTGCTACATGGTGTGTGTGTGTGTGTGTGTGTGTGTGTGTGTGTGTGTGTGTGTGTGTGTGTGTGTGTGTGTGTGTGTGTAAATATGCACTGTATCCGTACTGGCCTTGACATAGCCAGAGGGTTGGGTCTGATCTGGACTGACCTCCCTCTGTTTTCTCTTTATGTTCCCTGTCTATCTCTACATAATGTTCACCTCTCTCTCTCTCTCTCTCTCTCTCTCTCTCTCTCTCTCTCTCTCTCTATCTCAATTCAATTCAATTTCCATTGCTTTATTGGCATGAATGTCAGAAATAACAATATTGCCAAAGCATCAAGGATAATAATGTGAGAAGAAATACATTCATACAATTCATTGAGTAAAAAAAACATGAAAACAATAACAGTATATCAATATCCAGTAAAATCGCTAGTAAGAAAGACAAAGACAAAAGCAAACAAACAAAATGTCTCTCTTTCTCTCTCTCTCTCTCTCTCTCTCTCTCTCTCACAATGAGCCATTGCATTTGACAAAACATCCCTCTACCTCATGAAAATCCGACTCTCCACAGTTGTCCTTTGGGTATGTTATAGTCTCGCATTGTCAGACCTTCCTCCACTGCGCTGCGGAGGAGGGTATGGCTAGTCTACACAGCATTCCGGGATGGGAGAAAAACGTGCTCTGGTTTCATTGGCATTTCTTTAAACCAATCACAAATCGTCTTGGGCGGCGCTAAGCAACAGACGCAATAACGGTGCCTCTGCAAAATTAGCAATCCCCTAAATGAATCGTTGTCGTGTGGTGGAAGTTTCTATGTAGCAGAGTGGGTAAAGATGTCTACAATAACAGAAGATGAGGAAAATCAAACTGTCTTTGTTTATTTTATTACTTTCAAGCAGAAACACAACTTTCACAGAACATCAGAGTGCGATGTGGAAGAGTCATAAGTATTATTGCTTGAGAGTGAACAGCAGGTTTCACCGCACTGCTGCAGAGTGCAGATAAAGAGTAAGTAAGTACGTGCAGAATGTTAGCATCCTTTATACACCGAAAGAGGAACACTCAAAGAGGAAGCACCCACATGGTCATAAGTTGAACCTTTAAAAACAGGAACCGTCTAAGCATGCTTGTGTCTAGGTGTGAAAATGTGATAATGTCTCGCAGCCGTCCAGCCTGAACATGCCGTCTTCATGACCTGAGGTTGAACCACAGAACAAGCTGTGTCTGTTATGCAGATGATGACGCGATTAAATATAACAAAAATAGTTTCCGTTTGCTCTTAGTAACCTTTTTCAATACAACAGTGTTCTTGTGTTCTTGTTTCAAGTAAGCATAATTCATAACTATGACATTTTCCATTACAGTCGATCTAGACTAGGGTATGATCTAGGGCAGGGGTCGTCAACAGTTTTTAAGCCAAGGACCCCTTAGCTGAGAGAGCCAGAGCAGGGACCCACTACTACATATATTGTATAAAATTAAGTTGCATAATAAACTGGGCCTACAATAACATGTGGGCAGTCTAAAGCCTTTATACATACATTTTTAGTGAATCAAATACTAAGCTTATAAAAAATATTTGCTGGCATGATTTTATGAATCGTGTTTTTATGATAAACATATATGTGAAGAGTAAATCCTCAGGATGAACTGTATCTGTGGATGGTTACCTTAGTGACTACCTTACCTATTGGCCAGTAAGCCTATCATCAGTGTTTTTTCACAAATAGGCTGATTTATATTTGCTAATGATATGTTGGCCTCATGTTAAAACATTTACATTTTTTGAAAAACTTTCCAGTCGACGTAAAGTGTGTGCGTTAGTAAGGTTTTGTTCCACCGTGAGGCCCCAGAAGAGGAACTCTACTGGAGGGATGAATGCAATTATTTCAAAAGATATTCCCTTATTCCCTCTCTGTCTTCTTTACTGTAGTCTTTCTTTTCCTTTATATTCCTCTGTTTTTTAAAATCATTTCATCTCTCTTTCCTCTCTGTCCGTGGCTCATCCTGTCATTCTCTCTCTGATCGCCTGCAGCCAGTACATATGATGCCTGGATAGTATGGTGAGGTGGAGGTGTATTTGTTGTTTTTTCTGTGTGTGTGTGTGTGTGGGTGTGTGGGTGGGTTTATATATACTTCCATTATGGTTCTGTTTACATGCCCAGGTGGCCTCAGATTAACATTGATTTTCAGCTCCTGGAAACCTTTTGCTCAGAAATAGCGAGCCTGCGGCGACGCGCGGCTCGACTCCCTGTGACCCCCCCCACCCACCTTCCCCAACACAGAGCCTCAGAGCCGGGCATTGCTACTGTACCTCCACCAACCCCCCCTCCCCCTCCTCCCATCCATCTCTCTTTTGAGGAGGGGGAAAAAAAACAGACTTGTGAGCGATGGCGTTTGATGTTCATTGTTGGCCTTGTTTGTGTGTTTATCTGAGCCTGAATGACTCCCTCGGTGAATAGAATCAGATGTTTTCATGGTTTAATTGGATTGTTGTGGTGAGAGGGAGAGAGGCAGGAGCGGTAGAGAGAGAGAGAGAGAGAGAGAGAGAGAGAGAGACCTGAACAGACCTGAAGATTGATACTCCAGTTTGTAAGATGAATAGAAAGCTGCACAGGAGAGAGGTTTACCTGACACTAGTTATTTCTCTAATATACCTAGGGTTGGGTATCATTTGGTTTTTTTCCGATACCTGTGCTAAAATCGATACTTTTAAACCGATACTAAAAAAAAAGAGGAAAAGCACAAAATAACAGTTAGCGACATTAAAGAATGACTTGTTTATTGAAAGGCTGTATGGTCAAAATGAAATGATTCATAAAAAATGTAATAACAATAAATCATAACAAGAACTTACCCCACCAGTAAATTGCTGTTAAAACGACAAAAACAACCACCGGATGGGAAAAGGGTATTTTCCAATAACTTTGAATGCACCACGAGGCTTACTAGTTTCAAGTGAACGCACCATCTGTGTTGTTTTTCCGACACCAGCAGCTGCAGACTGTTGGACGTCTTCTACAGGGAAATACCGCCACACGTTAGACCGTTTAGCTGTCAGCACTTTAACCGTGTTGAAGCCAGGTACTAGCTAACGGTAGGCTAAGGGCTCCTGCACACTGGCTGCGTGGGGTGAGCTGTCAGCTGCGTGGCGTGTCCGTTTTTATTTCGACTCCCATGTTAACAGGTTAGAGCTTGCACACTGCCTGCGTGACACGCCCGCCGCCTATTTCCAGGCAACATAGAATAGGAAAAGATGTTTATATGTCATTTTGACACAAATACATTTAATAAATGACATTTTGATGTTTGAAAGGTCTAGGGTTGGACATAAATGCAGATATAAATGTAATTTAAAGATTTTCTAATATTGCACCTGTCAATACAGAACCAAATATTCTGTATCCTATATTGCCTTCAATACTGCCGACGTTGTCTTTGCTGTAATCAAATCAGTATATATTTATATTTAACATGAAAATGAAAAAATAAAATAAAGTTGAAGAACATATTATTTAATTTTATCAATGGGCAACATACATGTGTACAGACAAGGCTAGCTACAGCAGCGCCGCGTCAGACACGTTTCAGGTGTGCAAAGACATAGAAAACGCCACGCAGTCGCCACACAACTGACACGCAACAGAAACGCCACGCAGGCAGTGTGCAGGAGCCAAATGTAGTGTTAACTAGCGCAGCGACGCTTCTGTTTTAGAGCATCAGCGAGCAGCTCAGGCATTTAAAGGGATACGCCACCGTTTGTTGAAATAGGGCTCATCACAGTCTCCTCTAGCTGTAGATAGGTGGGCCAACGCATTTTTTGTGCATGCATCGTTTTAGTCCAGTGCAACACCGGCAGCGCCGTCGCTAGTTAGCTTAGCATAGTGAATGGAATCCTATGTTGCCGGTTAGCATGTTGTGAGTAAAAGTGAGCCAACAAAAGACAAAAACAACTACCTAATTACTTGCACTGAGACAAAACATCTACAGTCAGGGTAGACCGTGATAAGCCCTATTTCCACAAACGGTGGCATATTCCTTTAAGTGGCACCGAAATGAGGCACCGAAATCTGCGTTGCTATTCATTCCGGTAGATACCGGTTGTTTAGGGACCGGTGCCGTATTAGCACCGGGTTTTGGTACCCAACCTTAAATATACCTGATGTGATTATCAGGTTTAAAGGAGTCCAATCAAGACAGCTAAAATAAAAAACAGAACATCTGACTTCTGTTACCGAAATTAGTTCTGCTACTGGAGCTAAAGCTCAAAATGCCGCTAAAAATGGATTATCTCTTTAATGCTTTTGCAGAGTTGCAACATGCAGTCCAGGGCAAACAAGGTGTGAAGTCATTTCGCTATAATTAAGATCTAATGGCAGTCCCACAGATCACAGTTAAAGGGTAACTACCATTTTTTCAACCTATTGTCCTATGTTTTTGTGTCTAAGTGACTGATGGAAACAACAATCTTTGATATTGGTCCAGTATTAAGCGAGATCGCTGCAGTCGGCAGCGGCGAAACAAGCTACAATTTAAGTTAATATGGCAATTATCCAGCCTGTATTTACCTTCACTAAAGTGCTTGTTTTGCCGCTGACAGGCTCAGATTAATATTCTAACTGTCTGACAACATTATGGAAAGGATTTCTAAGGAGGACGATCTTTTTGTTAAAGCGTTCGCTAAACCCACCAGACTCCACGTAAATAAACAGTAATTTTAGCATCGTAAAATACACTTCATTCAAAGTCAAGAGAAACAAAATAAAACTATGAAAAGACATTTTGGGTCGTCTTTCCACTTTTCCAACCATCACAACTCTAGTTTTGGTTGAAATAAACACATAGTTTACTGATTTACATGTGAAAATATGTTGGCTCTATACACGCTCAAAGAATTGCTTTTTTAAATGGAGTCTGGTGGGTTTAGTGCTAGCGACTTCAGAGCTGTTTCTGGTTAAACAGAAAGGTCTCAAAGAGGTTTTAAAGGTCTATCTCTGTAGGGATTCTTTCCATAATGTTGTCAGACACTAAGAATAATAATCTGAGTCTGTCAGCGGCAAAAGAAGCACTTTGTGAACTTAAATACAAGCTGCACAATTGTCCTATTAACTTACATTGTAGCTTGTTTCTCTGCTGCCGACTGTAGCGACTTCTCTTAATACTGGACCAATGTCAAAGATTGTTGTTCCCATCAGTCGCTTAGATACAAAAACATAGGAAAATAGGGTTGAAAAAATGGTAGTTACCCTTTAATATTTTGGCCACAATTGTCACGCTATGAAATTGTGATACGGGCACATCCCTAGCCTAAACCTAAACAGTGGGACCTAAACCCCTGTACCCGGTGTCAAAGTGTTAAGCTGTGTATATCCAACCATGTGATATTAGGGCATCACAGTTCCTGGATTGAAAAAAAAGCATTGCCAATGCACATAATCTACGCTATTAAGTTTATTCCAAAACATATTAGTAGAATATAAACCTATTTTGTAGGAGCCATAGCTGACATCCCATTGTAATCCAAACATGTGCCAGAAACCCTGTTGGATTTAAATTTAAAGAATCTGAAGTGGAACAAATTAACCACAATTATGTCGCTTCTATGAAAACAGTTGAAAATGGACATTAATACTGTCAACAACTTGTTTTGAGCTTGAGCAAAAAAGTCAAATTTTTTCTTCTTCACCAACAGCAGAAACATCCACCCCGTGCTCCCTCATTTCATATACATTTGAGAGCTAAGACCTTCTTCTCTTTTTAAATTGATCCTCCAAAGCCCATCTGCAGAGTAAAGTATGATGGTGGGCAGTGACTCACCTAAATTGGCCTGAATGTGCGGCCTAATGCTGGAAGCTATAATGGGATTGTCTGACTCAATGTCTGATACTGAGAAAGGACATTTCAGCCACAGCTGGAGGTAGACGCATGGCCAGCTGTGATGGATGTTTTGAAGTGCATGCCTTCATCTCGCCTCGGAGGGCTCATGTTATTACCAATGAAACGCTTTAAGATAGTTTTAATATATAGTTTTGGTTCTCTAACAGTTGGACAACCACGAAGGAGAGAGGCAGAGGTTTTTTTATAGTCATTTTTATTGGGATGTGACTCTTGTGGGGGGTTTAGTGCACATAGTTTTTGAAAATAAATAAAAACAACATTGATTTACACATCACATAACTATTTGGCAACAGTTAGTAACAGTTGAAAGGTTGCGCGACTTTGGCTACATTGAATGTGTAACGTATGCAGAATGTTCAGAATGGATCTTTTAACCGGCTACACTTTCAGCGCACACACAACGTAATTTAAAAGACATATAGACACTTTATGATCCATTTCTGTGTAATAGGGGCGCACAACTCGCGGAGGCCCATTTTTACCAGAAAGGGAAAAAACACGGCAAATAATAAAATTATGAGACAGACACAAAATTGTGAGTTACGGAGCAGTGTCTTGGTCTTTAAACAAAAATGTTTATTAGTTTTAGTTATATTTTAGTCATTTTTATCATTCATAGTTTTAGTCAAAGGCATTTCAAAACGACCAGACACTAGAAGATAGCAGTACCAGTCGAAAGTTTGAATGGGAAAGTGTGTCCAAACTTTTGACTGGTACTGTATTTCTCACAGCTTTTGCACAAATAAAATAAAGACATAATTTTTTGGAAATAACTTAGAGATACTTTCCCAGAAGTTCTTAAACCCTAACCACTCTAGCCTGTGTGTGCACCTGTCTTCCTGAACGATGAGGGAGCCAGGTGCACAGACAGGTAGACAACAAACACACAGACAGACACACGGACAGACAGAAAATAAAGAGAAGCTAAAACCGGCAGACAAAGAAACACCAAACATCCACGTGAAGCGGAGGAGATGTCGGCTCTCTCCCTCCAGGGACACGATGTCTCCTCCATGACACTTTTCATCTTAAACTGTATTTACTTCAAACCATCCTCAGGATCAATAACCCCGCCCCCTCCATCCTCACCTCGTATCGGTGTAAATCTCTCCATCTTTGCCTTCGAACCCCAGAAACGGAGACAGACACCGTTGATGTGACCCCCCGGCGGGCGTTTCACACCTCCACTCCTGCTTGTCTGGTAAATATATCCACCTCTCTGAGCAGACAAGCTCCCCCCCTCCCCGCCCCCCTCCCACCCATCCCCCCGAGGTTGAGCCAGGCACCGTGAAACTCTCTTTTATGGCTTTCTCCACTGTGGATGTGTAACCTTTGCTTCGGCGCTGTTCTGCTGCAGCTCATTGTGTTTTTTCCACCAAATGTTTTTTTTTCTCTGGGAGCTTGGCTCGCTTTGGATTCAGTCTGACAGCAGCGTGCTGGGAAGTCATACAAACACATTTGGTTCGGCTTCAATTTGAAATGAAGCTGGCAGCGATTTCGACACCGCATTTACAGACATTCAAAGTCACACAAGGTCAGTATAACTGTGAGAGTGAAGTACAGGGACTTAAAGATGCAGACTCAAAGTCTTGAACCACTCTAGTGCCCCCTTGTTAGCAGGGGTTAAAGTGGTATCTGACAGGTGGGAACACAATCCAGGAAGGGAAGGTGGATGTTAACACCACACCAAAATTCATGTCAAATTTAAAGCTTCAGTGCATAACTTTTCAATATTAATGAACATCCGTTACATTCAAGCCATTGCCAAATGAGTTGCTACAAAGCTAATTAAGACTACCCGCTCCACACAACTCTCTCTGGATTTCTCAGTATGACTATGTTCAGAAGATTGTGGCGTCCGGCGACTTTCACACGCAGAAACTCAAGTGAAGAAGAGAGTGACCTCTTCTGAAGAGTCCATCATGTTTTTTTAATCCTCCGTGTCCTCCTTGGCTACTAGCAACTGCGTGGAGGAGGGGTGGCGGTGGTGCACCATCACGGAAGGCTTGTGTCATGTGGATGCGCTGACAGTTTTGTTGTCATTACTTTGAATTCCTCATGGGGGAGACAGAAACTATGCACTGTAGCTTTAAAGTGGGATATGGCAGGTGGGGGAACACCACAATCCAGGGGGAAAGGGTGTGTTAACACCACACCAAAATTACAATGTCAAATTTTAATTTAACACTAGACTAGGCTACGCTACTTTAATAAAGTCTCTACACCAGGGGTCTTCAACGTTGTTTAAGCCAAGGACCCCTTAACTGAAATCGAGACAGATCAGGGACCCCCTACCACATATATTGTATTAAATGAATTTGTGTATTAAACTGGGCCTACAATAACGTGTAGGGCGGCCTAAAGCCTTTTTACCTACCTTTTTAGTGCATAAGCTATTAAAATAATTTATATTGTAAATCATGTTTTAATGTTAAACATACAGTACATGAAGCACAGTGAATCCTGATCAACTGTATCTGTGGATGGCTACCTATATAGGCCAGTGTCAATAATATTAATTTTTTTTCACGAATAAGCCAATTTACATTTGCTAATAATATGTTGGACATTTTCATTTTCAAAAAAACTTTTTAATTTTAACTTTAAATTGTACCTGCAGTAACTCTGAGGACCCCCTATGGGTCCCCGACACCGTGTTGAAGATATCTGCTCTACGCTATACAGCACTTAGAGAAAACTCACTTTTTCACTAATTATTTCCTTCTTCCAAAACAGCGGTCGGCAATGTGCAGAACCACTCACTGAAAACAGTTTATTATTTTCTAGTTTGGATTTTCATAGAAATGCACTGAAATCAAGGAAACAGTGGGAGAAGTAGTAGATAGGATTTGTAGTTCATAAACTAAAACATTTCTTATTATTTCAGGTATCACCAGATGAAATCATGTCATTGTCATAGAGACCAGTCTATATTATATAATACATGTGCGTATACAGTATATAATTATGCCAGTGTACAGGTAAACCACAGGGAAGGCTTTATCACTGTAGGGGAAGCATTGCTGTAATGGAAGTATTTATAGTGTGTCTTCATTGTTCTCAGCTGGAATCCTAAGATGGATTTTTTTTACATGCTGTTTAGTAAAGCACGAGTACGATCAAACAGTTTGAAATACATCTGTATTCTCAGCATGACCACGAAGCAGACTGTTTCTGCTCAGTGTTTGAGGGTAAAAAGAGAAATCTAATTCAAATTTAGTCTAGGCCCCCAGGAAGTGCCCCAAGCTTTGAAGCCAATTTCTGTAATGGCCAAAAAGGGGAATTGCAACTTCCAACTTCCTGCAAAAAAAAAACGTTTCCCCATACACTTATATAGCAAAAGAGACATCTGTAAACCAGTGGATAGTTTTATTTGAGCGTCACAATTATCACATCAGAATTTGATCCATTTGGTACGATGCCACACAGGTGGCAGTGAAGGTCAGGGGCCTCGACGGACCAGACCCGGGCAGCAGACGCTGGCTCTGGGGACGTGGAATGTCACCTTTCTGTGGGGGAAGGAGCCGGAGCTTGTGCGGGAGGTGGAGCGCTACCGATTAGATCTGGTGGGGCTTACCTCTACGCACAGTCTCGGTTCTGGAACCATACTCCTGGATAGGGGTTGGACTCTTTTCTTCTCCGGAGTTGCCCAGGGTGTGAGGCGCCGGGCGGGTGTGGGGATACTCACAAGCCCAAGGCTGAGCGCCGCTATGTTGGAGTTTACCCCGGTGGACGAGAGGGTCGCCTCCCTACGCCTGCGGGTTGTGGGGGGGAAAACTCTGACTGTTGTTTGTGCATATGCACCAAACAGGAGTTCGGAGTATTCAGCCTTTTTGGAGACCTTGAGTGGAGTCCTGTATGGGGCTCCAGTGGGGGACTCCATAGTTCTGCCGGGGGACTTCAACGCACACGTGGGCAATGATGGAGACACATGGAGAGGCGTGATTGGGAGGAACGGCCTCCCTGATCTAAACCAGAGTGGTTGTTTGTTGTTGGACTTCTGTGCTAGTCATTGATTGTCTATAACAAACACCATGTTCGAACATAGGGATGCTCATAAGTGTACTTGGTACCAGAGCACCCTAGGCCAAAGATCAATGATCGATTTTATAATCGTTTCATCTGATCTGAGGCAGTGTGTTTTGGACACTCGGGTGAAGAGAGGGGCGGAGCTGTCAACTGATCACCATCTGGTGGTGAGTTGGGTCAGGGGGTGGGGGAAGACTCTGAACAGACCTGGTAAGCCCAAACGGGTAGTGCTGGTAAATTGGGAACGTCTGGAGGAGGCCCCTGTCCGACAGACTTTCAACTCACACCTCCGGTGGAAGCTGGGGGCATTGAACCCGAGTGGACAATGTTCAAAGTTTCCATTGCTGAAGCGGCGGCTAGGAGCTGTGGTCTTAGGGTCTTAGGTGCCTCAAGGGGCGGTAACCCACGAACACTGTGGTGGACACCGGTGATCAGGGAAGCTGTCCGACTGAAGGAGTCTTTTCGGGATATGTTATCCCAGAGGACTCCGGAGGCAGTTGCAAGGTACCGAGGGGCCCGAAGGGCTGCAGCCTCTGCCGTGAAAGAGGCAAAGTAGCGGGTGTGGGAGAAGTTTGGAGAAGACATGGAGAAGGACTTTCGGTCGGCACCAAGGTGCTTTTGGAAAACCATTCGCCACCTCAGGAGGGGGAAGCGGGGAACCATCCAAGCTGTGTACAGTAAGGATGGGACGCTGTTGACCTCAACTGAGGAGGTAATAGGGTGGTGGAAGGAGCACTTTGAGGAACTCCTAAATCCGACTAATACGCCCGCTATGGTAGAGGCAGAGCTGGAGGATGATGGGGGATTGTCGTCAGTTTCCCTGGTGGAAGTTGCTGAGGTAGTTAAACAACTCCACAGTGGCAAAGCCCCTGGGATTGATGAGATCCGTTAAGAAATGCTTAAGGCTCTGGGTGTGGAGGGGTTGTCTTGGTTTACACGCCTCTTCAACATTGCGTGGAAGTCTGGGACGGTGCCTAAGGAGTGGCAGACCGGGGTGGTGGTTCCCCTTTTCAAAAAGGGGGACCAGAGGGTGTGTGCCAATTACAGGGGTATCACACTTCTCAGCCTCCCGGGTAAAGTCTACTCCAAGGTGCTGGAAAGGAGGGTTCGGTCGATAGTCGAACCTCAGGTTGAGGAGGAACAATGCGGATTCCGTCCTGGTCGTGGAACAACGGACCAGATCTTTACTCTCGCAAGGATCCTGGAGGGAGCCTGGGAGTATGCCCAACCAGTCTACATGTGTTTTGTGGATCTGGAGAAGGCGTATGACCGGGTCCCCCGGGAGATACTGTGGGAGGTGCTGCGGGAGTATGGGGTGAGGGGGTCCCTTCTCAGGGCCATCCAATCTCTGTACAACCAAAGCGAGTGCTGTGTCCGGGTTCTCGGCAGTAAGTCGGACTCGTTTCAGGTGAGGGTTGGCCTCCGCCAGGGCTGCGCTTTGTCACCAATCCTGTTTGTAGTATTTATGGACAGGCTATCGAGGCGTAGTCGGGGTGGAGAGGGGTTGCAGTTCGGTGGGCTGGGGATCTCATCGCTGCTTTTTGCAGATGATGTGGTCCTGATGGCATCATCGGCCTGCGACCTTCAGCACTCACTGCATCGGTTCGCAGCCGAGTGTGAAGCGGTTGGGATGAGGATCAGCACCTCTAAATCTGAGGCCATGGTTCTCAGCAGGAAACCGATGGAGTGCCTACTCCAGGTAGGGAATGAGTCCTTACCCCAAGTGAAGGAGTTCAAGTACCTTGGTGTCTTGTTCGCGAGTGAGGGGAAAATGGAGCGGGAGATTGGTTGGAGAATCGGCGCAGCGGGTGCGGTATTACATTCAATTTATCGCACCGTTGTGACGAAAAGAGAGCTGAGCCAGAAGGCAAAGCTCTCAATCTACCGGTCAGTTTTCGTTCCTACCCTCACCTATGGTCATGAAGGCTGGGTCATGACCGAAAGAACAAGATCCAGGGTACAAGTGGCCGAAATGGGTTTCCTCAGGAGGGTGGCTGGCGTCTCCCTTAGAGATAGGGTGAGAAGCTCAGTCATCCGTGAGGAGCTCGGAGTAGAGCCGCTGCTCCTTCGCGTCGAAAGGAGCCAGTTGAGGTGGTTCAGGCATCTGGTAAGAATGCCCCCTGGGCGCCTCCCTAGGGAGGTGTTTCAGGCACGTCCAGCTGGTAGGAGGCCTCGGGGAAGACCCAGGACTAGGTGGAGGGATTATATCTCCAACCTGGCCTGGGAACGCCTCGGGATCCCCCAGTCGGAGCTGGTTAATGTTGCTCGGGAAAGGGAAGTTTGGGGTCCCCTGCTGGAGCTGTAACCCCTGCGACCCGATACCGGATAAGCGGACGAAGATGGATGGATGGATGGAGGTACGATAACATTTGGAAAGTCTAGAAGAACTGCACGATTAAATTGTTTTATTCCCATTCATGTTGGCCGGAGTGCTAAACCAGAAGTAGCCAGCTAGCTAGACTATCTGTCCAATCTGAGTTTTCTGTTGCACGACTAAAACAACTTTTGAACGTACACACCAAAACGAGTTCCTTCACGAGGCTTTTTTGCAGAAGCACCGTGGCTCCGTCCGGTGCTTAGTGCCGCCCAAGACGATTGTTAATGGTTTAAAGAAATACCAATAAACCAGAGAATGTTTTTCTTCCTATCCCGAATGCTGTGTGGACAAGCCAGACCCTCCTCCACAGCGCTGTGGAGGAAGGTCTAGCAATGTTAGACTACTAGTGCGCCCGCTCGATGGGTCACACAGTGCGGAAGCAGCTCGAAAAATCCGGTTAATTTTAGACGCGGTAGTTAAACTTTTTTGGCTTCATGCACCAATGAGGAACTCTCATAGTTCCAGATCCAGTTCTCATTATACATCTGTGCTCTAGCCTTGAAATTCAAAAAAATACTCAACATATTTTGTCGTTCGGTGAAGAGCACTTGTGTTTCCTTTTGTGTAGTGTCTGCAGACAATGGATTTTGTACTGCTGGCAAAGTTGTCTTTTCTTTGACAGTTTGGAAGTCATTTTTCCGTGCCGTGAAGACTGTTGATGTTTAAGGCAGTTTAAATCCAACTGTTTTAGGTTCTCTGGTGTAATCCACTGCTATCGAGGCTGTTCCAGGTGTTTTGTTTCGCGGGGAGGAGATTGGATGTTTATTGATCATGAAGTGAAGGAGTGAAGTGCAGAAAAAGAGGGAGGGGATTGTGGGTAGCAGAAGCCTGAGGATGTGTTCAGACAACACAAGGCTGTTCAGGGAATTATGGAGGAGGGGAAAAAAGAATACATCACTCTTTTGTCTCCAATTTTTCCTCTTCCAAGTTCTAGAAATTCACTTTCTTTCTCGCTTTGTAAAGAGTCATCCTTAAATTTAACTCCCTGAATGTATTTGTATCGTGGAGACAAAGCAATTGAATGTCTTTATTGATTTATTTTCTGTTTCATTCATTTGTGTGTTTTGTTGAATGGATGTGTGTTCTCCTCCGTGTCTGGTCAATTTGTTTCCTTGTTTGTCTGGCCATTTTCTCCTTTGTTTGCATTTTGATACTAGTAATTTAGTGAAATGATGAAGAGAATGATGTAGAGACAAATGGGTGGCAAAATTACTAGATGATAGAATAGTTGAATGGATGCTAAATTAACAATGTGAATTGGAAAATGATGGCTGGCTGGCTGGCTGGCTCAGGCCCCAGATCTGTTTCCTCTTCAGTGGTTCACTTAGTTGCATGTGAACTTGTCATTTAGATCAGTCAATATGTGTTATCAGATCAAACTGTTCCTGTCAGTGTTCACAAGGATGTCAATATTAAATAGCAGCTTTCAGGAAACGAGTCTTTCCGTTGCCATTGTTAGCGGACAGTGTCTGGAGAGCGGTTGCACCAGGCAACCAGATTTGAAATTGAGGGTTTCAAACTTGAAAGATAGTGCTCAAAAGAAAAATCATCCGTTACGCTCATCTTTTGGTCTATGAAATGATCAGTTGCAGTCACTATGTCTCTAAAATACAGTTTCACTCACAGTTATGTCCTGGCTGACTGAATTTAATTTGAGCTAACTTTCTTTCAAGTCTCGATTTGCAGCTTAGTTACAATCCAGGTTTGTATTGTGTTTACTCAGAAGAAGTTCTGAAGAACACCAAATGTCAAAAACAAAGCAGTGAGCACCAGATTATTTTCTGGTCTAAACTGTCTATAGAATGTTAGAAACCAGAATTCTTTCTTTCTTGCCCAGGTGCGAGCCTTCCGAAGCCCCAGGTGAAGACGGCCTCTCTGGGTCAGGCCGGTAAGGCTCGCTCCCCTCTGCTGCCCGTCTCAGTCCCTACGGCGCCGGACCTACTGGAGGAGGGAGGAACAAAACCTGCAGAGGATTCAGCTGCCAACGTAAGTCTGCATGGAGAGAATGTTGTAGGACGTGTTGGTGATTTAATTTTACACAACAGGTACATCGCTGGGCCCAAGAGTGTCCATGTCAAACATGATCATTCTTGGATTCAGTCTTACATGTCTTACTGTACATTTCAGTTTTTAGCACCTTTTTTTAGAGAAAAAGCAAGCAATAATTTATTTTGAAAAAATACGTTTCGGTCTCAGACCTTCATCAGGTCACAACATAATGTTGAGATTAAATTCATCATTAAGGCCTTTTGGCGATAGCGTCTGCAAAGTAAATATCCAATATGCCTCGCGTCTTTTTAGTAGCAAGTCATGGTTGCCCCCCCTTTTTGGAAGACTGACTTGTTAAATACCACAAAAGCGCAATGAAGAGATGTCATCATTAAAGTGTACCGCGACCGGATAATCCAGGTTGTTTCTGCGAATAGAGCTCTTATGTTCGCTAATGCGTTGTTTTAACTGCCTTATGGTCTTGCCTACATACACCAGACCACATGGACACATTAAAATGTACACTTTAACCCTTGTGTTGCCTTCCCGTCAACCTTGAAAAAAACACTTATTTTTTTGACGCCTTTTTTTCACAGTTTGTTTTTGCTTTTTCCAACGTTTTTAATTGTAAAATTTTTCTTCTACACCTGTTCAGCGCTTATTTCTACGTCCCATATTTTCTGATATAAAACAAAAATTGAAAAAGGGTCAATTTGACCCGAAGTCAACACAAGGGATATGAGTGGAGGCACAAGTGATGACACTCTTAATTGGAAAGATCTTGTTATTGTGAGGATGGCGGAAGTTCTGTGTCTTATATAGTTTTTAGCACTTTAAAGCAAAGAAAATATAGACCTTTTCACAGTTGTAAACATAAGCATTCTAAATGGACCCAAGTTGACTTTCTGTTGCAGTGTATGTGAATGGCATCAACCTCACAGGAAGTTAACAAGGGGGCCAGGCTGTTGCCTAGCAATGGAATTCCATTGAAAATCAGAATCAGTTTTATTGGCAAAGGGAATATGACTTTGGTAGGTGTTAACTCTCTATACATTCAACAAATAGTCATGTGGTAGTAAACATTCAGTAGACACATACTGTACAATAGAGACAACAATATTAGTACATATAGGCACATATCAACATAATATACAAAAATACAAATATACAAATCAGATAGCCTGGATGCCAGCCGAACGTAGCCCCGCCCACAAAATTTGAGGTCGGGAAGTTCGGTCTGGAGTCGATCTGTTGAATTTGTTGAGATGTGTAGATTCCACCATCGCGTCTGTTACAGACAATATCGACAGCGCATTCATTTTAAAATCCTCAGCGGAGGAGCCTCAACAACTGCCCAAAAGCATGGTAGCGTTATATGGTGGAGCGAGATTGAGAAAGACTGAAGAGAGAGAGCGTTATATGGTGGAGAGAGATAGAGAGAGACTGAAGAGAGAGAGCGTTATATGGTGGAGAGACATAGAGAGAGACTGGAGAGAGAGAGCGTTATATGGTGGAGAGACATAGAGAGAGACTAGAACAAAGCACTAGAACAAAGCCGTGAATCAGAGAAATAAAACGTGTTTTCGCCGATTCTTCTCTAGAAATGCGACTGTAGCGAGCATGTCACTATCACTAACGTTATCCACATTTATATTTACACGCAACAAATGATATATCCAGCTTCAAAAAGGGCTAAAAGTCATTATTTAGAACGAATGCATTGTGCAAAGAGTGGTTGCTATGGAGACGATACACAGTGTTGAGTTCTGTTGACAGTTGAGTTGAGTTCCGTTGCTCTGATTGGTTGTAGGTCTATCCAATGAATGCAGAGGCAATTTTTTTCCTGGTTCGGTTGGAACACGCCCCATAATCAGAGCCCAATGGAGCGGTTTCAGACTCACATTCTGACTAGAATCTGAGTAGGACCACATCAGGCTACAAATCAGACATAATATCAAGTACACATGGAGGTCTACAAAAGGTCTATAACTTCCAAAGGCTTGGGTTTAAAGGATGCCTAGTCTCGCATTGCCTGACCAGGGTTTCCACGGGGTCTTAAAGTCTAAAATTTCAAAATTTTAGGCCTTAAAAATCTTAAATTCACTGAAGTATTGTGTTTTAAGTCTTAGATAATTTTAAACAGGTTTTTATTTTCCTACGTCCATGTAACGCTACCTCTAACTACTTACTTTGCAAGTCATTTTGTGACTGCATTTTGTTATACTTTTATGTCGTGATGTAGGTCTTAAATTTCATTCATAATGGTCTTAAAAAGTCTTAAATTTGACTTGGTGAAACCTGCAGATAACCTGCAGACCTCGGCAAAAAAAGGGTTGACTATTGGTGCTTTCAGAAAATATTTCAATAATATCATCAATAATAACAGAACAGCTAGAATAGTCTGGTAATTCAAAAAAATCACACCACTATACTGTAATGCAGCCTTTAAAACCAGATAAAGACAACGCTTGTGTTATATCACGATAAAACAAAATCCAAAAATTAAGACGATATCTAGCCTGATGTATCGATATAATATTGATATATTGCCCAGCCCTAGCCAGACCTATCTCCACAGCGCTGTGTCAGCGATGGAGTAAGGTCTGGCTCCACCACCTATCTATTCTGGGATAGGGGGAAATAAAAGCACTGGCTTGTTTGTATTTCTTTAAACCAATCACAACCCTCCTGTGTAGCGCTAAGGGGAGATAGCGAGAGGGGAGGGACAACGCCTGATGTCTGGCTTAATCCCAGCAAAGTACATCCGTTCAACTAGACTAAAGGATGCCTAATATTCCTTTTTTAACTTGATAAATCATCTAATTAGTAAAGTCTAAAAAAATATCCAGTAAAGACTTAAAACGGGAAAAAAGAGAGAAAAGCAGATGGAGGGTGTAACAGTGAGGAGGGTATACACACACACAGACACACACACACGACCTGCTCAGCTCACACTACACCTGTTTCCTTCTCTTTCAGCTGTCAAATAAAACCGAGTTCATAGCGACTGAGATTGAGGAGAGGAATGGGGTGGGGGGTGGGATGAGGACTGTGAGTTATTGTGTACGTTGCTGAGTCGGAAGTAACAAATTTCGTTCCTTCATGATTTTAACATGCTTTTGTCACCCAGACAAAAATCAAGAAAAGATGACACAGTAACTACAATATTCAAGACATTCAAAAAAATAATAACAAAATACACAATAAACCATAAACGTGTATAAATGACAACACCATTAGCCCATCATACACGTCTCTCCCCAGCACAATGCTTCTTAGGAGCCTTCCAGATAGCTCAGCTACTTTACCCATTTCTAGTATACACATCCAATCTGGCAAACAGTTTATATGACATTTCAAACGCCATCTCACAAGCCCACTCCTGGATTGAAGGCGGCACCCCTTCATTCCTCCATCCCCTTAGAAGAATCTGTCTGGCTATCATTAAACTAGTCTGGACCCAGCTTCTTATGTGCTTATCCATCCCGTTTAGGATTGACCCATCTATGATTTTAACATGCTTGAATGACAATAAAACTATCCGATTGTGAATCTGAAGAGGGGAGAGGAGCCGTAAAGGACAACGAAGGATAAGGAGGAGAGGGAAAGGTAGAAAGAGACCAGGAAGAAGAAGAGGTGGTGGGAAAGGAATGGGAGAAGGGGATATAGAAGAAAAGAGGAAGATGAGGAGGGGGAAGGAGGTAGAAGAGGGGGATAGGAAAAAGAGGAAAGGTTAAGAAGAAAATCCGCAGGAAAAAAGGGAAGGAACAGGAGATAAGGAGAGGAAGAGGAAGAGGAGCAATGGCAATAGGGGACAAGGAGGAGGAGAGACAAATAGGTGGCAGGAGAAAGGGAAAGGAGGGAGGAGAGGAGGGTGAGGGAAAAAATGAAAACACCAAAGGGTGAGCAAGGAGAGGTGCAGACTGGAAAATTGGAAAATAAAAAGGAGTCTGAGGAGGGAGGAGAGGAAGAAGGGAGGGAGGGGAGCCAGAGGATGACAAGCAGAGAGATAAATGACAGAAGATGATGATGTGGAGGGACGCCGGACGTTGGCACTTGTTAAATATTCATTCGTGACTCAATGAAAATAGGACAGGAGGAGCCGTCGCCACGGCAACGAGAAGAGAGGAGAGGACAGAGGAGGAAAGGGATAGAGGAGAGAGACAGAGGAGAGGAAAGGAGGGAAAGATTTGAAGAAAAAAACAAGGAGAGGAAAGGGAATGTAGGGCTGGGTATCGTTCAAAGATGTTCGCTACCAATACCGTGACGTTGATACCGGTTCCTAAACCATTTTCCACTTTTTTTGATAGCAATTTTATAAAACAAAAAGACATTTCAAAATACCACATTACGGCACAAACCTTTGCATTTATGTTTCAGCTCCTACTTCGTGAGCCAATCACAGACATTCTTACATCTTGGTAGAAGCATGCTGATTGGCTCACTGACGCTGATGAGATTTACTCTTCTAATCTTCTATTGAAATTAGGTTGTGAATGACGAGGCATTTTTCGATACTCAATATTTTAAAGGCAATTCGGTCGGTGCCTAAAAAAGTATGGAATTTGGTACCCAGCCATAAGGAAATGAGATAAACGAGAGGACGGGAGAGGTGTACATAAAGAACAAAGAAAGAGAGTAGAGGAGCAAGGTGTCGTTGTAGCAACAGGGAGGGAGGGATGATTCCGGAGGAAAAAAGATGGAGGGAAAGAGATGGGAGAAGAAAAAGGGAGGAGGGCAGGAGGAGAGGGCAGCCCTGACAACTGGATGAGAGTGATGCTTCTGGAAGGAGAGACAAGGAGAAGGAGGAAGAGAAAAGAAGAGAAGTATAGATGGGAGGGGAGAGGAGAGGAAAGAAAGGGGGATGGGAGAGAGAGAAGATGAGAAGCAGTGAGACGAAGAAAATCGGGGAGGAGCGATAAAACTAAGGAGTGTAACAAACAAGATGGAAAGATGGAGGAGAGAGGAGAGGGAGAGGGAGGGGAGGTGTTAAAGGTCAACAGGTCCTTCTCTTCATCTGCTGTTCTATCTCTGTAATTGATCTAGTCTTTTCCCATCAGCCCCCTGGCCTATCTCACACACACACACACACACACACACACACACAGCTACTTAATAGACTGACAAACAATCGGAGTGAAAAATATAAGTACAACGCAACGGTGCTTTTATTATGTTGTAACATCAGTGACTTATTTAAAGAGCGATATGGATAAAATATATGTAACTTAAATGGGAGTATATAGCGCAATTGTTTGGAACTATTTTCAGCGGCGGATTTATTTGGCGCTCTAGTGAGTATTTGTGGCAGCAGGATGGTGTGTTTGGGATTGAGTCAAAATAAACTACAGTGTGTGTGTGTGTGTGTATGTGTGTGTGTTTGTTCATGGTATTGAAGGAATCTGTCAGTCAGTGCAACAGTCACTAAGTTTACATGCACATAATATTCTGTTTTTTTAGCCCTTATTCCGAAAAAGACAATATTGCGACCAAGCTGTTCACACGGCTAATGAAATGAATATTCCACTAGTGTTACACCGTTTCCCTGTTTCATTCTTTCACCCACCGCCTTCAAAAGGTTGGTGTTTCGATGTTTGCGCATGTTCAAAAACCTGTTGATATCCAAGTCTTTGATAATGTTTAAAAGTGGCTGTGTTTCTCCCTTTCTTTTGGGCATACTGCAGCCTTGTTGGCTAGTTGGCAACACACAGAGCTGACTGTAACCACAAACTAAACTGTGGTAAAAACTCTGAATGAGACGCATATTCCGAATGCACTGTATACATGTCCAAAGAATGCCTGAAAAACCTGAACAATACTGGAATATCCCACATCTTAATCGGAAAATGCTGAATTCGGAAAAAAAATGCTTTTTTCTGGAATATCAAAATGGAAAATGCTGTTTACATGAGCTATATCAACTTCGGAATATTGTAAAATTCTGAATAATAGTAGGATATTGGTGTGCATGTAAATGTACTCAATGGGGCTCATGTTTGTAATAGTTTTTGGAAAACATTGGAGCTCTATGGCACAGAGGAAGGAATCAGGCTTTGATACACACTAATAAAATGTATTCACTTCCCTGTTGGTTTGAGTTTAAATGCAGAATTTGTAATAATATAAAAAGATATAGAGTATTACCGAACGTGTTTCATGGGATTTGATGCCAGTAAGAAAAATATGCAATATCACCGGACTTCAGTTTTCAGTTTCTGCTGCTTATTCCTGAACTCTGGAAACTTCTGCACTGGGTTGCACCAGCTACGTAGTAGTTGTAATGTTGGTGTTTCAGCGGTGGTTCAGTTTAAGCCTCGTGTTGTCTTCCTGCCCACTATGCAACTCTTTGTTTTTCTCGGTCCAAATTAAAAACTACTATTTTTGCCCTTTTCCCAATGTTTTTGTCACTTTTCTTCTGCGCTTTTTTGTAGTTTTTTCCCCCAAAGTTAAAATTTTTTTCCAACTATTTTTATTTTAATTTCTAAATAAATGACATACATCATAGAGGCAATGGCGAACGAAGCATAGTTGAAACAGCATGTCAATTCCCCCAAAATCCCCCACCCACCCACATTCTTTTTGGTCACTTTTTTGGTCACGTTGTTTTTTTGGACATTTTGGTTGATAGAAACCCAAATTTCTGATGTAGAAACTTTAAGAAAATGGGTCAAATTTGACACAAGGACAACAGGAAGGTTAAGAAAGCATTTGGAATATGTGGTCAGAAAACCTGTGAACTGTTCTTTAGATGTATCTGTCAGTATGAAAGTGAGTGAGTTCATGTGCGTTGGTATGACTCTCTGATGGATTATAGAGGAGCATGAATCCAGGTCGGCAGGCCGACAGAGATAACAGGATATCAGACGGAAACACACTGCATCGACGGGGGTTTTATCCCATTGATGAAGAGTTTTCAGACTCGGTTAAACTCCGCTATTACGGGTCAACAAATGAGATCAGGAGGTCACCGGGTTTTCCTATGATTTTTACAGAAACCTTTGTGTCCTCGGAAGATGGAAAATACCTGGCAGTGTGGGGCTTCTAGATGAGATTTTATGGCCTCATTCAGAGTGAAAGAGTAAGGTCACACTCTGTGTTTATTACATGGATAAAGGACAACCATACAGGTTCTGTTAAGTCCTTTCTCTTCCTATGATGTGAATCTCCACAGTCTGAGATTCATATCACTGAAAAGCCCCACTGGAGTTTCTAACTGAATACACAGAAAAGGAGGAGGAAAAGACTTTATATACTACACGTTAATTAGAACAAAAATCTGTAATAAGCAAGATTGTGAATTGTATTTAAAGAAAGATTCACCAGCCACCAGAAAGACTGTACTGCTGTATGATTAAATTACATTGGCATTGCCAAAGTTGATAGATGAAATAGTACGTTAGAAAATAGACAAAAGAGTATAGTAGAATTTGGAAAATTGATCAATGTATTGATAAGCCACTACGAGTAAAATGTTCCACTTACCAAATCTGACATCTGGAGCACATTCAGTGTACGTGTGCCATATTCACTGTCATTTGGGAGAACTGTTGGTGTAATAAAGTGTTGTTCCAATGACACTGTACAAAAAAGTAAGTCAATACAATATTTTGGCACCAATTTGGTCTTTCTGATTTGCAAAACATATGCCTGTAAAGCATCATTGTGTGATATATTTAGCAAGCTTTTAATGGATTATCAATTAAATGTTTTGACTGTGAAATTATCACCTTACTGTCTTTGTTAACTGGTAAACTGGCTGCTGCTGGTAGATTCAGGATATTTCTTAACTGTTACTGTGTCCTGATTGGGACGCACTGATGTTTTAAATGGGGGCGATATAAAAATCTATAAATGACTGGAGGCTAAGTTGTCCTGAGGGAGAAATCGGTCGAAAGCGGATCCAACATGCCTCTCTCTGGTCAGGTTAAAAGCTTTAACTGGACCAGACTGGTATCTGTATTTTAAAATCTAGGTCAGCAGGTTCAGGCCTCTCTGGAGGGAGACATACAGTACAGATGCTTCATTTCAAAATAAAAGGATGCCTTGGAAAGCTAAACATCTGAGAGAGTAGTCCGAGTTTAAAAATAAAATAAAATGTTCAAAACATAGAATGTGAATGTGACAAATATTGGTCAACTCTTTTCATTGTTGGCTTTTGGCAGATCTACCCTTCACAGGCCGCACAGATTATACATTTTATGATCTTGAGAACACATATACAGTAAAGTACAAACCAAGTTTATCAAAATAAATTAACACAGCTTCTCCAATATACAAGTATTAATAATTTCACGAAGTATAATTTAATAAAATACATCAGTTAGTCATGGGACACACTTTCAATTTGTTTTTATTAATTTCAATAGTTGATTCTAAATGGGTAAATTTCCATTTTTCTGTACAAAACAGCACTCTTTCAACTAGGGCTGCAACTACGTTTTATTTTAATTATCATTTAACCTTTTGATTATATTCACAATTAACTGATTTTCTTTTAGTCAGAAAAACGTCTGACCCAATTTGCCAGAATCCAAGGTGTGGTCTTGAAATGTCCTGTTTTGTCCCAATCAGAAACCCAAAGATATTCCATTTACAATGATATAAAAGAAGAAAAAAAGCAGCACATTGTTACAATAGATAAACTGGAACTAGAGAATATTTGATTAAATGACTGTAACAATTGTTCAATTATCAGAATTGTTGGCTATAAATACACTGTGGATCGACTAATATTAATCAACTCACGCATTTCAGCACTAATAATAACTTCTACTCTTTAAAATACAAAAATTAAACAGTAGGTGTAAAAAGATTAGTCAATCAATCAATTAGTCAAATGACAGAAAAAGAAATCAGCAACAATTTGGATATATATATATTTTCTAGTTCAAATGATATGATTTTCTGCTTATCTCGGTTGTATGTGAAAGTACTGATCATTTTAACTTGTAGTTGTGGTTGGACAACAAGGAATTTTTTATTATTGAAATTATATATCAATTGAATAATCAATGATGAAAATAAATAAATAAGTGACTTTTCACTGGAGTTCTGCAGTGATATGAATGCAGGATGAGTGCAGTTTAATGAAGGACTCATACCTTGACTCTATACAGTGCTAATACAGTAGAAGTACAAGGAGAAGGTTTGGGGCATTGACACAAACCTTTCAATTTAACTGTGAGAAATATTTCTGCTGAGCCTTCATTGGTTTTCCATGGCGTGCTGAGGAGAATATTGAATATATTTTTTTCCAACTGCAAAGACAAACTCTGCATGAAGGCCACGCTCAATAAAACACACAGAGAGTGTGTAAGAGATGTGCACTTGTCTGTCACACACACAAACACAGAGATAGAGGCACTTAAGCCAGCCCATTCAGAGGTGACAGTTTGTAAAGCCGGAGCGAACATGCCATTACACAATCATCACAGATTCTCTGCAGGATTAACGTGAAGCCATTCCTGTCAGTGTGTCTTGTCCTTTGAGATGCATGCAGACCAATGACTGCAACAACTCTAAAGGTGCAGACACACTAGGCAAACAGCAAAGAACTAGTGCCGACAAAGGCCCACTGTGATGTTGCCTCACAATGCCTCTAGTCCCCTATGTCTTGGCAAAATAGTTGCACTTACACTGCAAAGACTACGGTCCAGGGCCAACTGGCACATACGTTCTGTGCCTGTGTGAGAGGAAACAACTCTCCAAACAAGCAGGCTGTGGTAATGTATTTGTCATTCAAAAAGGTTACCCGGATATACAAACCGTTGCTATGGTCCCTCTGCTTCACTACAACGGATGATGGGAGATGGACAATCTAGCTAGCTATCTCCCGGCATACGCTGTCATCCCAGCAGTCATCCATTTTCTCTGTAAAGGAGTCTCCATGTGGTGGTGGGTACCGAGGGACCGAGCAGGCGGCTGGCATGTTAGCAAGCTTTATCATTTTACCCACCATTCTTCCATGCCAGAGCTGTTGTCAAAATGACGAAAATGTATAACTAGAGAGACGACCAGATCTGGGAACTTCTGTCAGTATATGTTAGAGATGGTCCGATACCATTTTTTCCGTCCCGTTTCCGATACCTGACCTTTATCGGCTGATACCCAGTACCGATCCGATACAAGTGTTTTAAAATATACATATAATTTATTATGTTTAAACAGCTGTATACTACTATCCCTGTATGGATGTGATAGGATTGCTATCTTTGTTGTATAGCCTGGCCTTGGGTTAAACCTTTTGTGAAACACAAACAAACAATGAATGCCATATAACTTTATTTTATTATCCTGTTTGACAGTCAGTCATAACGGAAAAAGAACATAAATAACTATATTCAAGTAGATTTTCTAAATTACGTGGTATGGAATCGTTGCATAAACTCCAGTACTTACCGATACCAACATTTTAGGCGGTATCGGAAGCTTTTCTGATGGTTTAGGAAAAGATGGTGGGTGGGCTTATAAAAGGTACAAGAACAAGAACGGGACAGTTACATTTAGGAAAAGAAGAACTGGACAGTTGGGTTTAACAAAAGATGGTGGGTGGGGTTATAAAACATAAGTTCAGTGACACGCGGAACAAGAACGCGACACAAACCCTGTTCACCTGGGTGAAAGTCCTGTCTTGTTTGACCCATCCACCACCCCAACCTACCTCCTTACGCGGCAATTTGGCATTACCTACTACTTGCTACTGTTGTCGCTGTTAATACTACATCATCTTAAAGCACCACAGAGCTGCTGCTCTGCCTGGTGCGTCCCATACACATGCTGAAGGATGCTTTTTGCATCGTATCTGACGCTGAGAGGAACTGCCCAAGCATCAGTATTTTACGAGTTGGGAGTGAGAACGGGTTGATGTAACATATGTGGAAGAAGCCTAATAAAATAAATGAAAAATAAAAAAGTAAATCTCAACATCATTTTTCAAACTGACTAACAGCAGTGACCTGTTGTGACAACAAACCATGCACACTTCTCTCCTTTAGGAGAGACACCGTCTCTGAACTGCCGACAGTTTGCAACTGTGGTGCCGCTCAGATTGGCAGCTTCTCAACAGGTGATAAATGAGTGCCGCTCGCTTGCCACTGTCCTGACACCTGCCACAGGCTTGCCACTGCAGTGCCGCCCGCCTGGCAATGTCAGTAATTGCACTCTCTGTCTCTCGTTTGTTACAGGAAACAGGTTTAACAAACTGAATAGCCAATTTAAACACACTCAATGAAAAGCTTAAAAACTTAAAACTACAGCAGCTGCACCACGACCCTGCTCCCTCAGAAATATTCCGTGCAACGAATCACATCATGTGTGCAGAGTGCAGTGGTATAGACACAAAAAGAACATGCAGAGGTTGTATTCGTTTGTTATTTCTGTATAGCAAACAATTGAGAGTAGTGCTCCCACTGCCTAGGTAATTGCTGAGGCTCTGCGCTGTACCTGGGTCTACCGCTGATCATGTGTAGATGGCTTTACCGTTCATCTGGTTCAGCAGCAGAATAAATGGTTTTGCAGTTGCTTCGCTTTCTGTCATCCAGCGGAAATACAGACAGCGCCACTCTGCCATAGCAACCCACTTTGTGGTCGGAGGGTGTATTATTCTTAAATCCTAAAGTCCTGTCAGCCCACACTTAATTCCCCACCTTCCGTCACCGCAGTAAGGCAGCAAGGGCGTCAAATGGAACCTATAACATCTGTAAGCTGAACAGCCAATCAGGTAGCCTAGAAATCTAGACGCACCCAAGTGGCAGCAAATTGAATTTGCAGCCAGGGGGTCTAGGCACTCTCCGTTGACTTGCGAGCTGGAAAAACTGCCAATCACATTGTGTATAGAGTCGGTGGGCGGGGCTTATGGCTGCTGCTGCTGCTGGGAACAGCTTTCTTCTGGAAGACTTGGAGTTAAGCTTTTCTTTGAGAAAAGAACAAAGAACAGCACATTCTTAAAAAAGGAAGATGTGTTCGGAGTTTTGCCGACCAGATACCAAAAGTGTAATCTATCAACTAGCTTCGCTACCTTCTTCGTTGCTCTGGTTGGTTGTAGCGCTATCCTATTGCGTGCAGAGGGAATTTGAAAGACAACCGTTTATCCTGCCCCTCGGATTGAGCTCCATCAATGGTGAGTTCCCAGACCCAACATCTTGATGTGGGTCTGGCTTGTCAGGCTACCAATCAGGTTGATGCCTACCAACAGCTCCGACGCCAATTCAACGTGTTGAATGGGCAGTGATTGACTCAGAGGCAAACTGTTATCTAACCTGATGTGAAACAGTTAGTGAACATGGATATTATCACTGGCTTCATACTTGATTAAGCCCTTAACTATAAATCTTGAGAACTTTGCATTTCTGCTCATTTTCCAACTTCTTATTCTGATTTCCTCCCTTCAGGCCGCTATAGATTTCAGTTCACTTCAACTTGCACAGACCTGAAACTTGCTGCTGATAGATAATCCATCACTGTCAGCATAAAGTCACATTTATTTTATTCAGAGATTGAAAAGTCTGCACTGCTCTGCCAGGTAACAATAACTCTGACAGAAATAATAGCAGACATAAAGGTTATTGTTATGTACTGGTATCTGCAGAGATCTGTATTTTAAATGAAGGAGTCCGTAAATGCAGAAGAAACACATTAACAAATGGCTAACACTTAATATGGCTGTTACGCCCTGCCCCGGTTTAGGAGTGTCGGAGCGCAACATAAAGGAAATGGGAGAGTGGAAATTGAAATAATAACAAAACAATTTATTGCTTTAACGATACAACAAAGGTTATTTCACAATTTCATCTTAATAACTCTAACGGAAGCTTACCTTCAGGGTGAATCAATGCCAAAATAATAAACAGAAAACCCTAATTCTCCCGACCAAAGTTCTGTCTAAACCTTAATCAAAAGAATCCGAACAAAAATAAAATTTCTAAACCTAACTCCCTAAACTAAAGAAAAACCTGAGAAAACATTGTCAAACTGACCCCTACTGCTTTCGTACAAAAATAAAGTTATCTCGAACTGCTACGACGAGGGCCGTAACAATGGCACACAAAAATGTGACTAAGGAACAAAAGAAGAATGGCCTGGTACTTATTTGTTCAGACGTCCTTGGGGATCCAGAGGCGTTTTCAGGCCAGATGAAATATATAATCCATCCAGCATGTTCTGGTTCTACCCCTAGGTCTCTTACCAGTTGGACAAACCTGGAAAACTTCTAAAGGGAGACGTCCAGGAAGCATCCTGTTCAGATCCCTGAACTACCTCAGCTGGCCCATTTTGACTTGAAGGAGCAGCGGCTCTACTCCGAGCTCCCTCCTGATGTAGGAGCTCCTCACCCTATCTCCAAGGGTGAGCCCAGCCACCCCACAGAGGAAACTCATTTTGGCCACTTGTATCTGTGATCTCATTCTTTTGGTAACCACCTCATCCTGGATCTGAGGTTCAAACAATTGGTCAGATCCTCCTTTCCTGCACCCTGGGCTAAACTTTCCCAGGGAGGCTGAGCAGTATGATGTCCCAATATTTGGAGAACACCCTCCGGCCTCCTTTTTTCTTTTTAATGGGAACCACAACCCCAGTCTACCACTCCACAGGCAATTTCCCCGGCCTCCAAGCGACACTGAAAAGGCGTGTCAGCCAAAACCGCCGAATAATGTCTAGAGCCTACAGCATCTCAGGACAAATCTTATCCACACCTGGGACCTTGCCACTGAAGAGCTTTTTGACTACCTCAGCGACCTCTTCCAGGAATATGGGTAAAGCTTCCCCTCTTTATTCCAGCTCTGCCTCCTCAACGGAGGACATGTTGGTCCGGTTCAGGAGTTCCTCAAAGTGCTCTTTTCACCGCTCAACAATATCCCCAGTCTAGGTCTGCAGTTCTCCCCCACTCCTCAAGATGAGTGAAGCCCTGCTTTGCCAGAACTTCCTTGAGGCACGGAGATCCTTCTCCATAGCCTCTCCAAACTCCTCCGACACCCATGTTTTTGCTTTGGCGACCATCGTAGCTGCAGCCCTTCTGGCCCCCCGGAACTGTCTGCTGCTTCAGGAGACCCCTGGGCCAACCAAGCCTGGAAGGCCTGTGTCTTCAGCTTGACGGTCAAGCACAGCAACTTTCTGACCACAAGTCCTAGCAGCCGCCTAAAGAATAGAGCTTTAAAACATGTTGCAACCTCCCCTGGGATGCCCTAAATAATGATCTTATAATATGTCATTCCTGAATAACAGATTGATGGAGAATAATGATGTTTCTGATTTGTTCCTCCAACTGTGGCAGTTACCATGTCATCACAATAAACTGTAGGGTTCAGGGGAATGACAGTAAGCACTGATGTAGTTATTGATAGGTCAAAAGACATCTAGATGTCTCAGTTAAACCCAGGCCAAATTGATTAAGATGTGAAAGCAAGAAACATTCAGGTTACACATCCAGGCTGTGCCTCAATCAGAATTGTCCAAGTGTGTGGGCAGATGCTTCACATACTCAGGGTGTACATGCCACGTCACACATTCTACCTGTAAGACCTCCATTTTAGTACCTTTGATCATCTGTGATGGATGAGAAGTGTGCGTCCAAGTCATAGTTGGGTAACTCAACCCTAAAGTACAGTGGAGAATCCTTCCTGCATGTCTGCATGCAGCATTGTCAGCCTAGCTGGTAGTCACATTGGACAGCAGTAGAAGAAGTGCTGCTGGAACATGAGGTTTGAATTGGAAGATTCTTGAAAGATAACTTAAATCAGCGATGTTTAGGGGGAGCCCTACATAAAACCAGTGTTTCAGCAGCATTTTAATTACTGTATTTCAGCGTGTAGTTAGGATCTGCTTCACATTGATGTATAGCAATTTAAATGCTGTTTAAACAATGTTACCTAAACATCAAAATTAAGCATTTTGACCTGCAAATTACCAAAAAGGAGACATTTTTCAAATGCTTATTGTGTTTAGCACTAAGTGGTTAGTTCAGTAGTTTAGTCAGTAGTTGCTGTAGGAGTTGAGTTTCACCCCTACGGTTTGATTCTGACCTTAATCTAACAGACAGCAGCCTCAGGGCTAGATTTATCAAGCCGTTTGTGCCTGTTTCCAGGCGCTAATTGGTCGCAAAGACGGACGTAACCGAAGCGGGCTATTTACAAACGGGGCGCACTTGGATAAAATCGCAGATTGTCTGCCACATGAGCGAGAATAGACAAGTTGCGCTTTCAATATGCGTTCGTGGGAGGGTCATGGGGAAAGTGGGAGTTGCACCCAAAAAGGTGGGAGGATAAGCGCAAAGTATGCCTAATTATATATTCCGTGGTATTTACAAAGACTGTCAGTAGGAGCGCGCCTCTATTCTGCGGGGGAAATTCTCCGCCTCTTAAAAGGAGGTCTAAACCAGCAGCAGTCGAGTTTCCTCGTAGACCTTTATGCCGCTGGTGAAATGGCAACAGTAATCTGAGCAAGACGAAGACATAGGAATTAAGTGTTTTGCTTAGTTAAGCTTAACGTTGTCCCCTGGCAAATGGCCGGAAGGCTGTTATTGTGAAGCAAGAGGTAATATCAGCTTTGTCACAGAAGCTGTCAACCAACTGTTAAGTTCTTGATCTATAGAGTAACCAAAGCGATCTTCAGGCAGGTTTTTATGAAGCTCACAGTTGTGTAACCTGCTCTATTTTTTTGTTTTTTCTTGTCTTTCAGGTTTATGAGCAAGACGACCTTTCAGAGCAGATGGCCAGTCTAGAAGGCCTGATGAAGCAGCTCAATGCCATTACTGGCTCCGCCTTCTAACCCCTGACACCGGCCCAGCCCAGCCCTCAGCCTTGGTCCAGTCTGGAAACCTTCTTCAAGCCTTGATGTCACCTGCTGTCCATATGCTAAGGGCGGCAACAGGTCAATCTGAGTTTGAAGATGCCTCTTTGGAATCAGACCTACATCTGTGCTGGGTTGAGTTTGTTTGGTTTCTACTGGTCTCAGGTAGTGTCTACTATTTGGGACAGGGATAGGATAGAAGGGAATCAAACTCTTAAGAACAGGACAAGGGTGGAGGGGCTTCTTTAGGAGTTCAAACTGAAACCCCTCTAGACTCTTCAACCTCAAACACAAAACTAGAAAAACCCAATGCCTAGCGCCTCAGCTTAATGACACAGGATGATGGGATAATCACAAAAAAGAAAAAGTTAAAAGATCCCTCCTGTTTCTCTTCTTTGTGGTATTTATTAGCGTCCTTACTGAGTTAGCCACAACTCAGTTACTGTGACTGTAGCTCATTTATTTTTCATGATCGCTGTTGGAAGTATTGCTTTTGTCTTTTGGTTTTTGTTTGGGTATTCCAGCTTTGTGCAGTTACAAGGATGTGTATATGGTTTGAAATGCCAACATAACCTACAGTAAGAAACAGAAAACACATCCTCAACCACCAAAGTTTCAACAAAACATTTTTTTTCTAACCTGGATCAGAGGTCGCCTGTTGTGGTGACACAAGGTGATCCTCTCTGGCATTTCATGCCTACTTTTCCGAACAAAACAGCTTTCAATTTTCACTCAGAACCCATGCAACAATTTCCCCTCTGGATTCTGAGGTTTCAAAAAACAAAAGGGATTAAGACTGATTTTGGCCGGTTCTAAACAGGGTGAGAACCTACTAGACCGGTCTGAATCGCCTGGATCGGATCCAGCTGACTACTCTTACAGGACTGTATAGACTTCCACAGTCTGTTGCTGCTCTTGATCAAGACTTTACTCTCCCTAACCCAGACATACTCCAATATTTACCTACAAGGACTTGTGTTGTTGCCAAATTCTCATCTTGGAAAACTTATTGTAACCTTTGTTTTTGCTCTTTGTTCAAGTCTGTCTCAGTCTCAACCATGGACTGGAAGTCAATGAAAAGCAGTAAGATGATCCGTGTGGAACATATGTTATAAGAAATCTGGATTTGGATCGGTAGGACCCATCCCATCCTGGACAAATGAAGATTGACTTGATATGGTACACGGTGATATGTTCTTTTGAGAAATGTGTTCATTCAAATTCGGTCTTAACCCCTCGTTCACAATTTGTCACGTTGCACTGTACGTACATCACATTCAGTGCATCGCGTCGCACCCTGCTGGTTGGAGTATTGAAGACTGATCACAGCCTGCAAAATGAAGACTACGTTGTTGACTTTTGGGACACATTGAATTAACTGTTATCTCTGAATCACGATCTCAATTATAAGATCACTAAAATATCATGTTGTTTTCTTGAGAAAACAAATAGTTTGAAATTTGTCGTAACTGTGATGAAAAAAAATTGTGAAGGAGGTGTTACAGCAACAGGATAAGGAATCAAGTTATTTTGGGAATTATTGTTATTATTATTAGTATTATTATTGTAATTATTATTAGAGATGGTTGTGGGCAGCAGATGATAATGACCTCCGTGATCTCCATCTGTGTTTATTTTTTTCAGTTTGTGCAGTTTCAGCTTGTGTTTGACTGAACGTCAGTGTGTGCTTTTGATGAATCCATATTTATTTTTCATGAGATAAACACACTTGTACCTCTGTCGACCTTGATCGCCCACATGGGACAATTGCAAAACCGCCAGCTTCACTTTGAGTTAACTTCAGGGTGTTCCGTTTTTATACAAAAATAACGAGAAGAAAAAAAATTAACAAAAACATACACACAAATAATGCATATTCCACAAAGTATATTTTTACATTTGCTGTCCTGTCAGTACTGTGTTTTTTCAAATCAGGTTTTATTAAACACATTTCAACAGAGAGCTACTTTTAAGGGCACGAGCCACCATGACAATTGATAAAATACAGCCTTTTAATAGTTTCAAAACAAGTGTTAACTAGTACGGAGGGAATGTTTTGTACCATTTTTAGTTTGACTCACTTTCAAAAGTGGAATGAGGAAAACATTTGCAATGAGGGAACGAAGCTTAGTGTTATGGATTCAGGATGTTGTCTATAACATGAGTTCAATCGGGACAGCGGAGCAGAGAGCCTCCGCCTTTCAGTTCCTTAAAACAACTAGATTTGTATTGACAGTGGGAGAGAAAAATCAGATTTTGGACAATTAGTGTGAGAATGAATGGGTTGGGATGTTTTTTGAAGAGTGCGTAGAAAGGCAGGAGCTTAAAATGACAAATGATTCACTAATCAACTGAGGGGGGGCAGGCCATCAGTATGCTCCATATTTGAATGTGTCAACCCAGTCACCATATTGTAATTTTCAGACCTTTATCTTTCTGTGATGAAAGGAAAAAGCCTGAGGGAGACAGAGAGTGGAGGCAGAGAAGGTGAATTGATATTCAGAGGTGGTTTGTATGTGCAAGCTAGGGCACGGAGGAATGAGGCCGGGAATTCATTATAACGCCGCTTCAAATATTATGATTCAAGCTCACGCTTGCTGGGCTGTTATGGCTGTGTGCCGGGGGGGTCCCGCGGATGGAAGGGGATGGAAAGGTAACGTCTCAACAGAGCGAGAGCGCAAGCGGGCGGTGTGGGGATCAAACTCATCAGTGTGTTCTCGGAGATTCATCCAGTCTGAGCCAAGTGCTTTCATACTTCTCTCCAGTTCGCTCTTATTTTCCTCCTTTCGGAAAACAGAGCAGAGCTGCAGACAGATGGGATGATCCGACACTGCTGGCCGAGACTGAAATTTGATTTAAAGAAAGAAAATCTTACTTTGACAGTCCTTTCTAAATGAAATGGCCTGTTGACACAAGCTATTTCTTATTTTCAGTGTCAGAAGGGGAAGGAAAGATGAAAGCAGAGGAAATAATGAGGGTTAAACACATTTTAGCCCATAAATAAGCATACTACTGATTATTTTCAAAATCATCCATTGCTTCTTAGATTGATTCCTTCCTTGCGGGCAGCCATTAGTTTATTTCATTTATATGAAAATAAACTTGCAGAGACTTCAAAGTTACCCTGGCTCCAGACATTTGAATTGCAGCACACATCTCTTGATTACGATTGTTGTCGGATTCCATTTTCCCTGCAGTTGTCAAAAATAACTGATTATTTCAATAGAGATTTGAATCGACCGTTCACCTTAATTATGTGTCATTCGTCAAAACATCTGATTCTGTTATTCCCTGGTCAAAAACACCAGCTAACCGTCTCTCGATTCCACAATGTGTCAAATATTGAATTTATCATGATTCATTTGCCTTGTTTTTGCTGCCGCTGAGATAAACAAGACATCCTGCGTGCCTTTACTTTTTACCATAGCGTTAATTTTTTTATTCTTTCTCTGTATTTAGTCTTTGTCTGTATTTAGTCGCTTTATTTGAAGTCTTTGTGAAATTTAAAAATGTGCTCTGTGTTATGTTAATTTATTCCTGCGCAGCCGACACACAAGGAACAGATGAGACGCTCTGAACAGATGAGCACTGCTGAGGGCTTTTCCCAAAGGCCCCATGTCCCTTTTAAACAGAGAGAACTAAGAGACAACTGGTTCTTTACTTCAGTGGCACAGATGCAGCATCTCCACAGCTGTCTGGAAACAGATACATCAAATATGCTAAATGTACTGATGACAAGGATCGTCCTGTACCTGAAATATTACAGATCGCATCCACGAAACAGCCAGTGTGTCCATCAAAATGTCATCCAGGCACACACTGTAAAATCAACATCCATCGTCATAAGTCATTGAGTCTCAGATTCAAATGAGAGCAGTGCATGTGAGTCCCTCATGCTTCGGTATCAGATGCTGAGGGCCGCGACAAAGCCTCGGTATAGAGCTCAACAGTGACCGCCCACTTTTTTAACAGCTCTTGTTTCCATTCCATCAATTGTTCCATTGATGTTTTAAAAAATTGCTTATATAAAGAGATTTAAGTCTGGAAACCAAGCCAACCAGCTACGAGATGAATCATGACCATAAAACAGTTGATGCGGCGCAATGATTTTTTTTGAAAATGGAAAAGGTACAAGACTCAAATCAAAATCCGGTCACACTTTACTTGACGGTATCTACATAAGAGTGACATGACACTGTCATGAACATGTCATAAACATTATAAACAAGTCATAAACGTTGTGTCATGTGTTCATGACCATGTCATGTCACTCTTATGTAGAGACCTGTATGTTACCCACAATCCTTATTGAGAAAATATGTGGGATTTTTTCCTTCCGGAACCACACTGTTGAGCTCTATTTGTGAGAGCCGTGTGGAGGCAATCCCAGACCACTTTACTATTTCGAGTACAGCACCTTCAAAACAGCAGGAATTTGGATTCTTCATTCTGTGCAGACATGCAGCAGGTTGTGTCTGTGCCACTGATCAGATTTCATAGCAGATCTTACAGGGAACATTTTGCATAATTTTAGATAATGTTATTTCTTTGCCAGACAGTGGCAGGGAAGTAACATTATATTTAAACCTGAACACTAGTCGATCCCCCGGAACCAAAGACCAGCCCATGCAGACTCTACAAATCTCTACCTGCTTTCCATCGCTACATGTCAAACACGTCTAGACTTTTTAGTGTGGAAATCCCAAATACTTTCTCACCACACAACAGCAACATAACCTTGACAGGAATAATGCAGACATGTTGCCCGGCAGATGAGCTCAGTTCATTTTGATAGAAATGACTGAAATCCACAGCTGCTCAAAGGGAGTAAATTCATCTGAAAATGGATGGGATGATTTGGAAATTGTGAAGTACAAGTATGTGAGCTAATAAACTGAAACATCTAAACTACTGGTATGCTGATCCCAGAACAAAGATATAATGGTCATACTCCCAAAAGGAAATACTCCCCCTCAAAACACGACGTTATTAAACAGTCAACTTCGTTATCCAGTGCAAGTACACTTTTGTTTCATTTAGATCAGCACCGGATGTATTTTTTCCCGATAAATGTACACAGTGAATCTCAAACCAAACTTCTCGTCTCCGTCTCGATACTAAGGCTTCCCTGGCCTCTAACAGCCAGATGTTAGGGCACAGTCTGACCCCGGCCTCTAACAGCCAGATGTTAGGGCACAGTCTGACCCCAGCCTCTAACAGCCAGATGTTAGGGCACAGTCTGACCCCGGCCTCTAACAGCCAGATGTTAGGGCACAGTCTGACCCCGGCCTCTAACAGCCAGATGTTAGGGCACAGTCTGACCCCAGCCTCTAACAGCCAGATGTTAGGGCACAGTCTGACCCCGGCCTCTAACAGCCAGATGTTAGGGTTTTTCCTTATTGTTTTTTCTTGTAGGCTCTACATACATATTTTACTGTGGAGAAGAGCGTTGCTGAAGCAGAACTATAGAACACTGCTTTTTTACAGTGTACAGTTCCACTAGAGTAGTAGTAACTTTTTATAATCAAATTTAATATATTATTATTATTACTTTATTTTGAGTGCTCTTTAAAACTATTATTTATAACCATGTGCTATTTCTGCAAATGTAAATTTAGTTTAGCAAAGGACAAAATGAAAAAGAGGACTGAAGCGCTGTTAAGAGTTTTTTCTTTTCTTCTGGTTTGTTGCCTTAAGAGGTTTCAGTACTTTTCAAAATTATATTGTAGAAAGATTATGTCTTAAAGGCACAATGAGTAGGATTTCCCTAAAACTTTATGTAGAACGTAGAGACCAGGTGCCAAATTGTAACCACGCATCCAAGAAGAAGTTATAATGTATCATAATATAACAAGGCAAAACGGCAAGCGGACAAGGCTTGTTCCAACACGAGAGTGACTCTGAGGGTCCAACTTTGAATGTTGTGTTTACAAACTGCAACCGGCAAATCCTACTCATTCTACCTTTAATGAAACATTGAAATGGTTTGTCACCAAACTAGGTCACTCTGAGGACACACAGTCACCCCCACTCTTGTTTATTTTCACTCTGAAATATGTAGATTGATGGCATCTATGCAGTTACCCTTTCTAATTATGACATGTATATAATGGCAGATGTGTCCCTAGGGTCTGTGATGTTTTAAAGCCAGGGGTATAGATTTTACACCTCACCTGCCATCTGGAACCAGGAAATCCTAATTTGGGCAAAGGTGGCAGCGGAGATGTAGTTCGATTTTGTAGAATCTTGTTTAAAAAAGATATCCATCACAGCCAACTTTTAGTCTACAAGTTAGTAAAACGTAATTTGTAGTAAATGTACTACAACATGCAGAAACACACCAGGAAGTTCCTTTATAATAATAAAAAAAACCTTGCCCTCTATCTGTGAAGGCTTGTGAACTCCTGTGTGCTGTGGTGACTGTGTGGAACTCTGAAACACCAACCAGACCTGATAAGGTGGAGACTGGGGAGGTTTGGCTTCTGCATTTCAAAGGGAAACTTGACTTCATTAACTTCTTTCTTTGGGTGTTTCCCTCCTGTGTGCGAACCACTGAGGATCAAAAAGGGACAAATTACACAGTCAAAAAAAGACCAAGTGAAGTTGGTCCGGAATATGCTGACTTTGAAAGTGTCCTGATGTTGATGTGAAATCGACTTAGTCAGCTCCAGCACGGACAGTTTCAGGCCGAAGGCTTACAAAAAGAAAAAAGAAAATAATGGGAAGAAAAAAAGTAAAAAAATGATTTGGACCTCATCTCATCTGGGTGAAAGGGGCCAAATTAAAACAGCCCTTATCTCCTCTCACACAGACAATTACTTCATTTCCAGAACATGATTGTTCGACAGAGGGGCCGACAGATGGACTTCTCTGAGTAAATACAGTTTGACTTCGGCCTTTTAAGAAAATGTCCAATCCTAGAGTCATTACAACCAAATTAGTTTAGTGACTGCAATACTTAAGAGTGTACATTTTGTTCATTTGAGTGGGGGGGGGGAGATGATGATGATGGGATGATGATAGTGATGATGATGAAGTAAAGAAGTTTCTATCCACAATGTTGTATACAATTGCTGGTTTTGTAATGCACTGTAGAACAGTCCCATGGTCCTTTTTTTATAGAAATGTTATTTCAATGGTGCATTCTTTTTGTTTGATAAATAAAGTTTTGATACAAAAGCAAACACTTTAACTAGTATTTATGCATAAATGTGCCACCGTGGTCAATAATGTGTGTGTGTGTGTGTGTGTGTGTGTGTGTGTGTGTGTGTGCTATCATTGTGAGGACCGGCATGACATTTTAACCCTTGGAGTAAGGGCCATTTTACAAAGTGAGGACATTAAGGCCGGTCCTCACCTTATTTTTTACTGCAATGCCCTCTAGAGGCTATGGCTTGAGTACTAGTGGAAAACAGTACTATTTGTGTCCCCCAGAGGCTGCCGTGTTCATAGCAGCCATAATATTAAGGTGTTGGAGAGAACAAATAACATAATGTATTGATGATTTAGCTTTTCTTAGTGTCTTACCAATACTAGAGCTAAAATGTAAAGTTTGTTCTGAGGGTGACATAGAGGGAAGGTGATGGGGCCATTCAAATCTAAAGGTATCATCCTCTCAAGAGAGGGAGTATGAATATACACACCAAAAGATTTTCGGAGTGTCTATTTGCACCCCCGGTACGAATAGCCTCGGCCACACAGCTGAGCTATTTACACCCTGTGACGTAACAACAAAAAAACGTTGCTCGCGTGCACCGAAATCATGGCGGACGTTCATCTTCCATGACCGCAGAAACTGGCATATTAGGGAAGTTTTGTCTCTAAAGTTTATAACAATTGAATTTCTAGCGGAAAATGGATACTACAGTTGTGCTTTCTGTCTTCAGTGAAAGCATACAACGTTAGTTTATTAGTTAGTACCTATTTTTTTAGTATGGTTACCTAGCAACCGAGGCTTGAAGAAACCAAGTGATAAACAGTTGCTCAACTTCTTGAAAGAACTGCTAGGTAAGTGGTTAGTAGGCTTACCTTTGGTATGGGAGTTCGAAGTTTGATTCCCCTGTGTGGTGATATTATTTTTTTAAATTTGGATTGGATAATTTGCATGCAATTGCGCAAGTCAAGTTTTTTTTGCAGGGTGGTAGGGGAAGACTCATGAATATGCCTGCTCTGGTTGGGTTGGTTAGGTTTAGGCAAGAGGAGTGGGATTGGTTATGGTTAGGGTAAGAATGTCAGGGCGATAATATTCCAAAAAGGTGTAATACATGAGTAGTATGGATAACTGTGTGTAAATATATGCCAAGGTACTGTAAATGCACAGGGGTGCAAATAGCATACATTGATATTCGTACCAGACGGGGTATTAACAGAACACATTGCTGTGTGCACCGGCGGGGTACGAATAGCATTCATTTCTAATTGCACCAGGGTACGAATAGCACTTCTAATTGCACCAGGGTACAAATAGCATACACTGCTAATTGTACCAGGGGTGCAAATAGCATACACTTCTAGTTGCACCAGGGTACAAATAGCATACACTTCTAATTGTACCAGGGGTGCAAATAGCATACACTTCTAATTGCACCAGGGTACAAATAGCATACTGCTAATTGTACCAGGGGTGCAAATAGCATACACTGCTAATTGTACCAAGGGTGCAAATAGCCTCACCCAAAGATTTTACATAGAACAATAAATACATAAAACAGCCTCCAATAGGCCTACATTGACTCTTAACCCCCCCATCCCTCATCCCTAGTCACTACATTTTGCACTAACCATCATCCTGGACTTTACTTCTGCCCATTGCACATACTATATATTCTTTGCAAATTTTGCACTCAACCTTTCAGCCTCTTTTTTCTTATGCAACAGTTATTTTGTATGTATATATTTGTTTTTCTGTATTTGTTTGTTTCATAATAATGTTTAATATGTTTGTCTATGTATGCACCTTTCACCAAGGCAAATTCCACATACGTGTACTTACTGTGGCAATAAAACATTTTCTAATTCTGATGACAAACTCAATAGACTCAAAGCTTGTCCCGATTGGCAATCAGATCGATGATTGAAGGAATAACGGGCAATTGGTTTTTCCTATGCCGATATTAAAGCGATTTTAATTTACTTACTATCAGAACTAAGATGTTATAAAAAAAAATATATAGAATCTGTGCCAGACTGTTCATTCAGCAATGTTTCTGGTGGAGCGGTAAGTCCGTCCGCTTAGCCCTGTTAATCAGCACGAGTGATTGATGAATTTTAAATCCTTAATGTTAATTACAAACCCGTTTGCCGTCTCTTTCCAAGGATCTGACACCTGGCGGGCTGTGCTGCTTTTCGGACAGTCACTCAGCCTCACTGGCTTCCCAGCTGCTGCCAGGAGATGACTAACAGGAGCTACATAAGGTCAGCACCGACTACTGGGCAGCTAATGTTAACCATCAAGTTTCCCTTGTGTGGAGCCCACAGTTATTACATGTACATGTTGTTGTGGCTGTAATCAGTCCACAAAAGTGTTGCCGTGAGGGACTAAACAGAGATGCAAAACACTGTGCTGAATATGCAATTTCAATCATTTATTCCTTCACGTAAAATACAACTAGTACTGCAGTTACCAAATGTAAAGTTACTTTGTGTTGCGATTAAGTGCGTGAGTGTGGTTAACTGGCTTACCCCCTCTCTGTTAAAGCCCAAAAACCAGATGAAGCAAACAAATATACTGTTATCACTTACGCCAAAACCCCGGTGAACACGCCCACCAAATACAATATCAGTGCATAATATAGTAATCAGTAAATAACATAAAAGAGACCATAAACATACAGGAGAAACATGTGGCTCCAACAAACGTGAAAAGGCTGCCTTTCTTCCTTTTCACTGGCCTCTGTTCCCAAAACTAACAATGTTTTGTGTCTGCTTAATCCTTAATTTCAATGTGATGTTTTTATTTTGCTACTTTATCATTTGACATAGGTCTTTTTAGTGGGTTCATGGTTGCATACTGTTTTTGCTATGGTTCTACCTGTGATGTCAGTACCTCACAAGCTTAATCAAGGGAAGTGCATACAGGTGGGCTTGATTAGGTCCTTTCACCAGAGAGGGGCTGGGCACTCCTAAAGTGTAGAACAACGGGTAAGATTGTTCTGCAGCGAATGACATTTTTATATATGTGGGGTGCTTATTGTTGTGGCTGCACGTCTAGATGAATAGAAATGTCAGCAGTAACTAATCTATCTACATGTAATGGTGTTTTCCAGATCCAGATTGTTAATGTTGTTCATTCAGTTTAGCTCATCCTTTAATCACCTGTGCAGGTGGTAGGGTCCAATTAGGTGAGGCTGGTTAGAGGTTAAAAGTGCCTTCAGAAGAAGGAGAAGACAGAAAGGACTTGGCAACTTGCTGTGTGGTTGCTGGTTAGTTTGATGTTATTTTGCCCCAGTGTAATTATTTGTTTGTATTAGTCTGGGTTTAGTTTGTGCCTGTTGTTTGAGTATGGCTTTTTTTTTGTTCTGTTAATAAATACTAGTTTTTGACACTTCACAAGCTTCCTGTCCAGCTTCCTCAAAACGCCCCACCACTTCATCGGCCTTTGCATAAAGTGGGTGGTTTGACAGTACATTGATCACTGTTGGAGGCAGAGGAATAGCTAAATATTTGACGCACCACACATCTACAGTACATAGAAAAGGTTCTTAATTAAGTCTTATGAATTATATCTAGTATGTGCTTAAGTACAAAAAAAATCTGTATTTATCAACCGTGCGCAAGCCAATCGTACGCACATCAGTAAGTAATCAATCTTGATGAATCCCACCTGCTCTTAACCACCATGCTCATTCATGCTTAGGCCAATTGCATTCAGAAATTTCTCTAGTTAACTATATATGGTAACAACAGATCCTTTTATCAACCACATGAATGTTTTTTCCCTCACCGCAATAATGGCAAAGATAGCAAAGAAGAGGAACTTCTTAAACACAGAAATGGAGGTACTGGTACAGCAGTTTAATCCAACCAACAAATATATTGTTTGGTTCCCTCAGTGCAGGAGGAATTACGAAGGATGGAAAAAAAATGCTACATGGGAGAAGATCGCCAATGCGGTTAATTCCGTTGGGTCTGAGGAAAGAACACGTCAGAGTGCATTGTTTGCCAAGTCTTACGATAACACAAGATAAGCCATTGCACTATATTTCAAACATTTGTCAGAGTTGTCTTTTATAGGGTTTGACACCAGTTAGGCAACTTGTCTGTTTAAAACTAGACAAATGACTAATTGAGTGTTTTCTAATTAAAGAAAACACAGGAAATGTTGATTGCTTACTGCATACTATGACACTCTTAAATGCTTTTATTTGTAGTATCGCTTTTCTACCACTAGATTATGTTTGTAAGCATGGCCAGAGCTGTGCTTATATTCACACACATTCCTAAGTGTAAGTGCACATTGGTAAATTCGACATTTAACGTGGCAATGTTCTCTGTGCGTACACACGGTTAGGGGATAATTAGACCACTGGAGAGGAAGAAAGAGAGAAGCCATCGTTAACTGCTAAACTAAAGTATCTAACAGAACTGGGATTAGCGAGAAAGTCGCTGAAAAAAGGAAGAGAGCTATGAGTAGTTGAACGAACTGTCTCGGTTTTAATGTAAAGCGGATAATTAGCCGCTGTAATGACAATATGAAAAAATCAACTGTGTCAAGCTACCTCAGCTGGACGCTATCAGCAACACAGAGGCATCGTCAAATGGAAATGATGCAATACTTAGCGCTGCATGTCAGCCAAGCTGGAGGCAGTACAGCTAAGCCCATGTAGCCAGTTTCATTGATTGAAGTTGAAGTTGCTCTGCATATGCATAATATGTTATGTCCAATTATATGGTTAATGTAGCCACTAGCCAGTTGATTTTCCGTGTATTAGAACGAAATAACGGAGCCGCTACTAGTGTCTTACGGCACGGGAAAATAGCTGAACGGCACACACTGTTTGTTTAACATTACTAGAAAGTTAGTCTGGCTAGTCCACACAGCATTCCGGGATGGGAGAACAATGTGCTCTGGTTTATTGACATTTCTATAAACCAATCACAATCATCTTGGGCGGTGCTAAGTGCCGGATGGAACCACGGTGCCTCTGCAAAATAACCTCGGGAAGGAACTTGTTTTGGTGGAACATGTGTATGTTCATAGGTTGTTTTAGTCGTGCAGCAGAAAACTCCGATTGGACAGATAGTCTAGCTAGCTGTCTGGATTTACCCTGCAGACATCTGAGGAGCAGTTAACCATAGTCCTCACAAATCTACCGTAGTTTAGAACACCAACACAAAGAAAGAGGAAGGTGACGGATATGATGAGGGACATCCAGCGGAATTTCCGACAGCAATGGAGCAATCCCCTAAATGAAACGTTGACGATATAAACTACTCCTGATTGACTGGCTACTACTCCTTTTTTTCAGTAGATGCTTTTGTTCTCTAACTAAAGTAGTTGATAAGTACTTCTACTAGAGTACAGTACTAGCTTCTGGCTACGGGTTTTTTAAACTGTTGAGTTGTTTAAAAGGTTTTGTCTCTTTGTGGACATACTGCACTTGAGGACAGCACAGAGAGAGAAGTGTTGAGGCACTGCACTCTGTTCTGTTCTACTGTTTCCTCTGTTTAGAGACTGACGAGCTGCCAGCCGCTGTCTGCAGGCTGACGAAGCGGATGAATGAGGCCTGTGGTGAGCTGGTTGTTAGCGCGGGACGAGACTGCAGGATAAACTATCTGACAGCTCGTCTCCTTTCTCCGCACGGAGACATCAGCCTCCATCTGCCGCCTGCCAGCCTGACGGACGCCGCCAACCAGACAAAGTGATTAGATAATTTTTTTTAAAAACACAAATTTGGAAAGGTCTGTTCAGGACAAGAGGAATCTAATGAAAACAGTGCAGCCGTAATCCTGTATGCACGTTTTATTTCTGTGAGACATGCAACACATCTCATGATGACAATGCGTAAATGCGCACAGGAGCAGCAGCCGACAGCGGCTCTGTTCTGCTCTGTTCACAGTAATGGTTTTCTCATTAATTATACATTATTTCACCAACAACCCATCCACTGTTAATCACAATGTTCATGTTTATGACTCAATCCGCAGATAAACTGGTTGCTGGACGCTGAGTATTGCTAAACCCACGTATGGAGCCGAATATTCATCAAGAATCCAGCTGATTGCGTCCATTTATATCCCTCCGGGTTTTTGTAGGCTTTCAAAGACTCTCCAGAGTAGGACGAAGGAAAGGTGATTAGATAGTTGTAAATATCTGGATACTGAAGGTCAGGGAAGCTTTCTGTTTCACTTGTAAAGGTCGGAAAAATAACTCCGGGAGCATTTAATCGATCAGGTTTTGTTTTATAGCTGCCTATGTCTTTTGAATTAAAGTGCGCTGTGAACTCGAACAGGTTGAAATCCGTGCTGGTCACTGTTCATTTTTGCCACTACTTCCCTGCCAAAATGGCGGCATAAACAGTTAAGTCACGTGACGCCCGGAGCTCTATAGCATGTTGTTTGAATCATGTGTGTAACATGGACGTGAATATTGCGGTTATGAGGCCTATGCAGTTTTTGATCATATTCGGGATTTTATGTTTACGTGGCACACAGAGAAATCAGGTTATTAATATCTCCGTACAGGCTCGCCGACAGCTGTCTGCTCTGAGCGCATCTCTCTCTCTCTCTCTCTCTCTCTCTCTCTCTCTCTCTCTCTCTCTCTCTCTCTCTCTCTCTCTCTCTTACAAAACACTTCAGTAACATATTTTCATGATCTGGTCATAAAGATATGATAAAGGTACACTAGGAGCACACTCTCATACACATTAAATATAAGAACAGCTATCTATTTAAAATAGGGCTGTCAAAATGAACATAAAACATTCCTTTAAACAGCCTGTGTTGTTTTTTAAGTGCGACTAACGCACACGCCTTCTGTGATTTGGGCTGTGCTGTAGTCTGCGAGTTTCAGGAGACGATGCAGCAGTAACATTAGCAAAAACCATGATAACAGTACAAATATGAAGCTGAAAAGGAGTTAGTAGGGGCTATTTAAGAATGAAACCAATCTGGAATTGTCTGTCTCAGATTTGGAAAATCTTTTCCTTTTATAATATAGTTTTTGTCCAGGAGGATTATTAATCCTATCAAACTCATCATCCGCCACAAAAACATCCGCTGAAGCAACAAAGAGGACACGGTAATGTTTCTGGTAAACATTGGTCAGCTGCTTTCCATCTGCTGACTGAAGGAGCAGGTGATGTCACGTTTCCTTCTAAAAGGAACATTTGAGTGACTGTGTCAACTGGTGGAAAGCTAGATTTATTTATACAAATGAGCTGATTGTATCTTCAACATCTACAAACATAAGTTTTGATTGAACAAAGGGAAAAAAATTAAAGCAGATGAAAAAAAAATTAGTTTGTGAAAGTGGCTGAACCAGCATCAGTACATATTCAGATGGCACACACACACACACACACACACACACACGCACACACACACACACACACACACACACACACACACACACACACACACACACACACACACACACACACACACACACACACACACACACACACACACCATACAGTAGATTCATGCAAAACAAAGTATATCAGGGCAGGCTGCATCCGCTTCCTACAGCTTTCCAAACAAACATAAATCATTTCATACACTTGTCTTTGAGTCTGACTAAACAAAATTACTTGTGGAAACAGAAATAAGCCACTTGGAACCGCCAGTATAGCTACATACTGGGACGTTTTGGGACTGATTGGTGGGGATTGCTGTGGACGAAGTACACACGGAGATACACTGGTTAAGAGCTAATGACGTTAACCATCTATCAGCTAATTTAAATAGCTCACGTTCTGTATTGTGTCAACAGTTAACTTCATTTAATATTGTATTTGGCGTTTTCTTTGACGAGGTGCAAATGTTCCACCAAAACAAGTTATTTTTCATTTTGTAGAGCCACCGCTGCGTCCGAAGCTTAGACCATTCTGATTGGTTTAAAGAAATGCAAACAAGCCAGAGGGTCCAATCTTGCACCCGGCGCAGCATAGCGCAAAATCCGACGCAAGTGTCTTTGCTAGTTTAAGACCAACGCAGTTGTCAATTTTCTGTCCAGCGCCCGCAGCGTTTAAATGGCAAATGCACCTGTGCCCATTGTGTGTTCAGGTGCATTCTGGGCGTATTGCTATGCTATGCTATGTATTGCGTGCACACTATGCTTGTTACACACACACACAGCAACACACACACATGCAGAACATTACAAATAAAAATATTACGGTGCAAATCCACCATTATAAGAGCAATGCTCCAAAGTCCAAACGCGCATGGCTTTTAAAGGGAATGGGAGATGACTCTCTGATTGGTTGATTGCATGTTACGCCCAACACATAATGAAGACACTAAGTACAACCCTTTTGAACCATGCGCCTGGCACACGGACCCTTTTTTTGCGTCAAACTAACAAAAGTGGATTTGGACACGCCCTAAACACACCTGCACCAGGCGCTTCACGCCGTGCGCTTAGATGGTTGAAATAGGGCTGGTAGTGTAGCCAGACCTTACTCCCCAGCGCTGTGGAGATAGGTCTGGAGATTGTGTGCACACCTGGCTTTAAAAGATCACATTACAGTCACAAAGGGTGACATTTTGAGAGATCAATATCAATATCAACCTCAACACAAAATGTCAAAACTAGTTTGTGGTTTGAGGGGGAGTTATGTGCTGCAACTGTTTCTTGACAAGTGGCTTCTTGTCACTGCCCACAGCTTTTGCTGTTGTTGAGAATTATCACCACGGAGACGCTGCACAGAAAGTTATATTTTAAAAAGCAATAATGTTCCTCTAAGAAATGTTAAATATTTCCCCTTTTTTGTGTGTGTACGCGCACACGCACACACACACACACACACACACACCCACACACACACACACACACACACACACAATCGGAGACACAGGAAGATAAACACAGGAAGTAAGCTGCCTTCTTTGCCTTCATATTGCAAACACAAACAAGCACAAGCCAGCTCAGGTTCCTTTCTTCATTACATCCTTCCCTTTTTCCCTCTCTCACTCCCTGCCTTCTTTGTTTTTTTCCATCTGATAAGATGTTTTCCGTCTTTCCATCTCATTCATTTTGTTTGAATTTCCGAAATGTGGTTTATTTTTTATTTTTTTTTGTTAATTTTTTTTGTTTTTTTTAACCCTTGTGTTGTCTTTCGGGTCACAGGGTTATAGTAAATTGCAAATAGAAGATATATCCAGAAACAATGTAACAATCAAAAACAACCATGGGGTTTTAAAATGCTCATTATGCTTTTTGGCTTCTTCCCTTTCCTTTATTGTTTTATATCTTTTTTTGTGCACGTTTAAGGTTTACAAAGTGAAAAAGCCCAAAGTCCCCCCCAAAGGGACTTACCATCTCCAACAGAAAACACTGTTCACCAACTGCTCCAAACAGCTCTATTGTAGTCCAGCCTTTACTTCAGAGACAAACGTGGTCACTTTGGAACACACGTTATAATGCTCACCTAGCTGCTAGCATGGCACGCCCTCATACTCTGCTTCTGACTGGCTAGTAGTCCTTACCTAGTTACTGAGCATGTGCAACTCCCAACAAAGATGGAACAGAAGTGAGATGCCTCACTCTGTAGCTAAAACAGAGAGCTCAACACACAGGGTGAAAAGAGGAGCTGCAGCAATGTGCAGTACAACAAAAATTATGTTTTTTGAAAATTAAACCATGTAAACCTATTCTGATATAACCTCTTAATACAATTATGAACCTGAAAATTAGCATAATATGAGCACTTTAATAATTTCTTCAAATGTTTATTTTTTTCCGTTTTCTTTTTTAAATTCTGTTTGGGGCAGGTGCAACCCCTTCTCGTTCCCAGGTCAAATAATACGGGCAATGTCTCCATAGACACGCAAAAGCTTTGGCGTCTGTATAGTGACGCACCAGGTTTTCATTTGACTCCAATGTTACCCAACGTTGGACACGTTTTGATTCCCATTAAAGAGCCATGGAACGGCACGTATTTTCTGCCCACTTGAGGAATTTGTCCAGTTGGGAGGACCCGCTGTCCAGAAGTACATTTCCCCACTCTAAATTCCACTTTCAAAGATTTTCTTTTATGATGCCCACACTATTACTAACCTCTAACATACAAACCAGAGTCTCTTTGCTAATTTAACCGTATGGTTCATGTTATGGCCATCCGTTTTAATCATTTCAACTTTGTTTCTGAGAAATCCTGTTTTTTGTTTATTGCATGATTTCCCCCAGTGTAGCCAGCTAACAGTTAGCTAACCTGGTCATACAATAACATAAGCCTAGCATCTTGTTAACCCTTTTGTTGTCCTCGGGTCAAATTTGACCCATTTTCAAAAAGTTTCTATTTCAGAAATTTGGGCTTTCTTTTAACCAATTTTCCAAAAAAATAAATAACGTGGATGGTTCCATACAACGCTCTTCACAAGTAACATAAATGATCAGTCCACTACTTTCATTGAATTGGGATTTTATAAAATTTTATAGCATTTGAAAAAATTAATGATAAAAGAATGTTGAAAAAAGTGACAGAAATGTCGGAAAAAGCTACAAAAAGTAGAGAAAAAAACAACAAAACCGTCAAAAGGCGCACAAAAAAGATCGACAAAAAACGTTGGAAAAAGTGACATAAAAACTTGGATAAAAGTGACAACAACTTTTTCGACACAAAAGTGTAGAAAAAAAAGTTTGAATTTAAAATATTGACCCAGAAAAACAAAAAGCATGGTCGACGGGAAGACAACACAATGGGTTAAACTAACAGAGCTTTTATCAGTTTTATATCCTGATCCTCACACACACACACACACACACACACACACACACAGCCTTTTCCCATGATACCCTGCAGGGTGCCATCAGAAAATGAGCAGGCGGTCAGAGTGGCGGGTAGCAGACAGGAAATGCAGTGGAGAGTCAATTCAGTCACTTTTTTATGTTAGATCTGAGTTCAAACAGGGAGGAGAAATGTCACAGTTTTTTTCAAGCTTTTTTTGGGGCATTTGAGACCTTTATTCGATAGGAAAGCTTAAACATGAACCAAACCAGTGGCCACTGCAGCGAGGACTGAGCCTCTGTATATGGGCGCACTCTCTACCAGGTGAGCTACCCAGGCGCCCATGTCACAGTTTTCCCCCTTTAATAAGATATATGGTTGAAGCCTTTACTGTCAGGACGAGAAACTATTTGTGCAAATTGGTCTTTGCATTGATCTTTAATGATGACCGTGCTTTCATCCATCATATTTCTGTCACTAAAATGTAAAATACAGACTTGACGAGATGGTGAGAGACTTTATTTACCTTCAGAATATTACATTTTTTATATATTTTTTACTACTTTTTTACAAAGAACATGTACAAAGAACATGAGATCATCATAGGTGTTACAGCTATAATCAAAGTATTCTTTTACACATACATCATGGCAGAGGTGTATAGTCCAGGTGCCAGAAAGTAAAAATCCTGCCATGTTTTTGGATCTGCCTCTACATCTAGAACAGGTGTTTTCACTAACAAGCTCATCTACCTGGTAGAGGAGCTGGTTTAGTGATGGTTGGGACAGCTGCTGGACAGGATTTCTACTTTCTGGCACCTGGACTATACACCTCTGCATCATGGTATAGTGTCATATTATTCAGGGTGCATACACAATCCATTTTTCCCAGCATTCAATACATTTCTCCAACTGAAGCCTTAATACAAAAGTAAGTCTCTCCATACAGTAAATTTCTTGGATGATCCCACGCCATTGGTCCAATGTTGGGATGTCTAGTTGCAACCATTTCCTAGTTATAGCTTTCCTACAACTTGCCAAATTTTTTTATACTCACTGAGAGCGTCTCAGCTAGCCAGAGTGGCTGGAAGGTGCTGGAGAAGTTGAAGAACATGAATCGTTCCAGATATGTGTCTGTGGAGCATGTATCTCTGTTTGCCTGGTATGCAGACTGCAGAGGTGAATGCAGTCATGGCAGCATGGTGGCCCAATGGTTAGCATTGTGGCCTCCCAGCAAGAAGGTTCTGGGTTTGAATCCAGGTTGTTCCTTTCTGTGTGGAGTTTGTATGTTCTCCCCATGTTTGCATGGGTTTTCTCTGGGTGCTCTGGTTTCCCCCACCATCACAAAGGCACTGGCTCAGATCTGGAGTTGGTCCCTGGGCTGCCCACTGCTCCCTTGAGGGATTGGTTAAATGCAGAGAATGAATTTTGCTACATGTATGTGTATGTGACAATAAAGTACCTTTACCTTTTTACTCACAAGGGACTTGAGGTTCTGTAGGACCAGTCTCTCAAAGTTCTTTCTGGCCTCAGAGCAACCGGCCTGGATTCATAGGGAGCAGGGGTGTAGGAGTAGGGGTTGAAAAAAAACATCATATCCGTTTCCAGCTTCTTTACAAATGATCTTCTCTGCTTCTCTTCATAGTTGTCAGATCATTGTTGTTCATCTACCAACCCTTGTAGGGCTGGTTCAGGTTTGCCTTGGACCAGCTCTTAATTATGCTGCTATTAATCTCACTTTGCCAGACCATCCACGCGCTGCTGAGCGGAGGAGGGTCTGTCTAGTCCACACAGTATTATGGGATGGAAGAAAAACGTGCTCTGGTTTATTGGCATTTCTTTAAACGAATCACAATCGTCATAGGTGGTGCTAAGCGCCACACAGAGCCACTGCAAAATAATCGTGTGAGAGAAAACTCCCATTGGACAGATAGTCTAGCTAGCTGTCTGGATTTACCCTACAGAGATCTGAGGAGCAGTTAACCATAGTCCTCACAAATCCACTGAAAATTCCAACAAAAAAGAAAGTGGAAGGAAATGGAAATCGGCGAAAATACACACATCTGGCGGAATCTCCTGCGGCACCGGAGCAATCCCGGATGTGGAGCATCAAGGATATAGACTATGCTGCTATAGGTCTAGACTGGCGGGGGACTTCTTATGACACACTGAGCTCCCCCTCCTCTCTCTTTCCATCTGTGTGCATTCATGTCCCAGTGATGCTTGTTACTAACTTAGCTCCGGGGAGCTTATTCCCCAGAGTCCTTATGTTTTCTTGCCTCACAGTTTTCCTAAATCATTGTTGCAGCTGCCGCCGTGGTGCCGCCTGCTCAATGCCCTGCTATGCCCTGCACTGCTACAACTATTATTTGTAGTCATAGTTCTATTATCTTTATTGTTACTATAATTGCCACTGATTATCATACCAACTGCTATAATTATTATGAATCATATATCTGTATCTGTGTCTCTGTGTCCCAACCGGCAGGGACAGATGGCCGCCCACCAAGAGTCAGTGTCTGTCCGAGGTTTCTGTCTGTTTAAAGGAAATTTATCCTTGCCACTGTCGCACCAAATGCTTGTTCTCTGAGGTGGGGAGAATGTTGGGTCTTTGCAAATTATAGAGTGTGGTCTAGACCTACTCTATCTGTAAAGTGTCCTGAGATAACTCTTGTAAATTTAATTTAATTGAAATTAATTTCAGACATGTGATGTGCATTCTTTTTAGAAAACAATTAGTTTGTAGAAATGTCTCATCATATATTGTCTCTAGAAGTGTATTATTCAACTTTTGTGTTTTGTAAAAGAAGCTGGGATCAGCTGTTCACAATCTCAATCAAGAAGAGTGTATACAGGTGTGCCTGAGTAGGTCCTCTGAGCAGGGAGGGACTGGCCACTATTATGATGTAGGAGAATAGGTCAAATAGTTCTGCAGTAAATGACATTTTTATAATATTTGGGGTGCTTTATGTTATGGCTGCCGATATGGTAACGTCAGCAGGAAGTGATCTATGACAATCTAATGGTATTTTCTGGATCCAGAGTGTTAATGTTTCTTTTTTTGTAGTTTAGCTCACCCTATACTTACCTGTTCAGGTGGTAGGTTCCAGTTAGGTGAGGCTGAGAGGAGAAGGGAGAAAGAGGAAGGAGTCGCAGCTTGTTGTGAGCTTGCCAACCTTTTAGTTTGATTTCACTTTGCCTCGGTTGAATTTAGTTGAATTCCTGGGTTTGATTTTGTGCCCTTTGTTTGAGTTTAGTTTAGGTCAAGTCGGACAGTTTCCAGCCGTTTCCAGCGGCTTTCAGTCTGAACGGGAAGTCACAGAAACACTCACATCTTGTTATGTTATCAGACCCATATATCAGCTTATACATAGTCTCCAGTTGTTTTTATTATGACAGAGTAGCTGTCAAAATGCTTTACATGTGATCTGTAGATGATCTGTAATCTGAACAGATTTAGTCTCTCTGCCTTCTAAACGTCATCATCAGCCCCATTCTGTTCTGTACACAATAAGCCTTTAAATCAGACAAATAGCAATTCAAATTCCTCCAATTCAAAAACAATAAAAAAATGTATACAAAATGTCATCATGTTGAGTCGATTCTAAACCAATCAGCTGTTAGATCTGGTGCATATAATATTCTGTTTTTTATTCCGAAAAAGACAATATTCCGACTAAGCTGTTTACATGGCTAATAAAAGTGAATATTCCACTAATATTCCCGTTTACATGCAGCCGTGAAAGATACGATTTTTTTCAAAGTTTTCCAGCAGTGGCAGACTTGTTGGACCGTGTGAACACGGCGTCCCTCTTTCATTCCTTCAACCAGCTTCTTGAAAAGGTCAGCGTAGCGATGTGTGCGCATATCCAAAAACCTGTTGATATCTAAGTCTTTGTTAAAAGTAGCGGCGTTTCTCCTTCTTATCGGGTCTGCAGCCCTGCAAACAGCTGGCTGGTTGGTTTGTGTACAGCAACCATAGCAACACACAGAGCTGACCGTAAGCCGTAAATAGGCAAGAGGCCGTAAACTGTGGTCAAAAACCCTGATTGAGACGCGTATTCCGAATGCGCTGTATACATGTCCGGAATATCCAACCGGAATATGCTGTTTACATGACCCGTATCAAATTCGGAATATGGTCATAATAGTGAATAATAGTGGAATATTGGTGTGCATGTAAACGTACTCACTGAAAATGCCTTCTGCTTTACCTGTTTGTGTATGTGCATCATACTGCCTCATTTTCTTCAAGCAAGTGTTGGAACAGAATTGCACTTTTCAAGCTTCCTATCCGACTTCTTAAAAAAACCTGCGAAAAGTTTTTTCCGGTGCCCCACCACATCATCGGCCTTGTGTGCATTTCGATAAAAACTCAAAGCAAGGAGACTGAAGCTTTTTGACCTTCTGATTACACGGCTGAACAGCCGTTCTTTCATGCCGAGCACTTTCAAACAAACACTCCTTGAGCATGAGTAATAATCTAAGGTTGGAGTTTAAAAGCTGTTCACACATATTCCTTAAATGTGTGTGTCCGCTTTGAGCTGATGAGTTGAGAAGTTTATTCACAGCGCGCTTTCATTTTTTTCATTGCCACATCTAAACTCTGTGAAGCTGCAAGTGTCATGCATGTTTCATGTGTTACTGTGGTTCTTTGATGCTGTGAGCCAGGCCTGTAATGTAAAATTCCGATTATTGTGTGTTTTATGAATGAGCTCACCACTCGACTGAGGAAACATCCAGCCAACAGATTTGTCAAGTTTTGGGAAACATGATCCAATAGTTAATGAGCTTGATCTCCTGCAACATCTGCATGATGTTTCAGAGCAATTTGAAAACCCTTCTGACCTGTTTTGGTTTGGAATCTCCGAGGTTGTGTTGCAGTCTCAACGGCCGCTTTTTGAAAAGCTTAGTTACCCTTTTTGAAAAGGGTAGTTACCCTTTTTGAAAAGCTAGTTACCCTTTTTGAAAAGAGTAGTTACCCTTTTTGAAAAGGGTAGTTACCCTTTTTCAGAAGGGTAGTTACCCTTTTTGAAAAGAGTAGTTACCCTTTTTGAAAAGGGTAGTTACCCTTTTTGAAAAGAGTAGTTACCCTTTTTGAAAAGGGTAGTTACCCTTTTTGAAAAGCTTAGTTACCCTTTTTGAAAAGAGTAGTTACCCTTTTTGGAAAGGGTAGTTACCCTTTTTCAGAAGGGTAGTTACCCTTTTTGAAAAGAGTAGTTACCCTTTTTCAAAAGGGTAACTAACCATTCGTTACCCTTCTGAAAAAGGGTAACTACCCTTCTGAAAAAGGGTAACTACCCTTTTGAAAAAGGGTAACTACTCTTTTCAAAAAGGGTAACTAAGCTTTTCAAAAAGGTTAACTACCCTTTTCAAAAAGGGTAACTAAGCTTTTCAAAAAGGGTAACTAACCTTCTGAAAAAGGGTAACTACCCTTTTCAAAAAGGGTAACTAAGCTTTTCAAAAAGGGTAACTACCCTTCTGAAAAAGGGTAACTACCCTTTTCAAAAAGGGTAATTAAGCTTTTCAAAAAGGGTAACTACCCTTTTCAAAAAGGGTAACTAAGCTTTTCAAAAGGGCTAACTAAGCTTTTCAAAAAGGGTAACTACCGTTCTGAAAAAGGGGAACTACCCTTTTCAAAAAGGGAAACTAAGCTTTTCAAAAGGGTAACTAACCCTTTCTGAAAAGGGTAACTACCCTTCTGAAAAGGGTAACTACCCTTTTCAAAAATGGTAACTAAGCTTTTCAAAAAGGGTAACTAACCTTCTGAAAAAGGGTAACTACCCTTTTCAAAAAGAGTAACTAAGCTTTTCAAAAAGGGTAACTACCCTTTTCAAAAAGGGTAACTACCCTTCTGAAAAAGGGTAACTACCTGTTATGGTTTCGGTGTTTTTGCTTGCTAATTTGTTTCTTTTCTAGTTTTCTGTATTTATCCTGTTTTATTCTGGACAGTGTATTTATGTTCCCTGTGTCTTCCTGTGTTCTCTGCTCTCCATTGTGTTTAGTGTTGTCATGTTTCTGTATTTAGTAGATTTCATGTCTTCTGTTAGTTGTTCCCGTTTCCTGTTTTATTTTGATAGCCTGTTTTCTGTCATGTCTAGTTCTACTTCCTGTGTTTTCCCTCCTTTGTGATTGTCCTGCCCCGCCCTGATGTGCTTCACCTGTTGTCTCACCTGTTTATGATTTGCCTGTCACCTCATGTATTTAGCCTCGGTGTTCCCTTTGTCTCTTGTTAGTTCGTCTTGTGTCCTTCCCCATGTCTGGTGTTTGCTCCTTTGTGTGTTCTGTTTGCTCCTGCCTTCAGTTTTGATTTTTTGTTTCCAGTCTTTGTACTGCCGCTTTTTGTTATATGAAAATACCTCAGTTTGACCACCTTCTGCCTGCCTGCCTCCTCTCTGCGTTTGGGTCCAAATTCCCTGCTCCCACGTCACAGTACGAACTAACCAGACATGGGCCCAGCAGAGTTCAAGCCTCTCCTACACCCACTGGAGTATGATGGTGAACACCTCAGTTCTCTCTTCCGTTCCCTTTCTGAGGTGGATTTCACCCTCACTTGGCGCCTTATGGTGCTCCGCTGGGACGAGATTGAGCAGCAGTTTGGCTTTCCACGTTGTGTTCCTGAGCTGACGTGCAACCCTTCTGTCCCTGAGCTGGTGTGCAGCTCTCCTGACCCCGAGCTGATGTGTGGCTCTCCTAACCCCGAGCTGACGGGCAGCTCTCCTGACCCCGAGCTGGCGTGCTGTTCTCCTGACCCCGAGCTGGCGTGCTGTTCTCCTGACCCCGAGCTGGCGTGCTGTTCTCCTGACCCCGAGCTGGCGTGCTGTTCTCCTGACCCCGAGCTGGCGTGCTGTTCTCCTGACCCCGAGCTGACGTGCAGTCCTCCTGCCTCTGGGCTGACGTACAGCTCTTTCCCTGCCTCCCGGCCTGCTAGCGGCCTCTCCCCTGCCTCCCGGCCTGCTAGCGGCCTCTCCCCAGACTCGCGGCCTGCTAGCGGCCTCTCCCCAGACTCGCGGCCTGCTAGCGGCCTCTCCCCAGACTCCCGGCCTGCTAGCGGCCTCTCCCCAGACTCCCGGCCTGCTAGCGGCCTCTTTGACTCTCAGCTAGCTAGCCACCTTCCTGATTCCCCGCTAGCTAGCGATCTCTCTGAGCCCCAGCTAGCTAGCAACCCCCTTGAATCCAGGCTAGCTAGCAACCCTCTTGACTCTAGGTTAGCTAGCAGCCTCTCTGAGCCCCAGCTAGCTAGCAACCTCCCTGAGTCCCAGCTAGCTAGCAGTTCCCCAGAACACAGGCTAGCTAGCAACCTCCCTGACTCCCCGCTAGCTAGCAACCTCCCTGACTCCCCGCTAGCTAGCAGCCCCCCTGACTCCAGGCTAGCTAGCAACCTCCCAGATCACCGGCTGGCTAGCCGTGTAGCGGCCCCCCGGAGTCCCTAGAGTCCCGGCCGTGTAGCGGCCCCCCAGAGTTCCTAGAGTTCCGGCCGTGTAGCGGCCCCCCAGAGTTCCGGCCGTGTAGCGGCCCCCCAGAGTTCCGGCCGTGTAGCGGCCCCCCAGAGTTCCTAGAGTCCCGGCCGTGTAGCGGCCCCCCAGAGTTCCTAGAGTCCCGGCCGTGTAGCGGCCCCCCAGAGTTCCTAGAGTCCCGGCCGTGTAGCGGCCCCCCAGAGTTCCTAGAGTCCCGGCCGTGTAGCGGCCCCCCATAGTTCCTAGAGTCCCGGCCGTGTAGCGCCCCCCCAGAGTTCCTAGAGTCCCGGCCGTGTAGCGGCCCACCAGAGTCCCCTGGGTCCCGGCTAGCTAGCAGCTCCCCTGCCTCCCGGCTAGCTAGCAGCTCCCCTGCCTCCCGGCTAGCTAGGAGCTCCCCCATTTCCAGGCTAGCTAGCGGCTCCCCCATATCCAGGCTAGCTAGCGGCTCCCCCGAGTCCCAGCCAGCTAGCAGCTCCCCTGACTTCCGGCTAGCTAGCAGCTCCCCTGTGTCCCAGCTAGCTAGCAGCTCCCCTGTGTCCCAGCTAGCTAGCAGCTCCCCTGACTCCCAGCTAGCTAGCAGCTCCCCTGACTCCCAGCTAGCTAGCGGCTCCCCTGACTCCCAGCTAGCTAGCAGCTCCCCTGACTCCCAGCTAGCTTGCAGTCCCCCTGACTTCAGGATAGCTAGCGGCTCCCCCATTTCCAGGCTAACTAGCGGCTCCCCCATATCCAGGCTAGCTAGCGGCTCCCCCGAGTCCCAGCCAGCTAGCAGGTCCCCCGAGTCCCAGCCAGCTAGCAGGTCCCCCGAGTCCCAGCTCGCTAGCGACCTCCCTGAATCCAGCCTAGCCAGCAGCCTCCCTAATCCCTGGCCGGCTGAGCTCTCTAGGATCCCCACACTGCCCAGTGTCCCAGCACTGCCCAGCTCCCTTGAGCTTCCTAGCGTCCCTAAGCCTTCTAGAGTCCCTGAGTGTGCTAGAGTCCCTGAGCTCCCTAGAGTCCCTACGCTGGCTAGCTGCCCCCCTGAATCCTGGCTGGCATCCATTTCCCCTGAACTGGTCTGACCACTCCCCCTGAGATTCTGCCGATTTCAGGCACCCTTGAGACTGTCCGGGAGACCACCCCTGAGACTTTGCCGGTCCCCGGCACCCCTGAGGCCGCCCATAAGACCGCCCCAAGGGGCTGGTCTCTGACTTGCCCCCCAGAGACTTGTGCCCAGCCGGCAGTCAGACCCGCTCCTGCCCCTCGTGCCCTGTTGGCACCCCTGGCGGCCTTGGTTGTGGTTTCCGGGTTGGCTGACCCCAGCCCAGCTGACCTGTTGGCTGCTCGGCCCCCGGAGGGGCGCCGCCCTCGACGTCCTGCTCGGCCCCCGGAGGGGCGCCGCCCTCGACGTCCTGCTCGGCCCCCGGAGGGGCGCCGCCCTCGACGTCCTGCTCGGCCCCCGGAGGGGCGCCGCCTCCGACGTCCAGTTCGGCCCCCGGAGGGACGCTGTCCTCGATGCCCTGCCCGGCCACAGGAAGGCGTCTGCTTTCAGTCATCCCCCAGTTGCCGAGGCCTCTGTCTCCCAGTTGCCGAGGCCTCTCTGTCGCCGAGGCCTCTCTGTCTCCCAGTTGCCAAGGTCTCTCTGTCCCCCTGTCCCTAGTGGTCTCTCTCTGTCCCCCTGTCCCTAGTGGTCTCTCTCTGTCCTCCTGTCCCCCCGGGGCCCCTCTCTGTGTTCCCGGTGCCCCCGGGGCCCCTCTCTGTGTTCCCGGTGCCCCCGGGGCCCTCTGTGTTCCCGGTGCCCCCAGTGCCCTGTGTTCCCGGTGCCCCAGGACTCTCTCTCTGTTCCCTGTGCCCCAGGGCCCCTCTGTTCCCTGTGCCCCAGGACTCTGTTCCCTGTGCCCCAGTGACTGTTTCCCCCATGAACTCTCTGCCTCTTCTGGACTCTCTCGCCCTCTACGGGTTGTTTTTGGTTTATTGGACTCGTTTTTGTTCCCTTTTTTTTGGGGTTCTCCTCCCGCACCCTACCCGGGGTTGTTCTTGGTTTTCTTTGGGTCGTCTGGAATCCGCCCCTTGAGGAGGGGGTTCTGTTATGGTTTCGGTGTTTTTGCTTGCTATTTTTTTTCTTTTCTAGTTTTCTGTATTTATCCTGTTTTATTCTGGACTGTGTATTTATGTTCCCTGTGTCTTCCTGTGTTCTCTGCTCTCCATTGTGTTTAGTGTTGTCATGTTTCTGTATTTAGTAGATTTCATGTCTTCTGTTAGTTGTTCCCGTTTCCTGTTTTATTTTGATAGTCTGTTTTCTGTCATGTCTAGTTCTACTTCCTGTGTTTTCCCTCCTTTGTGATTGTCCTGCCCCGCCCTGATGTGCTTCACCTGTTGTCTCACCTGTTTATGATTTGCCTGTCACCTCATGTATTTAGCCTCGGTGTTCCCTTTGTCTCTTGTAAGTTTGTCTTGTGTCCTTCCCCATGTCTGGTGTTTGCTCCTTTGTGTGTTCTGTTTGCCCCTGCCGTCAGTTTTGATTTTTTGTTTCCAGTCTTTGTACTGCCGCTTTTTGTTATATTAAAATACCTCAGTTTGACCACCTTCTGCCTGCCTGCCTCCTCTCTGCGTTTGGGTCCAAATTCCCTGCTCCCACGTCACACTACCCTTTTCAAAAAGGGTAACTAAGCTTTTCAAAAAGGGTAACTACCCTTCTGAAAAAGGGTAACTACCCTTTTCAAAAAGGGTAACTACCCTTTTCAAAAAGGGTAACTAAGCTTTTCAAAAAGGGTAACTACCCTTCTGAAAAAGGGTAACTACCCTTTTCAAAACAGCAACTAATCATTAACTACCTATTTTTTGTGTACCTTATTGTAAATTGTTACCCAAATCCTTTTATTAGTACTTTTCTGTTGGTTCCTGTACATGCCGTGTTGTCAGTGTGTGAGTTTGTGTGTCTACTGTTTCTGTATGGGTGTGTTATTATGCAGCGTGTGTCCTTGCTTAACTCTTCCACTGACTAAACAGCTGATTCACTGAAGTCAGACTGCCGCGGGCTGCAGAATCCTGATCAATAATTTTCAAAATCATCATTTTGTTAACATCACACCTTTTTTTAAGCAATTTCCTTGTTTGTGTGTATGTTTTCTCATGAAAGTGTAGCTCACGTCAGAAAGAAAAGGTCACAAAAAACCTTTGAAAAAGTTTGAGAAAAACAAGAATCAAATATTGAAAGGCCATCTTATAGCTTCTTTCTCGAATATCTTTCCTCCAGAGTATTTGACATCTCCTTGCTTTCTGATCCTTCGTCCAACCTCCAAAAAACTAACCTTGAAAGACAGTGAGAAGTCAGTGTGAAGTTCTGCTAGTGTCCGCTAGAGGCTGCAGTGTTCATTACAGCCACAATATGAACTTTTGGACAGAGCAAACAACATACTGATGATTTCGCTATTTTCTGAGCAGTGCAAACCATGATTGGAACTCAATAATGGTATATCACTCTTGGGCTGGACTCACTGTCCTTACCCCTAATTTCCACCAGGCATGTCTGCGCTGCGTTTCGGGCGCGTTGTGTGCCCCACGAGCATTCGTGGCCATTCAAGTCAGTGTTTGGTAATCCACCAGCTGCGCCACGCGATTGTTCTGTAAAGTACTTGTAATTTCAATTCAATTTCAATTCAATTTCAATTCAATTTCAATTCAATTTTATTTATAGTATCAAATCATAACAAGAGTTATCTCGAGACACTTTACAGATAGAGTAGGTCTAGACCACGCTCTATAATTTACAGAGTCTGCAACTCCTCCTCCCTAACTATAAGCTTTATCAAAGAGGATGGTTTTCAGTTTGTTCTTAAATGTGGTGACGGTGTCTGCCCCCCGAACCCAGACTGGGAGCTGGTTCCACAGGAGTGGAGCCTGGTAGCTGAAGGCTCTGGCTCCCATTCTACTTTTCGAAAGTCGAGGAACCACAAGTAGCTCTGCATTCTGGGAGCGTAGTGCTCTAGTGGGACAATCAGGAACTAGGAGCTCTTCTAGATATGAAGTTGCTTGACCATTTAGAGCTTTGTATGTCAGGAGGAGGATTTTAAATTCAATCGTGGATTTTACAGGAAGCCAATGCAGAGAGGCTAATACAGGTGAAATATGATCTCTTTTCTTAGTTCTTGTCAGAACACGCGCTGCAGCGTTCTGGATCAGCTGGAGAGTCTTAAGGGACTTATTTGAGCAACCTGACAGTAGGGAATTACAATAGTCCAGCCTGGAAGTAACAAATGCATGGACTAGTTTTTCAGCATTGTTTTGAGACAGGATATTCCTAATTTTGGCAATGTTACGGAGATGAAAAAAGGCTGTTCTTGAGGTTTGTTTTAGATGGGCGTTAAAGGATACATCCTGATCAAAAATAACTCCTAACTTTTTGACAGTAGTGCTGGAGACCAAGGCAATAGCATCCAGAGTAGCTATATCTTTAGATAATGAGTTTCTGAGCCCAGCACAATAACTTCAGTTTTGTTCGAGTTTAACATCAGAAAATTGTAGGTCATCTGGGATTTTATATCTTTAATGCATGCTTGAAGTTTAGCTAACTGACTGGTTTCGTCTGGTTTGATTGACAAGTATAATTGGGTGTCATCCGCGTAACAATGAAAGTTAATTGAGTGTTTCCTAATAATATTGCCTAGAGGAAGCATATATAAGGAGAATAGAATTGGTCCCAGCACTGAGCCTTGTGGAACACCATGGCTAACTTTAACTTGGAGGATTTATCATTAACATTAACAAATTGAGATTGATCAGAGAAATACGGACTTAAACCAGCTTAGTGCGATTCCTTTAATGCCAACTAAGTATTCCAATCTCTGTAACAGGATTTTATGGTCAATAGTGTCAAATGCAGCACTAAGATGTAGTAAAACAAGTATGGAGACAAGTCCTTTGTCTGCAGCAGTTAGAAGGTCATTAGTAATTTTCACCAGTGCTGTCTCTGTGCTCTGATGCTTTCTAAATCCTGATTGAAAGTCCTCAAACTATTGCTATGTAGAAAATCACATAACTGATTAGCAACTACTTTCTCAAGGATCTTGGATAGAAAGGGAAGGTTAGATATAGGTCTATAGTTTGCTAAGACGTCAGGATCTAGGGAGGGTTTTTTCAGAAGAGGTTTTATCACAGCTACTTTAAATGACTGCGGTACATAACCTGTTAATAGAGACATATTGATCATATCTAGTAATGAAATGTCAACCACGGGTAATGCTTCTTTGAGTAGCCTCGTTGGGATTGGGTCTAAGAGACAGGTAGAGGGCTTAGCCAAGGATACCTTTATCATTAATTGATGAAGGTCTATAGGATAAAAGCGGTCTAAGCATATATCAGGTCTTGTCATTCTTTCTAGCAGTCCTGCGTTTAAAGGTGAGCCGTTAGAAGTTGAGGGCAAAAGGTGATGGATTTATCTCTAATTGTTATAATTATATCATTAAAAAAGCTCATGAAGTCATCACTACTCAGAGCTTTAGGAATAGATGGCTCACTAGAGTTGTGACTCTCTGTCAGCCTGGCTACAGTGCTGAAAAGAAACCTTGGGTTGTTCTTATTTTCTTCTATCAATGATGAGTAGTAGTCTGATCTGGCATTTCTGAGGGCCTTCCTATAGGTTTTGAGACTGTCTTGCCAGTCCAAACGAGATGTTTCCAGTTTGGTGGAATGCCATTTACTTTCAAGGTTTCCCAAGATTTGTTTCAATTTGCGAGTTTAGGAGTTATACCAAGGTGCTAGTTTCCTTTTCTTCATCATCTTCTTCCTGAGGGGGGCAACAGAGTCTAAAGTCGTCTGTAGGCAGGTCGTAGCACCGTCTACGAATATATAAATTTGGGAGGGACTAAGGTTTACATAAAGGTCCTCTGTTATATTAAGGCACAACATTGAGTTAAATGCTTTGGAATAACTTCCTTAAATTTAGCTATAGTACTGTCAGACAGGCATCTAGTGTAGAAGCTTTTGTCTAATTTTAATATAGTCAGTTTGTAAGAATATTGCGGAAATATTATTACAATAAGTACTACAATATATTACAATAAGTGCTTCGTCTGATTTTAGTACGACCCATGATAAAAACTGAGAATTCCGATAAAAATTCAGAATACGGACCTGGAGCCCGGTAAATAACGAGTATAATTGGCTGTAATGTTTTCCATTTTGGATGTTGAAGATTAAGAACAAGGCTTTCAAACGAATTTAGTTTAGGTTTAGGATTAACAGGTTTGAATCAAAGATGGCTGCAACTCCTCCTCCTTGGCCTGAGCCTCTAGGAATTGGAGTATTAATATGACTGGGAGGAGTGGCTTCATTTAGACTGACATATTCTTCATGGCCCAGCCAGGTTTCAGTAAGACAGAGTAAATCAATTTGATTATCTGATATCAAATCGTTTACCAATACTGCTTTAGAAGACAGAGATCTAATATTTAATAGTCCTATAATAATATCTAATTTTCCTATTTTGTTCTATTGTTGCAGTGGTTGTTTTAATTCCAATTAGGTTGTTAAATATAACCCCTCTTTTGTTTACTTTTGATTTAACCGATCTGAGTCGGGGGAAAGACACCGTGGTTATTAGACTATGAGTGGGTGACTGCTTCAACGGAAGCACAGAGGGACGCGTAGTACTGCACCTCTGATTACTAATATCAAACTTGGGTTGTCATGGTTTATGACCGATAATAGACTCTGTCAGGTTTTTTGATATGAGAGTGGCTCCGTCCCAGGTGGGATGAATGCCGTCTCTCTTAATCAGACCAGGCTTTCCCCAGAACACCACCCAGTTATTCACATAGCCCACATCATTAGCTGGGCAAGAAAGAGGTCGCAAGCAGCTGCAAGAAGCGGTGCTGCAGGAGGACACAGACCTGAACTTTCATGTATGCGCAATTTTGTGAAACACAGGCCGACAGAAACAAATGTTGAGGTAAGCAGAACATGTTTGTTTTCATTATTCTTGGTTCAATCAGCTGGTGTCTGTCTTTCCATCTGGTGTCTGTCGCGCTGGTTATAATTCAATCAGCTGGTGTTAAATCTGCATTATTTTGCTCCTGCCTGAATTACTTTTCTAAAGCCTAAAGTTTGAATAGCCTAACGTTTAATTAAGGTTTGTTAAACCTTGTTTTTACATCAATCCAGACGTGCAGCCCAGCGGCCGAGGCTTCACAGCTGTGTGGCCCAGCATCTCTGACACTGTGTGGTCCATCAGAGTCGAAAGCCTGCGCCACAGATTCCACCGAATCAATGAGGTCTTCCTCACTGTGCCGATCGACCCCACCACCCCCTCACCATCCCAGTTTCCCCCATCACCCATGCTGTTCCGACAGCGGTGGCATCCACATCATCTCTCTGTGTGTACCCCAAGAAGGAGGAAGAGACGGATGGCACACGACGACTCTGTGGTGGCAGCACATCTGGCACAGCTCACGGAGCACAGGGAGAAGATGTGGACTGAATTCAAGGAGATCCCAGGAGAGGTGTTTTCAGCTTGCGACGTCTCCTACAGGGGGCTTTTTCAAAGTCCTTGCGGACATGATGGAGAATGTCGATCCACAGGTGCGCGGCTGAAGCAGAAACTGTACCAGATGATGTCTGAGCACACCCAGTAGCACCCGCGATGAATGTCACATTTTAAATGCACATTTTAATGCACCTTATTGCTAAGGCTATACGTTTTATAGTCCTATCATTTAGCACATATTATAAGCTTTTTTTCTTTATATTTTCTACTTTATTGTGTATATTTTAAAGTCATTATATTATGTTATAGGCGTTATTGTTTATCTTTTCGTTAACAAATCATGGTTTTACATAAGCGCTGTCTGCTCTTTTTGTGGTCAAAGACGAGTGAAATGACGTGGCTGAAAAGATAGCGTGACATAATGCTCAAAAAGGCATTAAGTTATAAAAACAGATCATTATTAAGGTATTAAGCTAGATACTTACAGTCATACACTCTTACAGATATGCCATACACTCTGAAATGTTGATGGCTGACCTGGGTACAGGTGCTCAGGTGTGCCAGTGGTGTAGAATAATAGACAGCCAGGTGCACATGAAGACACTATTCATATGATAACTGTTGCCATACACTCTGGAATGTTGATGGCTGACCTGGATACAGGTGCTAATACTGTATAATGAGAGACATCCTGGTGCACTGGAGGATACTATTCATATGATAACTGAAAAATATAGGCCACAGTATTACACACAACACAAGATTGGATCAGTTCAGGCAACCTCTGCGGATGAGTTTCCTGCCGGGGAACAAGTCCTTGCTGGGTCTGAAAGAATCTCTTGAGGTCCTCCCTCACTGCACTTGCAGCACGGGATGCACGTGCAGTAGACATTCTGGCTACAGCTCTCAGGTTAGTGTCCTCTGCAACAACCCTCCTCCATTCACCTGGCTGAAGTTCACCTGATGGTGACGTGGAACGTAGTTTGGCGGGATGTATCTGCAAGTTGGAGTCTGCGCAGCATCTGTGTGTGTGAGCATGTTGTGAAGAGCAACACATGCCTTCACAACATCCACAACTTTGTCTGGGGTGAACTCTTTCTTTCAGAACTTTTCTGGAAAATCCTGCTGCGTGCAGCCAAGATGCCAAAGCTGTTCTCAATGACCCTGCGGGCCCTTGAGTGGCGGTACATGTAGATTTTCCTTGCATCATCCAGATTGACACCTGCAATAGTTGAAAATAATGATTTTTCAATGACAGTGAACTGAACCCAAATATCAATTTAAATCAATGAAATGAATATTAAATGGAAACATTATGTTTCAGTTAATTACCTGGATATGGCCAGCTCACATTTAGGGGGAAAGCAGCATCTCACAGGAACACATGGGGCAGGTTGTGGCAGTTGAAGGGTGTTCTGCAAAAGACCAGCGCCAAACTTACTGCTTTGGAAACCCCCCCACTCTCGCAGCCGAAAGCAGCAATATCCACTATGTTGAAACGATATCTTACGGTGGCCGGGAAGTGCAATGCAACATTACAAAGAATGAAACACTTTTACAAAGCTCGAGACAAATTTACGTTTTGGAAAACAAATTAACATTTTGGAAAACAAAATAACATTTTAGAAAACAAATTTACATTTTGGAAAACAAAATAACATTTTAGAAAACAAATTTACATTTTAGAAAACAAATTTACATTTTAGAAAACAAATTTACATTTTGGAAAACAAAATAACATTTTAGAAAACCAATTTACATTTTCGAAAACAAATTTACAAGATGCAAAACACTTTTACCAGTCCCGAAACAAATTTACAAATGACAGATTCTTTACGGAAAGGGAATGTACCACATACCGGAAGTGATGAGATGTTGTTGGTGAGCGCAGTCAATTTGTGTTGTTGTGAGTATATGGAGTGAATAAAGTTTATGGTGACTTTACTGGTCGGTGTTTGGAGTTTTTAAAGGACGCGGACCTGACGGAAACATTGGAAAAACAGTGAACGTATCGACAGCCGCGGCCGGATCGAAGCTACAGCGGGGGGGGCAGCTGAGTCCGTCTGCAGCTGCAGGACCTGGAGCTCACTGCCCATTCCTGGGAGCCAAAACCGACACCACGCAGCTGGAGACCCGGGCCGTATTGCTGGGCCCGCTGGAGGGAAGGGATCCCCGGGAGAATCAGATCCAGGACTGAGCGGAGCGGACTGTCACAACCTGCTGAAGTTTAAATCACAGGTTTCCTAAAGGGAGTCTGGCGGGACTCGGACTGTGGATGACGAAACATGACTTTAAGTCTCGTTAAATAAATAAATACATGCAGAAATAAATAAATTGTTAGTGGGGGAGTGAGCCTAGACATTTCAGTCTGTTTAAACTTCACTTTGAAGCAGATCCCCTTAGTTCAGAAGGGTGAAGTTTCCGTTTGTACTCATATCTGTGAACTGATTATAATAAATATTCTTTGTATTAACACATTAATTAGTCTCTTTGTCTTTTTGTTTAAAAAAACTAGAACATCACATGATATTTTGACGATTTATAGTGATTTTATTTCCGTTAGACCTTTGCCTACATTGACGCTGATGCATTAAAGACGGCCCATAGACAGTATATAAGGCAGTGCCTCCCCTGTTCCAAGATGGCGGCTCTATTGACGCATTCGATCCATGCATAGACAGTATATAATGGACCAATAGACCCCGTTGCTCTGGACGGAGACCAGTGAAGGATATTAGAAGCACTTTTCCGGTGATGGCCAGCTTTACTGCGCAGCCTCCAACTGAGAGAATGTGACGTGAGCAACGTGTCTGAAAGTTGTAAGTGTTCTGGTAGCTGTGCTGAGAGAAATCTCAATCATTCCCAATCTTACAGAGACGGAGAGTGTAGGTATATGTAAGGAGATAACATGGGCACAGGCTAATTATTGCTAACTAACATGCTAGTTAACATTAGTAATTAAACCTAAACAGCTCATGTAAGTCAAAACTGCCTGTGAGCTTCTCCTGTACTATACGGTAATTCCTCTACTATGCGACAGTAAGTCACTTGGTTATGACACAATCGTTAGCTTATTTTTACAAAAACGTCTTCTACGGAGCCATAACATGAGGTACAAGGTAATGGAGCCTTTTATACATTGTCGTGTTTCTTTGGAACTAAACAACGGACAAATAGAGTCTTTAAACATTTCTGATGTAAAGTTATTCGCAGTCAAGTGACGTAAAAAACAAATGGCGGTCAGCGGAATGCTAACAGGAGGTGATGACCTGTTAGCAACAAAATGCCGCCATAGATGGCTCGAGTTCTGAAGCGAAGCTTACCCCCTTGGATCCATGTCCATAACTGCCGTAGTCAAGGCGACATGTATACAACACCTCATCACTTCCGGTATGTGGTACATTCCCTTTCCGTGAAGAATCTGTCATTTGTAAATTTGTTTCAGGACTGGTAAAAGTGTTTTGCATCTTGTTAATTTGTTTTCTAAAATGTTATTTTGTTTTCCAAAATGTTATTTTGTTTTCTAAAATGTTATTTTGTTTTCCAAAATGTTATTTTGTTTTCCAAAATGTTATTTTGTTTTCCAAAATGTAAATTTGTTTTCTAAAATGTAAATTTGTTTTCTAAAATGTTATTTTGTTTTCCAAAATGTAAATTTGTTTTCTAAAATGTTATTTTGTTTTCCAAAATGTTAATTTGTTTTCTAAAATATAAATTTGTTTTCCAAAATGTAAATTTGTCTCGAGCTTTGTAAAAGTGTTTAATTCTTTGTAATGTTGCATTGCACTTCACGGCCACCGTAATATCTTGCATCACACACAGCCATAAGCACGATGGAATTTGCACCTTTGTAGTTAAAGTAGTCACTTCCAGCGTTCGCTGGGGCTTTGATTGTGACATGCTTTCCATTGATGCACCCAACAACAATTGGGAAAATTCCACATTCTTCAAAAGTCTTGAGAAATCTCTTTCCATTCAGCCCCTTTAGGAAATGGTACGAAGTCATCTCTCAACCCCCGCCAGATTGCCGCACACACTTCAGAAACTATGCAGGAGACAGTTGTCGTCCGAAGTTTGTAAGTAATAGCAACTGCATTCTGACTGGTACCGGATTCCAGGACTCTCAGAGTGACTGCAAGTCTCTCTTGTAAACTTACTGGGTTAAGATGAGTTCTTTTATGATGAATGAAAGGCTTGATGCAACGAAGTAGGTCATCCAATTGTGGTGCAGACATTCTGAAGTATTCAAAGTGCTTCTCTTCGTCTGTCATCCTCAGTTGTTTCACAAGGATATTTAATTCACCATAATTATGTCTGGCGTTATTTCTTCGCAAGCAGGCTCAAAAGCAGCTGTTCTTCTTCATTCATTGACTCCGATATCATCTTAGCCACTGTTGACACTGACGTCAGTGCTGCTGCCAGTTCTGCCATTGTTTACCTTTTTCTTCTTCTTCTAGTCCAAAGAACCTCTGTTCAGGAGAAGACTACAACTAGGTGCAACCACCACGCGCAAGTATAAATAGTTAGGGCACTCCCATGACGTCACACTGTTGTGCGATAGGTCGGGAATGGCGAGTATACCACTCACTTTTGACGCAAGGACGGGAGGCAAGTGGAGGAGCCAGGGATGCAATTTAAGAACCTGGGATGCAGCCTTGGTTCAGTGGCATAGGGCGATCTGTACATCTAAACAGCGAGCTGTTTTTCAGCATTCATTGTGTTTCCAATGCAATTTACAGGCAGTGTTGTGACCAAGTCATCTTTGCATCAGCAACGTTAATAAATTTCATGTTAGTTTAACTTGGAAATGCAAGTTCCCTTGCTGCCTTGAAAATCGAAGTTCACTCAACTTGAAGACTGCCGTTGTTTCAACTTAGAAATTAAAGTTAATGATGTTGATGTAACTACAGTGTTCTAGTTTTGTTAAAGTTGTTCTTTTAGTTGATTGAACTTTGTATTACTTGGTTTAACTTCATACTTTAAGTTTAAACAAATAATTTATTTTCTTTAATAATGCAAGAAACCTTCCTTGCCTAGTATAACAGACAAACCTTTCAGCTTTATTTCAACTCACAGTTTCAAGTTATAACAACATAACCACATTTATAGCAGAGATACCATGGGTGCTTGAGTAGGGCCACCCCAGGGCCCCCATGCGAAATAGGGGCCTCTCGGACGCTGGTTGCCGGCTGGCTGCCCGCGGACGGACGCTGGCTGCCCGCGAACGGACGCTGCCTGCCCGCGGACGGACGCTGGCTGCCCGCGAACGGACGCTGGCTGCCTGCCCGCGGACGGACGCTGGCTGCCGGCTGCCTGCCCGCGGACGAACGCTGGCTGCCCGCGAACGGACGCTGGCTGCCTGCCCGCGGACGGGACGCTGGCTGCCCGCGGACGGACGCTGGCTGCCCGCGAACGGACGCTGGCTGCCTGCCCGCGGACGGACGCTGGCTGCCCGCGGACGGACGCTGGCTGCCCGCGAACGGACGCTGGCTGCCCGCGGACGGACGCTGGCTGCCGGCTGGCTGCCCGCGGACGGACGCTGGCTGCCAGCTGCCTGCCCGCGGACGGACACTGCCTGCCGGCCGGTGGTCTACATAATTTCCCGGTAGATGTTTTGTTTCCACTCCGCCGCTGGGTTAAGGAAAGGATAACGGGAAAGCAAACGTAATTAGCGGGAAACGAGCCCATGTCTCTGAGGGATGCCAACAACAGACGGTTGGGTTAAGAAAAACAACAACGGGAAAAGCAAACTTCACACGCGGGAAAAGATCTCCGGTCAGTTTGAAAGTCCTGCGTTTTAGAGAAATGGCTCTGCCAATTGCTATTTGGCAAGTGGGCGGAGTCAAACGTTTAGCTCCACCCACATTGAGCCACTCCTCGATCTGCGTACTGCAGTCAGGGCTTACTCAATGAACCAGTTGCAGTCCTGACTGCAATTGGTTGATAACTTAACTTACATACCTTAGTTCAATCAACACATACATTTTTTTAAATAGTCAATCCAACGAATAAATGCAAGTTTAACTTTCAAAAACTCATGAAGTTGAGTTCAAAATCCACAACTTGTATAAGCTTGTTCAGTTAAAAATAAGAAATAAGTGGACATAACTAAATGGGTCTGTAATATTTTACAGTGTACAGGAGCTTTCTACTCGGACGTTATTGTAAACAAACATTGTGATTAGGTCTACTGTCAGTGATACAAGTCAGTATGTAAATTGCTGTACTTGATCCCATTAAAGGGTCAACTATAGACCTTTCCGTTCATCTTATTATTTAAGTTGGTGCTGGGGCTTGCACTATTGCAAAGGGCATTCAAATCTAAAGAGTTCATCCTCTGGGGAGCAGGACTAGGGTCAGTACATTTCATTACATTCTGACCATAGTTGCAGAGATAGCCCACTGTACTAACCAGCAGACAGACCAACATCACCTTCACATTTCAATTTATCCAAACTGTTATCTTATGTAATATTTTGATCAATCTGAATTACACTGGTTTGCATCCTCAGAATGGGCCTCATGTCCTGGAACGCTGACAACAGTAACAACATTAATATCACATTTTAGCCACCAAGCTGGCTGTTGGATGATTCATTCAGTTCATTTAATAACAAAAAAAATCCATTTGTGTTTGTCAGCTGAACAATACGACAGCACCACTGTTTCCTTCTGTCTCCTCCGTGATGTTAGATTTCAGTGAGAGAATTCGGGCCATTTGGGGATAGAACAATGGTCGATCAATTGATTCTGTCTGGCTGTAGGACTTTTCAGCTGAAACACAGGTGAAAGCAGCTAAAGTGGTGCAGTGTGTGTGTAAGTATTTGAGAAAAACATTGCCAAGAACCAGAGGTGTCAAGTAGCGAAGTACAAATACTTTGTTACCTTAAGTAGAAATTTTGGGTATCTATACTTTACTGGAGTAATTATTTTACATCAGGCTTTTTATTTCTACTCCTTACATTTTCACGCAAGTATCTGTACTTTCTACTCCTTACATTTTAAAAATAGCCTCGTTACTCCTATTTCAGTTCGGCTTGTTTTCATTCCGGCTTGTCATTGTTAAAAAAAAACACACAAAAAAAAACCCTATCCAGATAAATCTGGCCATCCGGAGAGAGTGGATTTGATTGTGGTTGGATGAGAAGTATAAACATATACCATTCCTATTGGTTTGTACACGATCCATCGCACCTGCGCAGACCCGGTGCTAATACGACTCCGGTGCCTTAACAACCGTTATCTACCGGACCGAATAGCAACGCGGATTTCGGTGCCTTATTTAGGTGCCACTTAAATGCCTGCGCTTCTCTCTGATGCTCCAAAAACGGACGTTAGAGGGAACTGAAACATCACTGCACGGGACGCTAGTTAACACTACACTCGACAGCAGGTAACGTTAGCCTACCGTTAGCTAGCAGCTGGAGTAATCACGGTTAAAATGCTGACAGCTAAACGGTGTAAAAGTGTGTCTGTGTTTCACCGTAGAGGATTCTAACACTAGACTGTAGCTGCCATTTTTTCAGCCTGAAATAAGTTATTGTTATTAGTTATTGTTATTACATTTTTAATAAATCATTTACTTTTGACCCTGTGGCCTTAGCAATACACAAGCCGTTCTTTAATGTCGCCTTGTGCTCCTTTTTTTTTATATATATATTAAATATATTTTTTGAACATACAGAACAGACAAATACAACTGAACAAGGTGCTTCCTTTTTTTTGTGGAGGTGGGGTAGTGCACTATAGGCTGGGGGCTAAGCTTTTGTCCTTAATGGCATTTTTTCCCCCTTACATAACTTGTGCTTTTATACTTTAAGTAGGGTGACCAAATGTCCTCTTTTGCCCGGACATGTCTACTTTTTACATACTGTCCGGGTTTTTTTTTATAAATTCATGAAAATGTCTGGTTTTCACTGTTTTTCATGGGACCATTAAGCATGTACTTAAATTAACTGGCGCTTTGCACACAATACTATGGTGCTTTGTTGTGTGACGTAACTCCCGAGAGGCTGCCTTGTGGGCGGCTCTGTGACGCGCACATACACAGGGACCAGGGCAGACAGGGACCAGAGCAGACAGGGACCAGAGCAGACAGGGACCAGGGCAGACAGGGACCAGAGCAGACAGGGACCAGAGCAGACAGGGACCAGAGCAGACAGGGACCAGAGTAGACAGGGACCAGAGCAGACAGGGACCAGAGCAGACAGGGACCAGAGCAGACAGGGACCAGAGCAGACAGCAGACAGGGACCAGAGCAGACAGGGACCAGGGCAGACAGGGACCAGAGCAGACAGGGACCGGAGCAGACAGGGACCAGAGCAGACAGGGACAAGAGCAGACAGGGACCAGAGCAGACAGGGACCAGAGCAGACAGCAGACAGGGACCAGAGCAGACAGCAGACAGGGACCAGAGCAGACAGGGACCAGAGCAGACAGCAGACAGGGACCAGAGCAGACAGGGACCAGAGCAGACAGCGGAGCAGCATTGCACACAAAATGCAGAAACGTTTCCTGCTAAAGATTTCCCACCGTGGTCAGAGAACACAGGGGAGACACGTTGTTTCTCTCACTAGTACTAGAGTCGTACTCGCTCGCCGTCACTACTCACTCTGAAGATAATCACCATCACTCTCTCACTTCTCCCTCGCTCTATTATATCACGCACTCCACCCACACACACGCCGGCTCGACGCACACACCAGCGCACAAGTTGATACTTGTGCGCTAAGTAGGCTACGGCAATAGCTCTGCGTGGAGCCTCCACAGAGCCATAAAACAAGACTCACAGTTGAACTGCAAAAAAATTGTCCCACGTACCGTCCAGGTCGGGACCAGACAAGTGGGAGGCGGAGTCCACCTTGTGCAAAGCTGGCACATATGTTTCAGTGTCTTTATTATTTATCAATAAGATAAATAATAAAGACACTGAAACATATGTGCCAGCTTTGAAAAGGTATTAAGAGATATTTTGTTGAAGCTGGATCTTCTAACACCGAAGAGGTCATATTTAGAACATTATTTCATATTATTTATTTATTTTAAAAGAGAGCTGTTATTTTGTTACAGGTTGTTACAGATTATATTTTATTACAGAAGTAATTTTTGCACAACTGAGGCATAATAAAGCATGTGCATTAACCTCTGAGAAGCCTGTCTGAACTTGTGTCTCGAGGCTGGGCCGAGTGTCCTCTTTTTTGGAAATCAAAATATGGTCACCCTACTTTAAGTAGTTTTGAAACCAGTACTTTTACACTTTTACTTGAGTAAAAAGCTTGAGTTGATACTTCAACTTCTACAGAAGTCTTTTCAAACCCTAGTATCTATACTTCTACTTGAGTAATGAATGTGAATACTTTTGACACCTCTGCCAAGGACAACACAGGATCCTACTTAAATACATATTTATTTTGCCTTAAAATGGTACTACTTAGGAAATGTCCATATATTTTGTTGATAAATGTGTACGTTTATGAACAAATATTTTCTTTCTTTTTCCTCTAACCTGCATTTTCAACCCATTCTTACTAACAACTGGTCAAATGCTGACGCTTGGTCAGTGGCTCTCAGCGTTGGATAGCGACGCAAAAATCCCCCTTTACCGTCTGTATGGGACGCACCGGGCAGAGCAGCAGCTCGACCCCGGCACTCTATGATGACGTAGTATTAAGAACGACAAGTGTAGCAACCGAAAATCTGTGTAAGGGGGTTGGATGGGGTGGTGGATGGGTCAAACAACACAGGACTTCAACACAGGAGACCGGAGTTAGTGTCCCGTTCTTGTCCCGCGTGTCACTGAAACGTACATTTTATAACCCCACCCACCATCTTTTCCTAAAGCTAAGTGTCCCATTCTTGTGCTGCATGTCAGAGAAACGTCCCGACCCAGAGAGTGTGAAAAACTACTATACTGTTTTGGCTTTGCTTAATCTTCAATTTCAGTGTAATGTTTTAGTTTATTTTTATAAATTCTTATTTGATGTAGGCCTGTTAGGTTTATGGGGTCATAGTGTTTTGCTATGGTTCTGCCTGTGATGTGGGGGGTAGATCAGCTGCTCACCAGCTTAATTAAGGAGAGTGCATGCAGGTGGGCCTGATTATGTCCTGAGGGGATGGGCACTCCTAAGGTTTAGAACAATAGGTAAGATAGCAGTTACTGACATTTTTTTATAATATCTGGGGTGCCTGTTGTTGTGGGTGCACATATATGTGTAAATAGTAATGTCAGCAGTAACTGATCTATCTAGTTGTATTGGTATTTTCAGGAACAAAGCCTTAATGTTGCTTTCTCAGGTTAGCTCACCCTTATAATCCCCTGTGCAGGTGGTATGGTCCAATTAGGTGAGGCTGAGTTAAAAGAGCTTCAGGAGAAGGGGAAGATAGAGAGGGCTTGGCAGCTTGCTGTGAGGTTGCTGGTGTGTTTGTTTTGATGTTAGTTTTTCTCAGTTTAACTTAGTTTTTGTATCTATCTGGGTTCAGTTTGTGCCCTGTGTTTGACTGTTTCTGGTTGTTTTGTCAATGAATGCACCGGGTTTTTGCACTTCCCGTCCGATGGTTTGACGAAGAGTCCCGACCAAGTGCGTCCAAATATGACGCCACAGGGCTAGACACGAGTCCCGAGAGCGTCAAATAGTGATGCCAAACGAGTCTCAAAGGAGATGTTTTGCGTCAATAACAAATGCCAAAAGCACCTGACCAAGTGTTGCTTTTTGACGTGATGGGAGTGACAATGTGTTGGATATTTTGCAATTTAGAACGAGAAGCAGTGAGTTCATCCTGAGCCAGTCTAGTCATATTCTTTTTTTTTTTGTTTAGTTTGTCCTTACAAAAACAGTTTTTCTTTTATTAAACCCAGCAGGCTTTTTTGTGCCACCCACTCTCTCTACAGGTTTTGTTTTTCTTGTTTTTCCTGTTAAGTGTTAGTTCCTTTTCTTCCGCTCCATTTTTTTCGTGTAAATAAAGTAAACATGAAGCCCTCAACTTTCTTTTCTATCTACCACCAGGGACACAGTGCAGCTGAAATCCCAGAGCCTCTTTTACAGTGATTCTAATGAGTTAGAAGTTTAGGGGTTTGAATGTTTTTTGATGCTAATTTGAACAGAAGTTACCAAAGTTTGCATTTCTTTTTTCTTTTTTCTTTTATAAAATGTTAAGTTTTTGTCATCTTGTGTTTTGACATTGCATTTACTTTAGGGTTTGTAAAGTAATTGCCTAACGGTGAAATTAATAAGAATACAAGTCGAATAATATTAAGTGTGCACCTTTTTTCTGGGACTGAGGAGAAAAATGATTTCTCTGTTGGAGGTCACGGGTTCATAATGAGGCGTGAAACTAGTTAAAATTCATTTTCCCCGGGCGTTAAGTGACGGCCACCGTGGTAATGGATTGTGATTGGTCCTGCAGATGCTCTCAGGCTGACATGTGAAAGTCAAGACTGCAACTGTTTAAAGAGAGACCACCATGGTGCCTGAATTAGATCAAAAAAAGGTGCCAGTACTCTAATTCGGCAGTTGCATGACATGATCATCGCATGTGTTATGGATATATTTATACGCATATCACTTCACATATATTTTTTAATGCATTTCATTATATACATACATTCAGGACTTTTAAGTGTGGTTTTCCAAAGCTAGCCACGCAGCATTTTTCACTAGCAACTATTTTGTGGGAAATTACTTTTTATTTGATCAAAGTTGACTGTAGTGTGATACAATTTACTTAAAGAACTAGATTTACAACCCCTTTTTAATGTTTTAAATGACCATCAAAATCAAGTCTATGTAAATTGTAGGCTATAAAACTTCAGTGATGAAATACTCAGCTGTGATAAGGTTGTGTGTAAAGCTCCTTCTTGTATGAAAACATGCAACTGTAAAAGTAGCTTATTATTGCATAAGTGGTGCAGGGGTGAAGAAGATTCATTGAAAGTAGTTTGGAGCATGCTCGCCTGTCAGTCTAGCCTCAGCAGCTGGCCCACGGTGACCGGATGCAGCATGCACAGAGCAAAAGTCTGTTGTCCTGCTACGTGCAATTTCAACTTCTTTTACAAACTTTTTGTCAAAATGTTTCTCTGCAATAGACGCAATCGTTGCCTATGCTGCACCCGCCCTATGCGCGCCGCAGCTTGCTGGTCTGGTGTGCAGAATTTGGGGTCTGCCGGGGCAGATGGGTCACCATGCTTCGGCCGTGTGCTCCTGTGTCGGGCGGTGGTACAGGGGTATAGTAGCCTACTCCAGCGACCAGGGTTACAATATGTTTATGTTAACAATGACTTTTTCAGTGCTGTTAGTGCGTTCCAATTGTACTCAGAACTCGGAAGGAAAATTTTAGGCATCCAGTATCTTAGACAACCATAACACAACAAATAATAAACATATATTTCAAATACATAAAAATCACTCACAGAAAATTAAAGAGTTAACAATTTGTGAAGTGATTACAAAGGTCTGGTATGGACTGACCAAGTGATGCAATGACCATGATAATATGCTATGGTATAGTGTGTGCACTGGTGGTAGTGCAAAAGTGAACAGTGCAATCGCTTATTATGAAATATTAACTATGAAAAGACAAGACTGTAAACATAACAGAATTGCTTGACAACCAAGAAAATAAATAATATACTTTAAGAACAATATAGGGAATAAATTATAAGATGTAGATGTTATGACCACATTCCAGATTGTGTAGGAGGGCTAATATAACCTAAAAGACAGTCAGGTGTACAGAAGACAAAGTGATATAATGGTAGGGGCTGAGAGAGACAGTACTGAAGAGTTGGATGGCCCTGGGAAAAAAAGGACCTGTCTGTTGAGCATGACAGTGACAGAAGTCTGCCACTGAATATGCTCCTCTGTTTGATGAACGTGCTGTGTAGTGGTTGGCGGTCATTGTCCATGATCGCCAGCATCCTGCTCATGGTCCGTTTCTCTGCAGTTGCTGTGAGCGACTCCAGCTCACTGCCAACAACAGAGCCAGCTTTCCTTACCAGCCTGTTCAGTCGCCCAGCGTCTCTCTTCTTAATGCTGCCTCCCCAGCACACCACAGCATCAAACAGGACACTGGCAATGCCTGAGTGGTAGAACATCTAGAGGAGCTTACTGCAGACAGTGAATGACTGCAGCCTCCTCAGGAAGTAAAGCCAACTCGGCCCTTTCCGATACAGTGCATTCATGTTGGCTGACCAGTCCAGTTTGTTGTCCATGTGTACTTATATGTGCTGACCACCTCCACATTGACCCCTTCAATGGAGAATGGTGGTGGTCAATGTGGAGGTGGTCAGCACATATAAGTACCTGGGGGTACTACTTTTCTCAGCTTTAAGCTAGCTATTTGTTTACACAGGTATTATTTGTTAGGCAGGTGTTAAAGGGTCTGTACCTGTACGCAATCAGATGTAAGGGTACTGATGTGGACAAAAGTCAGAAGTGCCGGTACTCAGCACTGGTGAGTACGAGCAAACGAACTACTGAACATCCTTCAAAGAGCCAAACCTCTCTGGTTCATAAAGTCTTGTAAAACTAACTTTTTGTTCTCAGCAGCTTGTCAAATACTGTGCATCAATTCAGCAAAACAATTTGAACATTGACAACTTCTCAGTCCCTGCCCCCCTTTCCACCAAAGCCCAAAACAGTCTCCTAAGCCCCTCCCCCCACAAGGGAGAATGAATGCATGAGCAGTGACTGACACGCAGTTAGTTAGTTTTATAAGTCTTACCTACGGCACCTTTTTAAGGTATGCATAGGGTCAGACAGTTGGTTATGGTTAGGGAATGATTGTGGTTATTATGGTTAATGAAAAGAAGAACCTCAATTGGGACATGAACTCTGCTGCATGAAAAGTCTAACACTACCAACCACTTCCTGCGTTGGCACTGAACATTGGCACTGGACATAAATCCTCTTGATAATTGAGGGGTGACATGTATTCGTCCAATAAGGATGTACTTCTAAGGAAATTGGGCTGGGGAGGCAGCCCTGGTGCTCATCTGGGCACATCCACTGCCTTCATTACCGCAACTTCTTCTTCGCTGGAGGCCCTGTCTGCTACGAAACCTCCGCAGCAAGTTCACTGTGCTGCTGCCCATCTGGTATCTGGTTTTCCCGCACCACTTCCATTTACTGGCTCCTTGTTGCAGCTCACATCAAGTTCACAATTCTGGTGCTAGCCCACAGGGAAACGAAGGGCACCACTTCTCCCAAACCCTAACCCTACACGCAGGGGAAACCCTGGTGACAATCATCACAACTACAAGGTCCCCATATTGAATCGAGCCAAGGACATTTATTTTATATCGTTCTCTCTCTCTCTCTCTCTCTCTCTCGCCTCATAAGTAGTTGTTTTTCTTGTTGTTGTGTCACCAAAATGCACTGCTTTTGTTTTCATTTGACATCTATGTGCTTAGCTCAGTGAAACACGACAAACACACACACACACAAACAGTTTATGTCCCATTGTTTTGCCGATATAATTGTGATGCAGTTTCAATTTAAAACAAAAACAGGCGAACTGGATGAATAATTAATTTACTGTGTGTGTGTGTGTGTGTGTGTGTGTGTGTGTGTGTGTGTGTGTGTGTGTGTGTGTGTGTGTGCGCGCGCACGCATGCATGTGTGTGTGTGTGTGTTAATCCCTTCAGTTTTGCTGCTGATTTCCTTCGTCAAGCGTGAGAGAGTAATTAATCAGATCTGAAATGAGATTCTGGAATTAAAACCTTTGTGTGTGTGTGTGTGTGTGTGTGTGTGTGTGTGTGTGTGTGTGTCTCCAGTTTAGCCCTAATGAATTCTGACAGGCAAATTATATCAGCTTCCTCCTCATCATCATTTCTCTGCTCTTTCTCCTCTGTCTTTTCTCCACGCTATCCTCTTTTCTCTTTCTTTCCTTCCTGTATCTTTGTCTTTCTCTATTATTTGCATTTTTATGACAAACAGACTGTATGAAAGGCCTGAAACATTCATTCATCTGGTTTTATTTGCTGTCAATGTTACATTTAAGGTTTAGATAGGAGCAGGAATTTATTTATTAATCGTTGTTCACCTATTTCCCACTGTTTCTATGAAATGCAGTCAAATATGTAATATGACAGGAAGTGATTATATTGTACATATGACATGGCTGGTGTGATGGATCCCTGACCTCATCACAGATACCTTCAGTTTATTATAAAACATAAGTAGCTCCTCAGCCTTATGCCCTGTGGTATCAGCTATGACACACACACACACACAGCATTACCTCCCGTTAGATCAGTGTATTGAGCTGTGAAATTATGTTTGCTGATCATTTATGTGTCACACCAACATGAAAATAGCAGCGTCTTCATCGCAACAACTGAAAATAATACAACACAACAAAGATTAAACAATCTTCTTCCCCACCTTACTACATTATTATGACCCACCCAGACCTCTCAGGTCGTCTGGGACAGGTCTACTTGTTGTCCCCAGAGTCAGAACTAAACAGGGGGAAGCAGCGTTCAGTTTTTATGCTCCACATCTTTGGAACAAACTCCCAGAAACCTGTAGGTCCGCTGCAACTCTCAGTTCTTTTAAATCTAAGCTAAAGACCTATCTTTTTGATGTTGCTTTTCTTTAAATAATCAATTTTATTAACTTTAATTTCTTATACTGCACTGTACCTTTTATTCTTATACTGCACTATCAATTTTATTCTTGTTTTAATTTGTTTATTAATGTTTTAAAATTGTTTTTAATTGTTTTCTAACTGCTCTTTAATGTTTTATGTAAAGCACTTTGAATTGCCCTGTTGCTGAAATGTGCTATGCTAATAAAGCTGCCTTGCCTTGCCTTGCCTTGCCTTACATCTACACATGTGGTTGATGTGTAAAACAGTCTGTCATTCTGGATGTCGTAAGTTTGCCCCAGGCCCACCAGAACACACCACACAAATGAACTGAAATACAAGATTTTAGTCCCACTGACCTGGGCTGACAGGACTGCCCCGCTAACGCTGCAACACCTTTGACCCAAACTGCTCCACCAGAGAATCATGGTGCTGTTTGAGGTTCCTGGTAAGTGCCGATGGGACTTGTTGGTCCTATGTACTTGACTTGGGACTTGACTCAGACTTGTTAGTCTTTGCTGGGGACTTGAATTGGGAAGGACGTTTTTTTAACTTGGGACTTGTCGGTCGTTACTTGGGACTTGGCTCGGGGCTTGTAGTCTTAAAGCTATACTGCATAGTTTCGGTCTCCCCCATGAGGAATTCTAAGTAAAAAACAACAACAAAACAACAAAGAAAACTGTCGGCGCATCCACAGGACACAAGCCTTCCGTGATCGCCCACCACTCCCGCCCCTCCTCCAAGCAGTTGCTAGTAGCCAAGGAGGACACGGAGGATTAAAAAACTTGATGGACTCTTCAGAAGAGGTCATTATCTTCACTCGAGTTTCTGCGCGGGAAAGTCACCGGACGCCACAATCTTCTGAACATAGCCATACTGAGAAATCCAGAGAGAGTTGTGTGGAGCTAAAAGTCTTAATTAGCTTTGTAGCAACTCATTTGGCAATGGCTTGAATGTAACGGACATTCATTAATATTAAAAAAACTTACGCACTCAAGCTTTAACTTGGGACTTGGCTCTGGACTTGTGTGTCTTAACATGGGAGTTGGGAGCTATATACTGTAGTTGCTGTGCTTCAAACCGTTCCCTATCACGGAAGTAGTGCACTATATAGTGATTTCGCCATTCTGTAGTGGCGTTCGAATTCTCCACAGTTAATTTCATACACTATATATGCTGCGTTGCAGGCAACCCGTAACCTGTGTTTTCACAACCTTCTACACGTGAAAGTGCTCTGGAACGTCAGTCAAACCCGTAACTTACTACCCATGAACTCCTACCAGATCGTTGTACTCCCAGTTACAGTTTTTGACATCACACACAAACAACAATAGCGACCCCCTGTTGATGCTGTACAGACGCCAGTGATTTACGGTGAGAAATTGAAATAAATAGACATAAATTAGGGAATGTAAAGTAAGTCCGTAGCCTAGAAATCTAGACGCACCCTAGCGGCAGCAAATTTAATTTGCAGCCAGGGCAGTCTAGGCACTCTCCGTTGACTTGCCGAGAGTCGGTGGGCGGGCTTATGGCTGCTGCTGCTGGGATCAGTGGTCTTATGGAAGAGTTGGAGTTAAGCTTTTCTTTGAGAAAAGAACGGCACTGAAATCATTCTTAAAAAAGGAAGGATGTGTTCGAATTTTGCCGACCGGATACAGCAAAAGTTTAATCTATCAACTAGCTTCGCTACCTTCTTCCTTGCTCTGCCTGGTTCTAGCGCTATCCTATTGCGTGCAGAGGGAATTTGAAAGACAAGCGTTTATCCCGCCTCTCGGATTGAGCTCCGTCAATGGTGAGTTCCCAGACCCAACATCTTGATGTGGGTCTGGCTTGTCAGGCTAGTAAGTCCGCACATTGTAATCAAAACAATACACATACGGTTGTGTACTACTACAGTTTATGTTTATTAAATGAAGCCCAAAATATGTCGCCAACTAGAAATCGCTAGTATCAGCTAGCGCTAGCTAACGTTAACTTTAGGTGGCCGCTAGCTAACGCTAGTTAGAAGGGTTTGTTGAGACTTTTCCTGGAACGTCGTGAGTCGTAACTTGAAGTCGTAACTTATGGGCAAAAATTGTGTCTGGAACGCAGCAATAGTCCACTATAAAATACCCACAATGCACAGCTAATTTGAGTGTACATTCGATGTATGACTCATGTATACCAAAATGCAACGAGGCTGTGTTTTTCTGGAGGAGGAGAGGAAGCAGTAGCACCCGTGAAAACTGAAAAGACAAAATGGAGCAAGCTTTTGTTTCTAAATAGTGGAAATGTAACACTTCTCCCGAGTGCTGGCTTTGTTTCAGGGACGTATTAGAAGTATTTTTGTTTTGTCGCATTATTTTTGATTACAAAATGGCAAACACGCTACAGACCTTTTCAGTGGAATTCCATTGCTAGGCCTGGTCCCTTGTTAACTTCCTGTCCTTTGATGTCATCCCCATACACTGCAACAGGAAATCAACTTGAGGCCACTTAGAATGTTTGTTTAAAACAGTGAAAAGGTCTTTATCAGGGCATTTCAAAGTCCGGATCAAGGTCCCCATCGGACCAAATGACAAGTTGATCTGGACCTAGTCTCGCCTGCCAGACCATCCACACGCTGCGGAGTGGAGGAGGGTCTGGCTAGTCCACACAGCATTCCTGGAGGGAGAAAAACGTGCTCTGGTTTATTGGCATTTCTTTAAACCAATCACAATCGTCATGGGCGGTGCTAAACTCCACACGGAGCCACTGCAAAATAGTCATGTGAGAGAAAACTCAGATTGGACAGATAGTCTAGCAAGCTGTCTGGATTTACCTGCAGTGATCTGAAGAGCAGTCAGCAATAGTCCTCATAAGTCCACCGGAGTTTAAAATTCCAACACAAAGAAAGCGGAAGGAAACAGACATACATGCAACTGGCGGAATTTCATGCGGCACCGGAGCAATCCCGGAAGTGTAATGTCAAGGAAATAGACTAATCTGGACCCAACCCATACCTCGGGTTATGAGTAAAATACCTTATGAAGAGTAACCTTTTCTACTTTTAAATAAATGTAATTAAAAAACGCCCGGAAAAAACAACAAAAAAAGGCCACAAAAGAGGCAGAAAAATCTTCCCGTCCTTTACTGCATGAAACCTTTTTTAAAAAAGGTACCATTGGGTCCCTGTATCCAAAAGTTGAGCATGAAACCAAGACCTCAACTTGAATAAACGTTGCTTAAAAGTTAAAAGTGAGTGGATTATTTGTCTTGGTGTTCTCTTGTTCAGTGTTGGATTGTTTGTGTTTGTGCCTGGCTTTTCTTTTGTTTGCCTGTCTGTTTTTGGATCCAGCTTTTGTTAATAAGGCTCACTTTTTGTTTAATCAACCGGCCTGCTGGTCTCCTGCATTAGGGTCCTCCTTTTGAGTTTGCTAACCTTGACAGCAGGGTCGTCCGGCAAAAAAAACTCACCTAAACATTTTTTACAACGCTAAGGTACTGAATGCAGTATGAATTGCCAATCAGATACGTGCAAGCACACATTCCTGGTGGATACTGTAATATATGAACAGGATAGTTTCATTGTTTACCTTGTGATCCTTGCAACGTTATTAATATATATATATATATATATATTAGTTCACAGTGGTAATGTTCCAGAGGTGATAAAATTCTGTCTCAGAGTATTATAAACTGTTGTGCAGTGTGGTTTTGGAGTTAATACACATTAAGCAACAAACCCCACCAATACAGCCCTATGTGTTGTAATGCAAAAAGTTACTTCTGAGGAAGTAATAAATCGTGATGTCTGACAGCACACAGGTCGAAAACATAACTACATCACTCTCCCTGCTACTTTCTTCAAAAACTACATTGTGTTCATGTTCAGGAATGTTAGAGCAGAAACTCTCCCTGTCCCCACTTAGACTCTAATTAGAAATCTACTTCGTGTTGCACTGCAATTCAAATTAAACAGAGAGTTTTTGTAAGCCGTGCGACAGTGAAACATGTCGCGCCAATTCACAATCCAAGAATAGAGTCTGTTTAATTTCCGTGTTGAAACTGGGCTAATTGGCTGTCAGTTAGCAAACCGAGAGCTGTCAGATCCACTCCCTGCTCATTTGAGAAAGATTAGCAAACAGCATGCACACACTGCAGCAGGGGAGGGAACAACACCAGAGCTGATGCTCTAATCCAGAATGACCTGTAGTGAGTCAGCGAAATTCTGAGGAAAATTTGATTTTTAAATTATTATAGACAGGAGAGTAGTAGGAGAGACTGAACTTCTTACCTGTCAGTTAAAGTTCTCAATGCGGAGAGCTTTAAAGGGCCATACCCGAGGTTTTAAAGGCAATACTAATGCAAATGGAAAGGCCGTGGGTTTGTTTTCAGAAGTCTTTCAGTCACCAGTTGACTGCAATTGTTCCTTTAAAGCTACTGATTCAGTCTGATGTTTCCACAAGGCCGCTAAATTAAACAAACACATGCAAAGTTTTAATTCAAGTATTTCTATGCGCATTTCGAAGTATCACAATAGAAAATCTTAATGGAAACGGCAACATTTAATAAAACTTCCTCAATTGCCCGCTAAAGGTGGATTTTGCCTTTGTCGAAAAAGAGTTGAAGCACCAAATGTGATATAAAAACAACTTTGCCGAATATGATCTGACGTAGCGAGCCTTTACCTCACAGGACTATTCAACTGTTTACGCTATGGACGTCTTCCAGGATATTCCCATAACGTGTCTCTGAACAGCATGAAACGTGGTCGATTCTCGCGGACATAAAAGAACATTTAAAACTTGCCCAATTGACCCATTTCCAAACTCTGCATCTTAGTCATTGTTCTTGAAAAGCTGGTGAATGGTCAGATTAAAGAGTACTTGTGGTCTTCAAAGATTTGATCTCCCCATCAGTCTGACTTCCGGAAACAACGCAGCACAGCAACTGGCTCCATGAAAGTGTTACATGATGTTGTGGATGCCTCGGATTCCGAAGAATATGAAAACATAAATCTTTCCAAAACATTCAATATTGTAGATCATGGCATCTTATGTCAGAAGCTTTCAGATATAGGCTTCTCAGACCAGCCTGTTGGCTGGTTTGTAAACTACCTTTCAGGTCGTAGTCTCTCATCAGTTATTTAGAAGTCACCAAAGGTGTGCCTCAAGTGACTGTTTTAGGACCCACTCTTTTCACAATTAATGTTAACAAAGTGGGTCAGAATGTTGCTGATGCATCTTTACATATGTATGCCAATGACACGCTTGTTTATTAAAGTACACTGTTGCCCTGGTTGTCACTCAAACTGGTGTTAAATGTTAAATATTTCTGCATTAAAATGTCTAAAAATGACATTTACAGCTTAAACAGCAAGTAAATACTTATATAACTACATAGATAAGAGACAGAATGCAGCACAAAAGGCATGCAGAAGGTTTGGATAGAAATGTTGTGGTTTGGCAGAAAACAAGGAATTCAGTGTGTAATTTCAAAAACAGAAGGATCTTTTTAAAGGATGTTAGAAACCTTGACCCGCTACAGAACCTTCATGTAGGCAAATTTCTTAAATCAGTATAATAAAGGAAGGCAATGAGGGGATACACAATAATATACATAAAACCAATATATAGACTTTATGTCACTATAACAAATTACACCAACCCACATTCCTGTCAGCAGTCAGGAAAGTTAATTTGAAGGTTTATTCATGACTTTATTGGCTTTGTGAACAGAAAGTGAACATGCTGCTCTGTTCTGTTTCGGTGTTCGTTCATTAAAAAAAGGACTGAATAAAATCCACCAATGAAAGTGTGTCACAGATGATGTGATATCTGGACAGAGCGTCGGATTAATTTCCTGCTTGATAAAAGAAAAATGCTAATGAGCTGCCAGACAGACAGCAGAGTCCTTCCTGTGTAACAGCCGCAGATTATTAAAGAATTTCTTCGCCACAAGTCACATCTTTTTTCTTTTGCCCCCCCACCCTGGAATATGATTTGACCCCCCTCCCCCCCAATCCATTGGCCTACAGTTGATTTCCATTGGATCAGAGTACTGTCACTTTGCTGTCTGTTCTGCCAATCACTGCCTTTCCATTTGGTAAATGGATGTATACTTCAAACACACATTGCATGGCTGTTCTGTTTCCTATTATCTGAAAACTGTGTACAGCAAGGTTGTCTTTGTTGAAGTTTGAAGCAAGTTTATTGTAAGTGTATTTCACCCCACTTGAAAAATCCTGGAATCTCCCCTGTACTTTAGGCCTTTAAAGATGGATCTGTGAATGCTGCACATTCATTTAGGGCCAGTCTCTTCATGTAGATAAGGGCAGGTGACATGCTGAGGTGGTTTCAGCACTCAGTCAGACAGCAGGTGATAAAGGCAGGATCCTCTGACTGACTGTGTGCTGGGAACAGGTCCAGCAGATGCTGATCGATAACTCTACTGTCAGAAGTTGAATGTATGAGCTTCCATTTGTGCCAACTGTGCATCTATCAGGTTCTATGTCGTTATCTGTTCAGCCTGACAGTTTGTTGCTGTTTATTTGTTTTTTATCACTGTCATCCTGATGTGTATTACTGTGAATTCAGTCTGGGATTGATTGGATTTGACGGAACAGTCAACGCCGCGGGGTCTTCTGCCGGATGTCCCTCGCTTTGCAAAACTCTGTTTTTTGATTGTGCAACAAGGCAGGCCTGCCTTGGTTCTTTCAGGAAATGATTGTAAAGATTTACAAAGAATATGTTTACGGCATCTACTATGTAAGTGGGATGTTTTGGGACAGATTGGTGGGGATTTGCTATGGGCAAAATGCACACGACGATACACTGGTAAGAGTGTAGACATTTTAACCATGTAGGCAGCTAATTTATATATAGCTGACGTTACTGTATTGTGTGAACCGTTAACTTCATTTAATATTGTATGTATATGTATATTGCTTTGGCTTTTCTTATTGATGCAAAAAGTCTCCTTTAGCGTTTTTTCTTTATTTTTTCCATGTTTATTTGAATAGTGACAGATGCTTAGACATAGACTGTGCAACAAATCTCCAATGTACACACATCACAGCATTTATAGCTATTGCTAATTTCTGAATACCCATCCCTAGAAGGGCTTTTAAACATTAATGAAAGCAAACATTAAACCTTGCCACAATTAAAATACATACAAGACAACCTACATCTTTTAGCTCAATGGGCAGCTCATTCCATGCCTTAGCTCCCTTAATAGAGAATAATGTCTGGCCAATGGAGGGTTTTCTGAAGGATATTTTACAGTTCCCTGCAATTGTGTTTCTAGGTTGCACCATGTCACAGAGAGCCTGAGGTGCCTGTTCATGTAAGCACTTCCAGATAGGAGAGGGTCCAGCATTACGCCAAGGTGTTTGACCTCTGGAACTTGCTCTATGAGCTGATTGTTTGAAGCGTTATATTTAGACGTGCTTGGTCGGGACTCTTGGCATCACTGTTTGACACTCTCGGGACTCGCGTCTAGCCATTTGGCGTCATATTTAGACATGCTTGGTCGGGACTCTTGACGTCACATTTGACCTGCGCTAGGTATGTTTAACTTACTTGTGGCACAAGAACAGGACAGTTTAGGAAAAGATCGGGGGTGGGGTTACGTTTCAGTGACACACAGGACAAGAACAGGGCATAAACCCTGGTCTCCTGGGTGAAAGTCCTGTTTTGTTTGACCCATCCACCACCCCAACCTACCTCCATACACTGATTTTCAGTCTTTCATACTACTCACTACCGTTCTTACCGCTACGTCATCTTACAGTGCCGTGGTCGAGCTGCTGCTCTGCCAGGTAGGTTCCATACAGCTGCGTAAGGGTGATTTTTGCGTTGGTATTTGACGATGAGAGCCACTGACCAAGCATCAGTATTTCACGAGTTGGGAGTGAGAACAAGGTAATCTAAATTATAGCATGGCGACAGAAAATCCTGGTTTGCTTTTGATTGGCTGGCATACCTCAGTTTGAACTTTCATTTCCAAATCTTTTTTTCTCATTCTTCACACTAGCACAACTAGGCCTTTTAGTGTGTACAACCAGGGGCGGGTCTAGAGGGGGGCCACCTAAATTGTATATTGCCCTTCATTTCTGTTCTGTTTCCTATTTGAAAACTGTGTACAGCAAGGTTTTTATTTGTTGAGGTTTGAGGCAAGTTTATTGTAAATGTATTGCACTTTATTTTTATATGGTTCTGTGAAAAGAAATCTTCCCAGCCCTTGTCACATGACCATTGACTGTTTCCATGATGACTATCCAAATTTTAGAAAATGTGTCACACACAATTTCTTTCAAATAAAAACAAGTGAAATGAATAATGAAAGTGATGTGTTTTATTAAATTGTATTGTTCTATCCTATCCAATATTTCCTATATTTCTAAGCAGATTTTCTTTGCTGTATTCTGATAAAATCCCCCAGGGCGCCCCCCCGACTGATTACTGGTCCCGCCCTGTGTCACTTAAAAAATCCTGGAATCGCCCCTGTGTGCAACCCATGAATGCCTTTTGAGGAGAGACTGAGTCGGTGCGCCGTGATCCCCATTTGTATGATTCCACACAGGAGCACAGCACTTGTTCCTTCATTAGCATGAACACACACACTGTAGTTTATTTTGATTCAATCCCACACACACCATCCAGCTGCCACAATTACTCATTGGAGAACCAAATGTGGATTATTCCCCAGCTGAAAATAGTGCCAAAACATCCACTTGCATTTAGTCCGGGTTGAATGACTTTTTCTAAAAAAAAAAGAAATTGACAATTATAAAATATTGAATAACATCCTTAAATATTGAACTACATCCTAAAACATCATCAGGAAGCTGAAAACATAATAGCTACTTGCAGTGTGTTTGCTTATGTCAGTGTTTTTAGTTTTTTTGTGTGTTTTAGTATCTGCTGTTGTCGTCTTTTTCCTTGAAGTAGCTTTCATCTTTTTTGTCTTTGCTGTTGTCTTTCTCTCTGTTGTCATCTGTGTTGTGCTTGTGGATTTTCTGTCGTTTCTTTGTTGTTGCTGCCGCTGCTGTTGTCATTGTATAGGTGCTATAAAGAGCAACGATCCCAGAAACTGTCTGACTGCCGATGCTTTGTAGCTCTGTTGTGAGCTGTGTCGAGGTTTCTCGAGTAGCGACAGTGTGCGCTACAGGGGAAATTTGGGGGCTTTAGGGTCACTGCTGAGCACTTTAACCAAATGAGCTCGGCTGAGTGAGAGCTTTAGTGTGTGAACAGGCTCCATAATGAGCTGCTGGGAGCTTCAGTCCTGAAAATCACAGAGCAAACAGAGCCATCACGGAGTGGAGTTTTTCTGATCCAGAGTCCAGCAGTTTATGTGGAAGAACCAGCCACTCATATGTCGGCAGTTCTCCAAATGTGAAAGATGGCTCACTGCTGCCCCCTGCTGACCAGCACACTGATGCCAGTGTCTAAAGTTCCTATATCCTCCTGAGACCTGGGGGGAAAAAAAGGATTTTGATTTTTTTCATATAAATGTGTTGGGGTGGTAAAAAACACATTGCAAAGATTTTTTCTTTTTTCTTTCATAATTTCATTCATGTTTTATAACGTGCACTGTAGTGTACAACAGGACTTCATTTATCTCGACCCTAAAACATTAACAGAATTTAAAATCTGGCCGGATATCAACACAACACACACAAACTGCATAAAAACTTCACAAAAACATAGGATACAACTCAGTCAGGGTCAAATACACATAGAACTCATTCAACTTTTCACTGGCCATAGGCCTAGGATGAACATTTGGTTTTGTGATATGTGTGATATGTGAGGAAGCACTGTAACTTTTTGGAGACACAGGAACATGTCACATTTAACACATCTCACATAGGTTCTACTAGTGCACCCAGGCATTCTGCATCTGGAAGGCGACCATTTCAGACAAGTGGATTTTCGGATTCTCTTTATCTGGGTGCGGCTTCCTTTTCTTCAGTGTTGGAGTGAATTCTTCATCACTTGAGTCACTCCGGTCTTGTGCACATGCTTGTCCCTGGGTTATCAGTTCCTCAGCCAAGAGGAGTTTGAACTCCAGGTACTTGGCAGTGTCCTTTGCAGGTCTTTGCAAGACCTGGCTGTCTTGCCGATACTGAAGCTACGAGTTAGTAATGGCCAAATCAGTGAAGAGGAGCATCGTGCGGACCGTCCACTTCTTCGTCCGGGTGGACATTCTGTAGAAGCTGAGTATGTGATCGCACATGTCAACCCCTCCCATGTTGCTGTTATATTCTGCAATCACTGTAGGTCTTGGGACTTCAACTTGCCTCTTTTCTTTCTTTGACCATCTGATGCAGGTATCCTAGGGCTCAATCCCATGGGCGGTTGATGCCATGACAACAGGCTTGTTGTCCATCCACTTGGTGACTGCTATTTCATCAGGTCTCCTTACGATCATTTCTGATGACCCTCTTGGTTTGCTCAGGATGTTGTCAGCAGTGAAGTGGCACTCTTTTGGGATTCAATTCTTTTGAATTGTTCCTGTAGCAGGCACGCCCCTTTCCTGAAGAGTGTCCAGGAGACTGATGGTGGTAAAATACCGGTCAAAGTAGACCAGTGTTCCTCTCGGAACTGTCTCAGTCAAACGCAAGATCGAATTTCCACCTATCCCCATCTGTTGGACTTGAGTGAAGGTGTTCTTTCCCATGTAGGTTTGAAAGTCCAGCACTAACCCACCTGGACTTGCAAGAACGAACAACTTTAATCCTGTTGGGTTTGGCTTCCCAGGCACAAATTGACGAACTGGACACCGGCGGGTGAATGGAACAATCTGTTCACCAATACAGACCTTTGATGGCCTAGGTAGGTTGAAGCAACCTTGCCGGACTCTCTTCAGAACTGGTCTGACTTTCCAGAGGGGATCCTTTTTCTTTTCCTCTTCTGGCACTTCCAGAAAAATTAACAATGTTACATTTTTAACCCTCCTGTTATATTTGTTTCTCAGGAACAGCAATGGTGTTTGTTGGTCAGAGAGAGAGAGAGAGAGACAGAGAGAGAGAGACAGAGAGACAGACAGAGAGAGATCAATTTGACCTGCAACATAACTGGAGCGTTAAAGGGATGGTTCACTTACAACACATTTAGGCACATTAATGCTACGTTTACACGTGGCCGGCTATTTTCATAAACGGACATTTCAACCTCTCCGTTTTCAGAAAAGTGTTCGTTTATATGTACCCGTGTATATATGCCGTCAAGAGCACGCCAGACCTGTAGGTGGCGGTGTAACGTTAGCCAATCAGAATCCCAAAAATAGCAACAACAGCAACGAATCACTTCCTCTTTCTCTCTCTCGGCTGCCTAAACCTCCGTTTGTCTCAGTTTACATGCAAACGAAGTTTTCCAAAATCTCCACTTTGGCCGGAATTTTTAGAAATAATCGTTTTCTGTGAGAAAAACGGTTTTTGGTGTAAATGAGAGGCCAAACCGCAGGAAAATATCTGCGTCTTCCCTGCGTGTAAACGGGGCCTTAGTCTATACATGTATCAAGTCAATTTTCCCGAAACATCTTTGTTATCTTAGCTTTTTTTGCTCTGATTATCTGATTATCCCTACATGGTAGTTTTGGCCCATAGAGGACGACGGCACACTTTAGCTGGCCCTGGGTCTTGGTTGACTTCCGCTGGTTCTGTGTCTTGGTCATCTTCATCTGATTCCTTATCTGGGTTCTCACCCTCTCCTGTCTTGCTCACTTGACTCTCATCTTCAGGGAACTTTATGTCTGAATCTCCCTCGATTCTGTAAAGTATTCTCTCTGCCTCTGACAAAGTTGTCAGTGGCTGTCTACTAAAAAAAGAGAAATAATCATGAGTGCAAAGTCCCGATGTACACTACAGTGTACATTAATTAATCAGTGATTTTTACTATGAAACTAAGTAAGTTCAGCTCTGAAAACTCACTCAAATTACTCCTTGGATGTTTACTTACTAAAAGCAATCAAAATATAACACTCAAAATCATGTTAAATTAAAATGTGATGCTTACCTTTCTTTCTTCCATAAAATGTGCCCGTGCCAGCCATTTTGAAAAGACAGGAAAAGGGAAGTTGGCAAGGCCACACCCCCACACGTGGGGTATCAATTTAAAGCTACGGTCGTCCACTCTAAGGAACATCAGGACTTGGTAAAGTGCTATGTACAGTATTAGAGTTATGTGCAAAACTTGAATGTGCACTACAGTGTACAAAAATGAATTACCGGGTCTCAAGAGTAACTTTTTACATATTGGAACAAATACTTTATGAAACTGTGTAATTTTTCATCCAATGATCACAAATGGCCTGTAAAAACAAACGAGACTAACAGTGTAAAGAATGCTATTTTGAAATGCTATGTGAAATTACATTTTAAGGGTTCACAGATTGCTTTGTCGCACCGAAAAAGCCTATGCAGCCAGGTAAAAGGTAGCAGGAGATTTCTTTAAATAGGCGTGATTGAATTTTTATTTTAGAAGTTATCTTCTGTATTTATGGCTGATACTGGGGCAGGGCCATCACAGAAAATAAGGAAATTAAACCAAGAACAACTAAAAGCTAAAAGGGAAAGTGACAGACGACGGTCAGGCTTTCAACAGATGGAGACAATTGCGGGATTGTAAATGATTCTAAACCCACCCCGAATTGTATGGTATTCATAAAATAACTTTAGATTGCGCAATGTGGTCAGTAGCCAACATTTAGCGCAGAAGTTTTATTCCTTTCAGTCCGTGTTTGTGTTGGCCTACTATTTTCTTTCCCCTTGTCCCCCTGTACTTGTGTTAAGCATCCTTCAGTTTCATGAAATGTGCGAAAAAGTTATTATTACGTTGGTTGCTAACAAACTCTTAATGCTTTGGCTCATGACACAGTGACAGTGATACCCGGTTTAGCTCACGATACATTCAAAGGAGGCTAAGTTACCGTATGCTACACTGGAAATGCAACGATGCATCTGTAACCTATTACCTCATTGTAAATGAAGGATTTTCTGTCTGAGCAAAACATTCATTGCGACTATATGACCTCCCAGTAACACTAACTCAGTTACATACAGTGGGTAATACAGCACCGTAAAGAAAAGACCTTAACGACAGCCAGCCTGGTCTCCCAGAATTCCGTGAAATGATAACAAACTGTCAAGTATGTGGTGGTGGCACGGAATGTGTGAAAATTCTGTGTGGCCACCACGGAAAACAATGCCATTGTAAAGTCAATGTGATGATGACGTAGCATTAGGAGCGACTACGGTAGCGAGTAGTATGAAAGCCCAAAAACCCGCGTAGGGAGGTTGGTTGGAGTGGTGGATGTGTCAAACACAGGACTTTCACCCAGGAGACCGGGGTTCGTGTAACATTTCCGCGTGTCACATTTCCTAAACCCAACCATTTATTGTTATCCTAAACTCAACAGTCCCGTTGTTGTCCTGCGTGTCATGGAACCGTAAGCCCACCCACGACATTTTCCTTAACTTAAGGAGCCGTGTGTTCATTTCACGGAATTATTCCGTGGGCCCATCACCGAATTTTTGCAATTCCGTGAAACTGCCACAGATTTTGAGTGTAGGGGCCGTGTTCATTTCACGGAATTCTGTGAGATCAGGTTGCGACATCAGGTGTGGTAAAAACACTACCGCTTTTGTCCAAAGCGGCCGCTAGAATCACCACAAGCTGAAAGTTACCAATAGCCACTTTAATATTTACTGTTGTCTTTCTCTACTTCAATACAAAACTTTCATATGAATGTAAGCTGGAGGAAGTGGGGCAGGTTCCTTACTCGTATTAGTCAGTCAAGTCAGCATCCTTAGGAGTTCTCAAACACTCACAGTCACACAATACTACACTGTAACAAAGTTTAGACACGTTACGTGGTAACTAAACTTCTCGCATCTTATTTATATTTGTGTTTTTCATGTAAATACATTTTGGGTTCACTGTGTCTTATAAATGTGAAAAGGAGTAGGAAGTTTGCAAAGCTGGTTCATGCATATCCCACTAGCATGGCTGCAGGCCCTTGTCTTGTTTTAAGGATAAATGAACATCTATGCATATGCAACCATTAACATAAATAGATCCATGTCACTAGCAAGGACTACAGCATCAACCTGAAACGTTTGAACAATTTAATGATGAAAGATGATTGGAATGCGAGGCATGAAGTCGCTTGTAATCATTAGTTGACTTGACCTTGAGGAGAGGAACGGAAAGAGGGTGGGAGGGGTGGGGGGTGGTGTTTACAGAGACAGTTTAGAACCAACCCAGCCAGCAATGACATGTGGGGCCCAGACGGGTTAAGTAGGGGTTCCATGGTTACTCTGTGGGCATGGGCTTCGGCTGGGTGAAATCAGCGGGTCCCATGTAGGTTTTGTAGTATGAGTCCCACATAGGAAGCCCATATGAGCTGATTACATGGGCCCCATGAGGGACAGGAATGGGCCAATTGGGCATGGGTTTGAACTGAGAACACATATATGGGTCCTGCGTAGAATGTTTATGGGCCGAGTGGGCATGGGTTTGATCTGGGAATGCATATATGGATCCTGCATAGAAGTTTTATGGTCTAAGTGGGCATGGGTTTGAACTGGGAACGAATATATGGGTCCTGCATGGCATTTTTATGGGCCAAGTGGCCATGGGTTTGAACTGGGAACGCATTTATGGGTCCTGCATAGAATTTTTATGGGCCAAGTGGGCATGGGTTTGAACTGGGAACACATATATGGGTCCAGCATGGTATATTTATGGTCCAAGTGGGCATGGGTTTGAACTGGGAACACATATATGGGTCCTGCATGACAGAGGCGCAAAGTAACTATGTAGGTCTATTGAGTTATGTAATTACTTACTGTACAATTTTTATTAACTTGTAGTAACTCTACATTTAGGCTAATCAAGCATGTTGAGATTGAGTAATTGTAACTCAATACATTTCAAGTCACGCTAGTCACCAAAGAACAAACATTGCATGAATGTAGATCTTTCGCTAAAACAATCCGTCATTTTTGTTAGTCGTGCAGAAAATGAAAAATGTAACTTCCCAAAAATGTAAAAAACATCAAAATAGGTCAAAGTTTACGCTGTGTTGAATTATGCTGATTAGTGGACTCTCAGAAAGGTTGCAGGCCTACCGTAACACTTCAAATAATAGCCCAGTCCCAGACGCCTGTCCCTTGGGGCAGAAACACATATTTAGACAAATAACTATGCTCGATATTATCGGCCGACATTGGCTTTAAAATTCAATATCGGTAATTATCGGTATCGGTTTTTGAAATGGTCATCGTCATTTTATACCTTATTGGAAAGCTTGTTTCCTCTCAAAGCGAATGCAGACAAAATTTGGGTGTAGGTTGTTGGCCAACCAGCATACACACAGGGTTTGTAGAGTAAATAAATTCTTGAGCAGGGTAGATCTAAGCCCCAATGAGTGGAATGAGTTGAACTTTTGTTCTTGTGTGGCTATTTGTTTTCAGTTTACCTCAGTCAAAGAAATGTTCAGTTGGCATCTTCTCTCGAAGGGGTAGTAAGCACCGCACCCCAGTTAGCCTACCGGTTGCTGGCTAGTCCTTCAAAACATTCAAATCCCCAGTATCAAGGGAGTCATGGAACAGACGGCAGTAAGCCTATAAACGATCATATGTTTCGGTATCTGTATCGGCTAATATCAGTATCGGAAATTAAGCATTGGACAATATTGGTATATTGGATATCGGTACAAAATCAATGTCAAGCATCCCTACAAATAACCCCATACGGATATCCACATCCCATAGATGCCTGTCCCAATGGTCTATTTGATCAAATAAAACTCCGGGGTCCTATTCGAAGTTTTACGGTATTTGTAAAAGGTACAGTAGATCTGTTTGAGAAAAAAATGAGGGAAAAACACTTGTTTTGTATCTAATCAATTATTAATGATTAATAGATTGTTGGCATTTTAACTTTTGGTAAAGGAAAACACACATCCAGCCCTAGTCTGGAGAAGTGACGGTCGTTAAAAGTAACTAATACTCTGAGCAGTTTTTTTTTTTTACAAATTTTACTTTTACTTGAGTATTTCTCTAACACCAGTACTTTTACTTGTAACAGAGTAATATTTTAGCAATGTAACAGTACTTGTACTTGAGTACAGATTTTCAGTACTCTTTCCGCCTGTTATGCACACAACACCTAATTAGGCTCATTCATAATGAAGCCAGCGGAGCAGATAACGTTTGTTAATTCTCTCAATTTACGAATTTTACTGTATTTAATTGTTATTTGGTCAGGCAGTTCTTAGGACCTATAAGGGGCCTGTATGCAAAGGCCTTGTTTCGCGCTCAAAACGTTAGCAGTCCATTCGGAAAGCACTGCTGCTAGCTGTGACTTCAAGGAGAACTTCTATCAGACATTCACAAATTGAGGTAAGTTGAAATATTATTTTGCCAGAAAAATAACACTGCAGATTTTACAGTGGTCTGTATTTTTGGTTTGTGCTGTTTAATCTGATGTAGAATCTAACCAAAAGGAAAAACAGCGGGAGAAGTTGGACAATAATTAATATATCACGATAGACGGAGCTCTGAAGCAGACCTGTGCGTCGCTTAGTGTTCGCTCTCTCTGGATAAAGACGAGCAGCAGCACAGACACCAGGGGCATCGGACCGGGGGTAAAACCAATACTCATTACCAGGGCCCAAGGGGAGAGAGGGCCCTTGAAAAGTCTGGAATATATTTTATTTTACCTGGATATTTTTATTTCCTAATAACATTTCATAATGTATATCAGATGAAATGTAAAGTTAGCGTATTGGCAGAATAACTTGGTTGATTGACTGACTATTTTGTATACAAAAAGGTCTCACCCCCCCCCTCTTGCTAATGTGCCAAATGGTTTAGTCCACCTGCATGCATTACGTTAGCTAGTTCAGTTAAGCGTCTGGTGGAGCGCAAACTTCTGCTGTAGAAATGTCTTTTCTCAAAGAAAGCCAAATCATGCTACCAAAAAGAAAGGAAAGACAGGAGGAGGAGAGAAAACAGAATGAGGGGAAACAATTGTTAACTGACTTCTTTTCAAAGAAAGGTGAGCACTAACTAGAAAACGAAATCCATGGTGCTTGTCAGGGACCAAGCAGTTAGGCATGAGTCGCCGCAAGGAGACTTCAAAAAAGGGTTTTTTATTTTACCCACAAAAAATTCTGACAACAAATAAAGATAAAGTTTGGGCCCTTAAAAGAGGTCAAACAAACAAACTGAACTTAAGCTCTGAACATAACAAACTCAAAAATACAACTGACCTCCTATACAAGAAACAAAGGGGACTTATATACTGGGTGATCAGACCAGGTTTGACACTCAGGGGGAGACTAACAATAACACTAATATGTAAATTACAAATAACAAAAGAAAACAACTAAACACTTACTCCAAAAGAAATGTAATCTTAATTAACATTAACTGAATAAATGTACTAAAGACAATACAAATCAAAACTCAAATATCTTGAGGACAAATAAAGCTAACTCCCCCCTGACATAACAAGTAGTGGTAGAGTCCAATTTAGCCACCACTCCTATAAAGCTGCTGTAGTTCCAGACGCCACCCCTTTGTCCCTGCAGCCTGCATGCCTCACTCCAGGGTGTGGAATCCGTAACACTGGTAAGCTCAAAGAAAACAGTTATATTAGAAAACCAATCCAAAACTAATAAAGTATATATTTAAACCAAATCCAGTGCCCTGTAAGTTATTTAAAACTAAATAAATATTTACAATAAAATATATAACGTGTCTGAAAAGATATAGAAACCAATCTTAAGGAAAACAGCATGAACTAAGATAAATGTGAGTGTATGAGGTTACCGCCTTTAAGACGGCTGCGTGGCCACGGCTGTGGCCATCACAGTGCTAAACTGCTTGAATATCTCCGTGACTGTTAGCGCTAATAAACGGACTGAGACAACCCATTGAAAGAGCAGAACATGCACTTGTTGGAGCAAAAAAGAACCTTGCTAAATTGACTTATGCTCCTTTGTTTTTAGGTGCACTGAAGAGTAATGCAATGACTCAAAATGTGAAGTGGAAATGGCGCTGTTGAAGTGGTTTACCAGCGCACGTGACCGTGGGTCAGGGTACTTAAGTATAATCCGTTTTTCGTTTTAAACCAAAAACAAAAAAACGGGTCGATGTTTCGTTTTTGGTTTCAAACCAAAAATGGAAAAACAAAACTATGAGCTCCGTTTTCTCGTTTTTCCAATGTCCATACAAATTAAAAATTAACTGGAAAACTGGTCGTTTTTCAACTGTTGTTTTTTTCTTATTCATTTTTCCGTTTTAACCCAAGATCGAGAATATGGGCTCATTTTTATAATGTGCATAATCATTGAAAATCTGATGGAACACAGGTCTCGTTTATAAAGTTATTTTGGTCTTACGTGTTAAGTCAAAAGTTGACTAAAACCCATGCGCTCTTGACAGGAAGTAACATTAACGTGTCAAAATAAAAGCATGAGAGTTGTAATAATTGCCAGAAGAACGAGGCACTTTATGAATACATTGTTTGCATGTAGCTTGTCAGATTAGGCTAAAGTTAGCTATTTAGGGTTATATAAAGTATTTAATTATTTAATAATAATTTTAAAATCACATGAAATCTACATTCATCTATTATTAGCCTATGTGTGGCAGTTATTGACTAGTTACTCTAATCTTACACCAGCCAGTAAAAAGGCATCTAACACTTGTGTTGTCTTCGTTTTAAATGCGTCATGTTTTCAAAGTTTCTTATAAGAAATATGGATTTCTTTCAACCAAATTAACCAAAAATAACATGCATTGTTCCCTTCCATGCTCTTCGCAAGTAAATTAATATTCACAAATTTCATACAATTTGGGGTGTTTTATTCAATTTTATAGGGTTAGGGCGAATTTTGACCTGGTAGTGCAATAGGGCACTATTGAGCTTTACAGAAGATAAACACATAGGACACATGCATATTTACAAGTATGTGCATGCACACACACACACACACACACACACACACACACACACACACACACACACACACACACACACACACACACACACACACACAAAAACAGACACACACATACACCTACCAAGAGCCTGGGTCTGTCCAAGGTTTCTTCCTAAAAAGGGAGTTTTTCCTCACCCCTGTCACTTTTACGCATTTATGCATGCTCTTGAGGGGAATCAATGGAGGTGTTAGGTTATTATAAATTGTTGGGTTATTATAAATTATACATGTGGTCTAGACCTACTCTATCTGTAAAGTGTCCTGAGATAACTCCTGTTATGATTTGATTCTATAAATAAAATTGAATTTAATATACAAGTCTGTTATAATCCAAAAACAACTAATCTTTTATCCTCATTTTACTGAGAAATTAGGTATAATTGAGGTCTGTTGACCATGAATGCAAAAAAATAAGTGTAAAATTAACTCTGCAGAATATTCATGTGACATGGTTGACCAACTTAACTGCCATTACAGTTTTTTACAATCACCTTGGCACTAATTTCAGAACCTTGACGTCATTTTTCAAAACTCTGGACACAAAACTCACAATCAATGATCAAAATAGACATTTTTCAAAACTAACACTTTTTTTCAATTGCTTGGATACAATACACATAAACCTAAGATCATATGTTCATTTAACAAAGACCACCTTTCAATATGACACAACTTAACATCAGAGCACTACTATTTCAAAACGCAATCCACACATTACATTTCAGATGATTGTCTATTCATTTCATTACAATCATCTAACTATCAATACAACTGCTCAAAATGATAAGTAACTGTTGCATTACTCTCAATGCATAGTTGTATGGAAACAGACAAACAATATTCCATGTTTAGATCATGAAAGTTTCAAGATAACAAGATTCATTGTCACCAGTTAGCGTGGAGCATGAACCAATTAGACGACATGATCTATGGATGTAATATTTCATCATCATTCTTTACTGTAATGCACTACTGTTTACTGTATCAGATACTGTTTTCTATGGTCCCATGTAGGCTACCACTTTTTCAGACTATTTACAGTATTGACAGTACTGCACTGTATGCATGCAGGCCCTTGGAACTTGTTACTGATGATTGAGATATATACTTTATATATACTGTAAAGTGCTGTCTATATATATATATATATATATATATATATATATATATATATATATATATATATATACATACACATACACATACACTTGTACCACATTGTTTAGGTTTTTTCCAAGATGTTTGGCTAATGAAAACATCCATTGTGATGTAGATGAGAACCTGCGGCCAAATCCACAAGACAGAGTTGATGAAGATGTAGAATACAGTAGCCTAATCACTCCTTTGTTTGTTTTTACAGTACAAGCAAGTTGAGGAACACTGCATTTGACCTTTACAGTAACAGTACTACAGTCTTTTCTTTCCTATTTCCTAGCTAATTACAGTTTTTTACAATCACTTTGCTACTAATTTCAGAACCTTGATGTCATTTTTCAAAACTCTAGACACAAAACTCAAAACGATCATCACTTGTAACACAGGCTGTCCAATGTTCAAAACATTGCATTGTGCATTCATATCTTTAAAGACATCTTGCTCTTGCACAATCATTGGTTCAAAAAACTAATATATTGTGAAATACCATTGAAAGGTTACTTTAGATCACCCACACAAAAGCTACCCATAGTTTCACTGGGTCATCGTTCGTACAATCATTAAATATTGTAGTACAAAATAGGTGATACATGTTTCATTATGGTACTAAATATAAATACATCCCTGTACAAGTACTGCAGTAGTAGAGAGAATACTACAGACACAGTGGAATCATTGAAAAAAATCTAAAATGTATTGATGAAAAAAAATACAGTACAATCACAACATAGATTTATTTGAATCAAAGCAAAATAATTTGCTACAAAATAGAAAAGAAAAGACAGTAGTACTGTAAAACATCAAGTGTTCCTCAACTTGCTTGTACTGTAAAAAGCAAAACAGAGAAGTGATTACTGTACTTCTACATCTTCATCAACTGTCTTGTGGATTTGGCCACAGGTTCTCATCTACATCGCAATTAGCCAAACATCTCGGAAAAAACCTTCAGGCATGGCGAACAATGTGGTATGAGTATATATGTATATGTATATGTATATATACAGTGTATATATACAAAGTATACATCTCAATCATCAGTAACGAGTTGGCAGAATTGGACAAGCAATTCCAAGGGCCTGCATCTATACGGTGCAGTACTGTCAATACAGTAAATAGTCTTAAAAGGTGGTACATGGGACCATAGAAACTGTGTCTGATGAACAGTAGTGTATTACCGTAAAGTTGGTACATGATACTATAGAAACGGTGTCTGATAAACAGTAGTACATTACAGTAGTAGTACATGAGACTATAGAAACAGTGTCTGATAAACAGTAGTACATTACAGTAAAGGTAGTACATGAGACCATAGAAACGGTGTCTGATAAACAGTAGTACATTACAGTAGTAGTACATGAGACTATAGAAACAGTGTCTGATAAACAGTAGTACATTACGGTAGTAGTACATGAGACCATAGAAACAGTGTCTGATAAACAGTAGTACATTACAGTAGTAGTACATGAGACTATAGAAACAGTGTCTGATAAACAGTAGTACATTACAGTAGTAGTACATGAGACCATAGTAACAGTGTCTGATAAACAGTAGTACATTACAATAGTAGTACATGAGACCATAGAAACAGTGTCTTATAAACAGTAGTACATTACAGTAAAGGTAGTACATGAGACCATAGAAACAGTGTCTGATAAACAGTAGTACATTACAGTAGTAGTACATGAGACTATAGAAACAGTGTCTGATAAACAGTAGTACATTACAGTAGTAGTACATGAGACCATAGAAACAGTGTCTGATAAACAGTAGTACATTACAGTAAAGGTAGTACATGAGACCATAGAAACAGTGTCTGATAAACAGTAGTACATTACAGTAGTAGTACATGAGACCATAGAAACAGTGTCTGATAAACAGTAGTACATTACAGTAGTAGTACATGAGACCATAGAAACAGTGTCTGATAAACAGTAGTACATTACAGTAAAGGTAGTACATGAGACCATACAAACAGTGTCTGATAAACAGTAGTACATTACAGTAGTAGTACATGAGACCATAGAAACAGTGTCTGATAAACAGTAGTACATTACAGTAGTAGTACATGAGACCATAGAAACAGTGTCTGATAAACAGTAGTACATTACAGTAGTAGTACATGAGACCATAGAAACAGTGTCTGATAAACAGTAGTACATTACAGTAGTAGTACATGAGACCATAGAAACAGTGTCTGATAAACAGTAGTACATTACAGTAGTAGTACATGAGACCATAGAAACCGTGTCTGATAAACAGTAGTACATTACAGTAGTAGTACATGAGACCATAGTAACAGTGTCTGATAAACAGTAGTACATTACAGTAGTAGTACATGAGACCATAGAAACAGTGTCTGATAAACAGTAGTACATTACAGTAGTAGTACATGAGACCATAGAAACAGTGTCTGATAAACAGTAGTAAATTACAGTAGTAGTACATGAGACCATAGAAACAGTGTCTGATAAACCGTAGTATCAGTAGTACATGAAACCATAGAAACAGTGTCTGATATACAGTAGTACATTACAGTAGTAGTACATGAGACCATAGAAACAGTGTCTGATAAACAGTAGTACATTACAGTAGTAGTACATGAGACCATAGAAACAGTGTCTGATAAACAGTAGTACATTACAGTAGTAGTACATGAGACCATAGAAACAGTGTCTGATAAACAGTAGTACATTACAGTAGTAGTACATGAGACCATAGAAACAGTGTCTGATAAACAGTAGTACATTACAGTAGTAGTACATGAGACTATAGAAACAGTGTCTGATAAACAGTAGTACATTACAGTAGTAGTACATGAGACCATAGAAACAGTGTCTGATAAACAGTAGTACATTACAGTAGTAGTACATGAGACTATAGAAACAGTGCCTGATATACAGTAGTACATTACAGTAGTAGTACATGAGACTATAGAAACAGTGTCTGATAAACAGTAGTACATTACAGTAGTAGTACATGAGACCATAGAAACAGTGTCTGATATACAGTAGTACATTACAGTAGTAGTACATGAGACTATAGAAAACAGTGTCTGATAAACAGTAGTACATTACGGTAGTAGTACATGAGACCATAGAAACAGTGTCTGATAAACAGTAGTACATTACAGTAGTAGTACATGAGACCATAGAAACAATGTACATAGTGTACATAGATCATGTCGTCTAATTGGTTCATGCTCCACGCTAACTGGTGACAATTAATTTTGTTATCTTGAAACTTTCATGATCTAAACATGGAATATTGTTTGTCTGTTTCCATACAACTATGCATTGAGAGTAATGCAACAGTTACTTATCATTTTGAGCAGTTGTATTGATAGTTAGATGATTGTAATGAAATGAATAGACAATCATCTGAAATGTAATGTGTGGATTGCGTTTTGAAATAGTAGTGCTCTGATGTTAAGTTGTGTCATATTGAAAGGTGGTCTTTGTTAAATGAACATATGATCTTAGGTTTATGTGTATTGTATCCAAGCAATTGAAAAAAAGTGTTAGTTTTGAAAAATGTCTATTTTGATCATTGATTGTGAGTTTTGTGTCCAGAGTTTTGAAAAATGACGTCAAGGTTCTGAAATTAGTGCCAAGGTGATTGTAAAAAACTGTAATGGCAGTTAAGTTGGTCTGTCATGTCACATGAATATTCTGCAGAGTTAATTTTACACTATTTTTGCATTCATGGTCAACAGACCTCAATTATACCTAATTTCTCAGTAAAATGAGGATAAAAGATTAGTTGTTTTGGATTATAACAGACTTGTATATTAAATTCAATTTTATTTATAGAATCAAATCATAACAGGAGTTATCTCAGGACACTTTACAGATAGAGTAGGTCTAGACCACATGTATAATTTATAATAACCCAACAATTTATAATAACCTAACACCTCCATTGATTCCCCTCAAGAGCATGCATAAATGCGTAAAAGTGACAGGGGTGAGGAAAAACTCCCTTTTTAGGAAGAAACCTTGGACAGACCCAGGCTCTTGGTAGGTGTATGTGTGTGTTTGTGTTTGTTTGTGTGTGTGTGTGTGTGTGTGTGTGTGTGTGTGTGTGTGTGTGTGTGTGTGTGTGTGTGTGTGTGTGTGTGCATGCACATACTTGTAAATATGCATGTGTGTCCTATGTGTTTATCTTCTGTAAAGCTCAATAGTGCCCTATTGCACTACCAGGTCAAAATTCGCCCTAACCCTATAAAATTGAATAAAACACCCCAAATTGTATGAAATTTGTGAATATTAATTTACTTGCAAAGAGCATGGAAGGGAACAATGCATGTTATTTTTGGTTAATTTGGTTGAAAGAAATCCATATTTCTTATAAGAAACTTTGAAAACATGACGCATTTAAAACGAAGACAACACAAGTGTTAGATGCCTTTTTTACTGGCTGGTGTAAGATTAGAGTAACTAGTCAATAACTGCCACACATAGGCTAATAATAGATGAATGTAGATTTCATGTGATTTTAAAATTATTATTAAATAATTAAATACTTTATATAACCCTAAATAGCTAACTTTAGCCTAATCTGACAAGCTACAGGCAAACAATGTATTCATAAAGTGCCTCGTTCTTCTGGCAGTTATTACAACTCTCATGCTTTTATTTTGACACGTTAATGTTACTTCCTGTCCAGAGCGCATGGGTTTTAGTCAACTTTTGACTTAACACGTAAGACCAAAATAACATTATAAACGAGACCTGTGTTCCATCAGATTTTCAATGATTATGCACATTATAAAAATGAGCCCATATTCTCGATCTTGGGTTAAAACGGAAAAATGAATAACAAAAAAACAACCGTTGAAAAACGAGCAGTTTTCCAGTTAATTTTTAATTTGTATGGACATTGGAAAAACGAGAAAACGGAGCTCATAGTTTTGTTTTTCCATTTTTGGTTTGAAACGAAAAACGAAACATCGACCCGTTTTTTTGTTTTTTTGTTTTTGCTTTAAAACGAAAAACGGATTATACTTTAGGAGGGGAGAGGGCTGCAAGAGCCCAAAGAGAAAAAGGACCGTCCACCACACAGACACCATGAGTGTATTTTGTATTAATGTATTTTTTGGAGAGATGTTGTTTTTCAGAGATTTTTTTAAAATATATTTTTGATTTGTTTACCAGTATGTTGTGACATTTAAATTGTTTTTTAAAGATTGTTTGTTGTTCTATGTAACAATATATTTCTTGCAGTTCAAAGCGTCAAGTGTCTTTTATTTATCTTGGACTTATATTCATTCTTCGTTTTTCTTAGATTGCTTCCTTAAACCATTTGGCCTGTTTGGGCTTAGATAGGCCTTGCATGAATTGCCCAGTTAGGACCCACATAAGATCCTTACAGAGCCCACTTTAAGCCCATAGGGGCATTCAGGGTTGAATCCTGGTGCAAGCCCATTTTAAACGCCCTTTAGGCAGGTGGGGCCCAAATGGGTCGGACATGAATTACCCAGTTAAGACCCACATAAGACCCTTACAGGTCCCACTTAAAACCCATCTGGGCATCCACGGCTGGCCCCTGTGTGGATCCCGGGTGCAAGCCCATTTTAAACGCCCTTTAGGCAGGTGGGGCCCAAATCGGTCTGACATGAATTACCCAGTTAAGACCCCCATAAGACCCTTACAGGTCCCTCTTAAAGCCCATCTGGGCATCCACGGCTGCCCCCCGTGTGGATCCCGGGTGCAAGCCCACTTTAGACCCATTTGGGCAGGTGGGTCCCAAATGGGTCTGACATGAAGTGCCCAATTAAGACCCATGCAGTACCCTTACAGGTCCCACTTTTAGTATGTCTGGGCTTCCACGACTTGCCCCAATGTGGATCCCGGGTGCAAGCCCATAATGGGGCCCACATTTGCCGCCCATGAAGCCCTCATCTGGGCACCACATGTCATTGCTGGCTGGGCTGTGATGCTAAATATGTCTTTTAGCTGTGTAAATATCTCACGTTCACTACACAGCCCTGCTCCGGAAATTATTATTATTATGCTAGGTAACTTCAAGTCAAAAACATGGAGGTTTCCTGGTCTCTCTTTATTGACCCGTTGGCATGGTGAATTCTAGTACAGTATTAGAGCTCCACTGGTGGTTACTTTTATTTTTCATTCACCATCATTCAGAGGCAACATACTCAGGCTACATCACCATTGCTACGTTTTGGTTTTTAAGCAGAGTTTTTAGCCAAAAGTGATCTCCGTGCACACATGTGTTTTTAGCTCCAGTAAAAGAACTAATCTCTGTTTAAACTAACACACCCAAACTGCATTTCTCATCAACATTTTCATATACTGGACATAAACAGTAGGCAGCATGTATACTCTGCTCATTGCTGGTAGTTGCCATGGTTATGTTAGTAGCTTAGGGCGTTTTTACACCTATAGTTTGTTTGCTCTGGTCCAAATCAGTTGATAAGTTTGTGAACTTGGAACGGTTTCCCCATTGTTTCGGTTCGGTTTCACACCTGGAAAAATCCAAGTGTCTGGGGCGGGAGCAAGAAAGTAAATACAGGAAGGTCCCGTGTTCTGGATTAGTTCATATTTCTTGCATCTCCACGGTCAAACCAGCTCATTTAATTTCAATAATCAGACATTGTTTCACGAGCGACAATACTACGTCTGCTCTGGTCACTGAGACTTCACTCTGCTCTGCCGGCGTCCGTCTGCATCATTGGCTGGTTTGACCACGGAGATGTGAGTGACAGACGGTGAGCTTGACCGCAGTCTGTTTCTGTGAGAGAAACACCGCAAGCTGCTACAGTTTGCTGCTCTGCTGCATCGCAGATTGCAAAGCAGACCTGACTACAGGAGACATGAGCTCAGCCTTGCCTTGAGTATATATAGTTGGTGCGGTTCGAGGTCGGATCACGTTCTCACATACAAACAAACCACAAACAAAAGGTCTCCGTTTGCGGCCATTGAGACTGAAACACAACCCACGCAGATTCCAAACCAAAACGGGTCATAAGTGTTTTCAAATGTCTCCGGTTTAGTTGCTCTGAAACGCCAGATCAGTGTGAATGCGAGGTGTAAAAGTAGCAAAAGATATTTGTCTTTTAAACCAAACGTAGAGTTGATTGAACTAACTGATCGGCTGCTCTTGAATCTAAGAACTCTATGGTACAGTATGAACATGGCTTCTGGAACAGGCCCGAGGCAGTCACAGCCAGCCGGACAAAAAATCATAATTACCAGCATCACCACATGTCATTATCATTACCTCTAACCACAGACCATTTCTCTGTGTTTCTACTGTCTGTGTTTTCCGCAGCAGCAGCTGTGA